>OY292516.1:169458-769458 GCA_958496365.1 Subacronicta megacephala
ATAACAGAGGTACATTTCCAGGGCAGAGGGGAGGGGCTGACGGACGCCACCAACCCGACCGTGGCCGACCACATGAACCTCACCGTCTACTTCTGACCGC
Source organism: Subacronicta megacephala (assembly GCA_958496365.1). Classification (NCBI taxonomy): domain Eukaryota; kingdom Metazoa; phylum Arthropoda; class Insecta; order Lepidoptera; family Noctuidae; genus Subacronicta; species Subacronicta megacephala. The sequence continues at coordinate 169,559 of OY292516.1, forward strand.
CGAGGGACAGCTGCAGCAAACTCTCACTGCAAATGTAGGACTTACGAATAACGAAAACAATCATAGAGATACAGGGAATGGTCAAATACAAGATAGCGTTACTAACAAGGTTAGACACGCTAATTATAATATGTCTAAAGATGCTACAGAAACCAATATAGAACTCAAAAATAAATTTGACGATACTTGGGCAAATGATCCGCCTGATATCAAATATCCTTTACGAAACGAGACAGTAGAAGTTAGAAACAACGCAGTACTATACAGAGGTGGTCTATCAGGTGATGTTATATATCCAGAAAGATATAGAGAACCCAAAACTGATGTGTTACCGGGTTCCACAGTCAAACCTCAATCCCCAGCTTATGTTACACAAAATTACGCTGCGCCCTCTAGCAAAGCACCTCCCCCAGATGCTCTTAATACTGTAGGAATACCAGTTTATTCTAATAACAATTATTTATATATAAATCACCCTGGTGCCTCAACAAATCAACACATACCCCATCCCCTCTCACCCTCTAATTATCCAACCATGCTCATGGGGCCCGTACATCAAAGCCCAGCTGTATTACGAGACAGTAATTCCGGGCAGTCACGAACTCGACCCTTGCCAGTCATTGGCCATGTAATTCTGGCTGCTAATTCGAAACGTACAAAGCATCTGAAGCCCCCTTCAAACAACAAGCTGAAAAGTAAACTAGTACCAGTGCATCATACTCCTTCCAATTATCCAGTACAGTCAACGAGTCAATCGTCTTTATTCCATTCTCCGACCAATTATGCTCTACCGGTTAGTCCTTCACAGACACAGCAACATGCACTCTCATCAGCTTTACAAAGCGATCAAAACTATGCTACACCTCCAACTGCCCCAACTCTATATGTAGAAGAACCTTCTCCATTAAGTTCAAATGGTGTTCCGTCACCGTATGCTACGATAGACCCTAAGAAATTGCGCACTAGACACATCAGACCAGCTGTGTTCAAGAAGAGGAGAATGGGCGGCAACCGACAATATCAACTGTTATGAGAGTTCGTGCTCGATAGGTAATATGGAGTACCGATCAAATATAGATTCTCTTCTATTCTTTTAAATAAATTACATATCATATTATCAGTTGCGTCTTACTCACTTAGCCAATCAGTTCCAAGTAAAATGATTTCATTGATTCATCTGTTTGTTAATTTTGTCAAACTGACCGAGTCTCTCCATAGTCATGATCCATGTTTTAAAGGTGAAAATTAAATCGAATAAATAAGGTAGGCTGTGGTAAAGTTAAAACTACTATTTACCAAATATGTATATTGTACAAGTGATGTATTGTTATGTTAATAAGTGTTGATGATTATAGCAGTTTAAAGCTTTTAATGATAACGAAAAATATTTTAGGAATAGATATAAGTATGGAATTAATGACAAATTGTAAAATTTATTGTTATAAATTAATTGTAAATAATTTTATACCTACAAATATAAATATTTTAGGTGTACCTACGTGCATGAATCTGTTCAAATCATTACAATTATTTTGTTTTTATTAATATACACATTATTAAATTGTATGTAATTATTTTTATTTATGCATTTCATTTATTTGTTATTTCCCTTTTTACTGGGCTGCGAGTTTGTGTCAGGATATTTAAAAAACTGATACCTTTCGATGCATTGTGGCAACACTCAGGACGAAATTTATATAGAAAGTGTTTAATATTTTATGTACAGTAAGAAAATTTGAGTTACAATATAATAATTTAGAAGTATGTACCTACGAACTGTTATTATAATGTTTTGTTTAGCTGGCTTATTTTATTTCAATTTCACGAGTTAGGTACCTACTGCTCCATGAGTTTTGATATTTCTTCGGACAGGATCAGGTCTGATCATGTAAGTAGGTGCAAGGTAGCGATAAACGTTTTTGACTTGATTGGTGATAATGCTACCTTGCAAATTGGGTACTTAAAAAATATGCAGAAAACATTTAAATCTCTTTATAAGCAACTTTCATTTTTTCATTTTGTGTGGAGAAATCTCGACATGCAGCAATGCTATTTAATGAAGTACAGGATCAACAACACTGTTATGACGTGAGCAGTCTCCATACGGGCGGGGCTGACCTTGGTAACGAAAGTGTTCGCTGCTGTTCTTACGCAACCGCACCATGATGCGCAGGAGCATTGTTAGCGTTATGCAACGAGTTATGTTGTGTTAGTAGTTTAGCACAATGCGGGTCCTGTCCTGATAACATTTAAAACATGTAAACATTTGGTTACCCATCAAATTGGCTCATTATTTTACGAGAGTTCCATTTAGATCTAGAAATAATCTAATGAGTGACTAAGCCAACTTATCCTTTTTGAAGTCGGTAAAAGCTGGATAAAATTATGTACCTACCAATGTAGGTAGGTTCACTAACAAAGATGCATTAGAAGCCTGAGCTTACGATAGCCGAAAACCATTCAAGTTTAATACGAGCACAATACGAGTTCGTACTTCCCCCGCAAAGAAAACACAAGAAAATAAAAATTAAAATAGGTGTAGGTACACCTCAAATCAAATAAAAAGTTAAGATGGAACTTTGCGAACAAAGAAGTGAGGCCCGCTAAAACTACGCCTAACGGTGTACAACACACAATTACACGCACACACGTATACCGAAACTACGCCTTATCTTGTCAGTCGAGCTATCGAGGTATCAAAAGCTCGACTGACAAGATAAGGCGTAGGTAGTTAACTAATACATATGTGCGTGTAATTGTGTACCGTGCGGCGTAGTTTTAGCCGGCCTCACTTCTTTGTTCGCAAAGATTTTATCTGAGGTGTAGGTACACAATAAAGGAAAATTCCTTATTTTTCAGTGGAATTGGAAACTGTTACTATAATGTTATGTTTATCTGGCTTATTTTATTTCAATATTACGTTTTTCTTACTGCTCCATAGGTTCTGATATGTTTTCTGACTGGACCAGGTCTGATTATGTAAGAAGGTGCAAAGTGGCGATAAATATTTTTGACTTGATTAGTAATAATACCTACTAAATTAAATTGCTAAGTGTGTACCTAAAATGTTTTGCAGAAAACATTGCACGACTTTGAATTTTTTGTCAAGAAGTAGGCATATTTTTTACGTTTGTGTAGATTCATGCAATATCAGTGCAATGCCATTTAAAAAAAACAACCATGACACCACGTTCAAAAGGCGCGTAATACAAATTCTATTTTTGAATTATTCAATGCCCTGTCGCTTTGTCTGTTTCACGATGAAAGTTTTGTAATACAATTTAAACAAAATGCATTATATTCATAAACCAGTGTAAAAATACATAATATATTATGTGGAATGGTGTGTAGGTATTATTGTACTATGTACATAAACTTGTACTTAGTAAATTTTTCGACCGAAATACGAATTTAGAATTCTTTTTCTATAACAAAATTCAATATTTAATCTGTATTAAAAACGAATTCAAAGCCGGGTGGTTATAAAATTATGTTAGACGAAACTGGAATACTCTTACTTTTGCAAAATCTACCCGCATTCCATACCATACCTTTCCGCCATAAGTTGTATATTTTGTTAGATTTTCGTGAAGCTATGTTGCGTAGGTATAACTTACGATATTAACGACCATAATTGGATGGAATATCTAATATTCGCTTTGTGAAATATTCATCGTCATGTGTGTAGTGAAACTGGTGCTTGGTCCACAGGAAATCCACGAAGGTAACATATTTTTTATTAATAATTCTACCTTATTTAATACCTAAATATTGACTGCCTCAATAGTCAAAAACTCATGAAATTCTCAGTAGAAGCTGTAGTGTAGTAGCTCACCTTACCATTTATGTATTTAGTATTAAGTTAGTCTAAGTAAGTTAGTAAGTACCTATTATAAAGTCCATCAAACCATCAACACGTCTCCTTTATTTGACACCTACAACGCCCCACATTGCAAAGCTCGAAGTCTGGATAGGCTCGCCCCCTATTACATAGAACCTAAAAATTGAAGCGGCGGTAGCGGTAGCCTAATGGCTATGGCGTCGGACTTGTGATCGGACTTGCCGGTTCGAAACTCACCCATTGCACTACCGACGTGAACCCACTCGTAACACAAGCATTTAGCTTAGCACGAGGGGTTAACAAGATTACTAGTAATGTGTGACCCACATTGCTAGTAACCTTTTTTTTAAAAAAAAAAAAACCGGCGAAACCTATTTGTAAATTAGTACACCTCTGCCCCTTCCGGGAATACAGGCGTGATGGTATGTTATTTTACTTAATTATGGTTCGATCATTGGGGCAGCAACTGGGCATTTTATTTAGGCGTCACACAATACTAAACTCACTCAGTGGGTTAAGAGACTCATTAGAAACATGACTAAATAACTTTGTGAGAAATAATATTACGAATGTATGTTGACTCATTTGGGTCACACTCACACCTTTATGTTTAAAGTCAGTAAGTAGGTCTATCCTGTAATAAGGAAAATGTTGAAATTCGGGCATGAACGTAGGTACCCCTTACAATACTTAGTTGAATATTATGCATACAAACTTAAGAACTACCCACACCCAACTACTTAGCTTAGCTGCATTTGTGTTAGGTATCTACTTTATGCTACAAGAATGTTAGCTAGAATCAGAAGATAGGAAGATTCTATTGGAATGTCAATGCCAAGTGCAATATACCTCCAGCAATGAACAGTACATACGATGATTGAAATTTACCAAAACATATTGATGAATGATGCCTCTCAAAGACAACATTCCCCACCTCATGTTGCCGGTGTACCACCACACACGCGGCAATTTCTCCGCGTTACCAACAGTGCGCGACCAACAGACGCGCCGATCAATACCTTGCGACTAGTCGTGAACAACTTCGACGCGACGACTCAAGCAGTAAAAGTGATATTATCGCCAAATATTACCAGTGCACACGACACCAGATTTAGGAGCTAAGGTATGTCACTTTCCAATTCTGGATGTTTCTGCGACTCATGATTATTAATTAATTATTATGCATAACGAAAAGAAAGTCCGTATTGTAAGTATAGTTGCTTGGGTAGTTGGTAAGTAATGTTTTCATGATTTTACTCGTCAACTTCAACTGTAGCCAGCAATCACAAATAGGCTGATTTTCTCAGATAGATACTTATGGGGTTTTGTAGCGGTCACCAGCATGTTTAATCCGTGCAGGTTTGATAAACTAAACACACGCTAAATGTCCTCCTCTTTCCAAAGATATAGGCAAAAGTGTACTTAAATGATGATGATGATAATGATGTAAACCATAGCGCACTGATATGTTTTTGTTTTCCTTATGGGGCCTGTTCGAGGATCCAAAAATCGTTATTATGTATATACTAGGTAAGGTGGTGCTCGGAGTGGATCATAAAACCGAGTCTAGTTAGAAACGTATGGTGTCGTAATTATAATTTTATCCTATGCAGACGTTATTCTTGATGTGTTTTAAAACTTAAACAGCATCTTTATCTGGTAGTGAAGCTCCCGTATTAATTTATTTATTTTTACGCAAGTTACTGTGTGTTGATGATGCTTTGTGCATGCACGGGACCTATAAGAAGAGATGTTGAACCGTAAAAAGGGTCTGTTATAAGCAATGTTTAGTTTCGCATGTTTAGCTAAATGATTCTTTAATACTCGTAATGTGACATTAAATTACATGTGATTATTAAAGATTTATTCTGATCTTAGGCTAGCCTGGCACTAAGCGATAAATCTGTTTGGTGTTGCATTTTTGTAATTAATAACAATGCAGCTATTACCTACCTTACAATGATTTGCATGTCAACTATTAATCAATTGACAACAACCAATAGGTTTATAATTGTCGCAGCTTCAAGGTTACCTTGACCGTATTTACCATCTCTCGATGTGCGCCTTCGCCTTGACTTAAGCCCGTAAAACAAATAACTGTATGAAGAAACTGAACCTACTTATTTCGCACTGGTACCAGAACGTACTGCAATAAACAGTAACATCCTGGTCGTGTTTGTTCGGAAATCCCCAGCGATCGTTGTAATCCTTGTGTTTACCTGCCGGTGGCCGGTGGTCGGTGCGGCGCGCGGCACTTTCTCCTGCGCTTGCGCAACCGCCGCGTGAACCTCCGCTGACCGCGCACGTAATATAGATAACACCGCCCCGCGATTGCCGTGTGTGATTCATAATATTATTATTTTGTCTAGGTCTAGCTAGGTAAGTAGGGTACTAATTGCGTCATTAGTATAGTGCACGTGGTCGTAACCGCTACAGCTACGCTACAGGTCCTAGGTTCGATTCCCAGAGTTTTCTAGTTCAGTTTTTTTCCATGAAATTATTAGTAGGTAACAACTTAGTTTTTATTTGAATAATTAAGGGCTCGCTATTGTATGGAACCTCAACATAGCGGCGAACTGTATAGATATAACTAATATTTCTATGAGTACACCAGTGCCTAACCCTTGGGAGAATATAGGAGGATGTAAGCAGGGATGTTGTATATTGAGGTCATAATGTGAATAACATTTTGATTAAGCATTTTTAGTCTGTCTTATCATGATAAAGGTATTCATTATTTATTACTCAAAATTCAATAAAGCAACATCTACCCGACCTGAACTGTTTCAGATGTCGCGACTTCCATTCGCGGCCTTAGCCCTGCTCTTCCTGTTAGGCTCGGCTTACACAGAAGAGCACAACAGCACGATAACGGATGAGACGTGGTGCGGCGTGGTGCAGCATGGCACGTGCGCGCTGCACGACGACGATGGACCCTGGATGTCGGTGCTGCAGCAGTGGGCACTCAGCGCCCCCGAGAGTGGAAGACAAGGTGAGCTATTCAGTTCTGGATTTGTCAATAAGTCGAATAGGCCCCGGCCAAGAGCTAGCTTTTCTTGGAATTTTTGCCTTACTTATGAAAAGTATAAATCTGGCACTAGTTCAATTCCACACTACTTTATTCGACACGACAGCTCGCAATCTAACAACCACACAAACCATTGGACTGTTCGTGTATCTCGGAATAGATAGATGCATAGTAGGATTACCTTTTGTTATATTCAAATTCACTGCAAGCAAAGAGATTTAATAGTAGTAGTAAGTATTAAATGTCTTTGACTGCAAGGTTGTCCAAAACGTATTTTATGTAGCACCGGTGGTGAGCCTTAGGACGGGGCACCAGCACCACCAGAATTTCCTTAACTGTCATCAATTCTCCAGGTCGCATAATGGCGCTCCCCCCGGCGCAAGGATACTACGTGTCCGATCGCATAGACAGTCCAATGCTGAGCCCGCCGCCGCCGCCGCCGCACTACGCGCCGCACGGCAAGGTCCACAACCAGCCCGCAGCGCGCCCCCCCGGCGCGGGCCCCCCGGCGCGGCCCTACGACGAGTGGCAGCACACGCCGCCGCCACCACCTACCACCGGCAAGATAGTCAACCGACCACCCAACCCATACAAGGATAAATTCAAGCCGAGCTATGTGAGTATTTTCTAACAATATTTAAATATTTTGAACGTTAGTCATATTATGTGCGTCGGTGTTATAGGTGTCATTCTTATATAATTATGCGTTTCTGTTACGGGCGTTGGTCTAATAGACGACGTTACGCCAATGCGTTAGTTTTATAGGCGTCGGTCATATTGGAGTTGCTTTTAAAACGTCGACCCCAATAAGATTGACGCTGACCATGTCAGCAATATGGGCGTCGGTGTTTAAGTCGTCAGTGTTATGGTCGGTACTATAGGCATTGGTTTCATAGGCATCAATCTTATTTTCTTCCATTCTCTAGGCGTCGATCTTATTGCTGTCGGTGTTATTATAGGCGTTGATGTTATAGGCGTTAGTGTAGAAGCGTCTTTCTAATGAGTGTCGGTGTTAATGGAATCGGTCTTCTGGACTTTAGAATTATTATAGGCGCTGATGTTATTACAGGCATCGATGTTAGGTACGAGTATATTCGCCAGTGGTATCGGCGTCAGTCTTTAGGCGTTGGTCCATCAGACGCCAATAAGGCGTCACAAATAAAAGTGTTGGTGTTATGGGTGTCAGTTTATTGGGAATCGGTTTTATTGGCGTTAGTGTTATGGGTGTCGGTCTTATTGTCGTTGGTGTTGTAGACGTCATTCTAACGGATTGAACATTGGAGATTTAGATTTATCATTAAACAATTATTGAACATTCACGACAATCTAATAAATACGGTATCTCACTCCTGCAATCAGCCGGCCCCTTCCCAAAACCAGCCGATCCCAGTGCACGGCCCCGGCGTGGACCGCGTGGACGAGAACCGCCAGCCGCCGCAGAAGATGGTCTCGGAGACGGACCTGTACCTGCTGGGCGCCATCGAGAAGCTGGTCTACCGCGCCGACCTCATGGAGAAGCGCCTGCGGAAGATGGAGGAGACCGTACACTACCTCGTGGCTGGCGTTGATAATAAACCCGGTGAGTCTCATTTAGGTATTATTCTAACACCTATGACCATGCTGATTATATTTGTGTCAATTTAATAATTATCCCTGCATTCAAAATGTCATAACGTCTCTCAAGGTTCTTTGAAACGTTCGGAACACTTGGTTCGTTTGTAGGTGCACCCTACCTACCTACCAGATATGTTTATTAAACCAACGGCAACCTACCTACCTTTTAAAAATGCTTGCAGTATAATTACACCACAGCATGCATAAGTAATAATATATTATGATGTTTGTATTATATGAAAACAAAGATGAAATCATAATTTTATTCACACAAACTTTCGCCATTCATCAAAGTGAAAGCTTGCTTAGTTATTTAAATGCCAACATAATCCGTATATCAGATCCGTGTCCGGAGAACTTCACGCGCGTGGGTGAGGGTTGCTACCACGTGTCGTCGGAGGCGGCCAACTGGAAGGGAGCCAGCTACGCCTGCCGACGGCTCAAGGGATACATGCTGGAGATCGACAACGATCAGGAACGGAAGAAGCTTAACTCGGCGTTTATCGCCGATAAAAGATTAAAAGGTGAGCTTAAGACTTAATACTCATTCTTATCGCCTAATGCAGCAGTCTCTAGCCTCGAATTAGCAATTATTCGATTCACTCACTCACAATTTCTTATCACGACGTCCGAGACTCAACACTCGAATGGGTGCCGCCCACGGTGCGTAATACGCGTATAATGCACCCGCCCCATTCATACATACTATAACCTATTACTTATATATGATCAATATTAACATTATTGTATTCCCTTTTCTGCTGCGAAAGGAGATGAACCTCGTAAAGGGAGACACGGACAAATGTCCGAGTCATGCAGGTTTGTTAAATGTGCCTGGTTGTGGAGCCACATCATAGGGTTCTATTTTCTGTTTACGGCCTCGCTGATGTATGCCCTTTCACAAAAGATGCTTGAAAACTTGCCCTCTCGTATGTTCGCCGCGATGATCACTCGCAAAACTCTCCAGCTTGTGAAGCAAATAAAACTAAGACCAAATTTCCCGCTGATATAATAAATTTTCTCGTTGTAGTTTACCAATACGATATCATAACATCTAAACAACTCATATACCCACCCATATACATATAATCAATTCCAAAAAAATTATAGTAAACTAAGTAGGTACTAGTATCAGCTTCAAACCTAAAATAAGTAAGTAAAAAATTAATGGTCTTATATCTAGGATGCGCTCCGCATAATTGAACCAAAAGGTAGGTAGGTAAGTCCATGTACACCATATTGCTAATGAAAACTTCCCTAAGCGTTCTCAGGACAGAAATATTTTGTCATACTAACTTAGATTTCGGAAAAACCAATTCTTTTTGGGCCAGCGGCGAGCGGTGGTGGCCCAGTGGTAACGGCCGCCAGTTACAGAGTAGTAGGTCGTAGGTTCGAACCCAGACAGGCGGTAGTATAAATAATTTCACCTTTGCTCCCAAAACGGTGAAGGAGAACATTAGGCGGAAACCGGCATAACCGGTCCTATTAGAACTAGAACGGAAAATTCGAAGAAATGTGACATCTTCCAACCCGCACCGGGCCCGGCCCACAGCAGTGAGAACACTATAGGCTGATTGTGATGATGATGATTATTTTTGGGATAAATAACCTAACAGTTGGTAAATTCCACCAAACTTTTAGCCTCTCATTGATTCATAATAATTCCCAACATAGGTCCTCCAATCAATTGAAAAATATTTATTGCATTCATTATATGAAGTACCTATACATATAAAACTAATTATTTGCATTTTGGTTCAGATCAAATTGTCCCACTATAATATTATTACTACGTAGTTACGGGAACGTACGTTAGATGTTTCTAAAGTTGAGTAAACCAGGTACATTTAATAAACTTGTTCGGGCGCGAACAATTACAACTTCTCTTTGGATTCATGTAAGTTTATGTTTTTGAACTTTACCTACTATTAGTTTTTTATTATTTTGTGAATGTTACTGAATTCATGTTGCTGCTGAGCGTGAAGTCCTGGGTTCGACTCCCAGGTTGAATAGGGTTACTGGGATTTTCGATGAACTTGATAATAATTCGGTGCTCGGATGGCGAAAGATTCGCCACTATCTAAAATCATATCGGCTAACTTTGGGTGTGTTTTTGTACACGGATAGAGAAGCATGATGATGAATCAATTTATTTTGGTGTGTAGACGGTGAGTTCTGGACCGGCGGTCTGAACCCAGGCCTGCTGTGGATCTGGTCGCACTCGGCCAAGGCTGTGCTGAGTAATAACACGAACGTAGAGGGCAGCACCAGCGGCGGGGGCGGGGCCAGCGGGGGCGGGGGCGGGGGCGGGGCCGGCGGGGGCCAGCTGCAGGTCCCGGGCGGGGGGCGCTGCCTGTCGTGGCTGTACGACGCTAGCGCCGCCACCTACGTGTACCGCGGCCGGGACTGTGCACTACGACACCGGTACATTTGCGAGAAAAACGAGGACAAAGAGAAACTCAGCAATGAGATCGAGAGGGTGGCGCGACACATGAGGGAAGGCAGGAAACCAAAGATTATATGGACTGAAGAGCCGTGAATCTAATCCTACAGATTGTCTTATGTAGGTATATGATATCAACACTGATTCTATTGCTGACAAAGAAATAATTCAAGTACGGAGAGTACTTGAATTATTTCTATGTCTATCTCTTTCTAATATACATTTTTAAAACATGACGTGATCCTGTAAGGATTGTCTGGAAGATATCGCTTTTAGCGATAAGACCGCCATTGTACCCTTAGTTTAATTATGGCTTTATTAATTTTGCTTCTTATTATGGTATAGGTACAATAATGATTACTGTATTTCTTTTAAAATAGTGATCTTGTGTCAGTGGCGTAGGTACCGGAGGGTCAGGCGGGGCCGTGCCCCGGGCCCCGGGCGCAGGGGGCCCCGGGCGCGGGGGGCCCCGGGCGCAGGGGGCCCTTGGACTCTGGCCTATAAACTGAACTACACCATAGAACTGTTCATAACATTTAAAAAGGGAAAATAACGGTCATTCAGATACCAAAAGGTACAGGCATTGTTAGGACGAGATAAGCCAGTGCGGGAAGCTTTCTGCCTCTGGCTTCTGAGCAAAGTTGACAATGATGGAAACTTTTAGTCTAACATAATGTGGACAGATGAGAACGCATTCACGCGAAACGGCATATTGAATAAATGTATAAGCAGCTGACCTCTAAAAAAAAAAAAAAATATTATAACTTGAATTAAAACTACTTAGATGGAAGTTAAATATAAGTAGTTTAAAGTGAATCTAGATTGAAGTCTCAAGTTCCGCACCCTTGACAGATGTCGTGAAGGACATGGCTTGGATGCCTCGCCCCGGATGTTCATACCTTGGATGTCATACCTAGGATGTTGTCGTGGAAGGAAATCCTGGTACTTAAAACACTTTCTAAATATAATTCAAATCTAGTCTCAATGGCGAATCTCTAGCGATAAAAAAATATGTACGAGTAGTTTTTTTTAAATTACTATAGTGAACAACCGAAAAATCATCTGAATATTGTTATTTGCCACATAGAGATTAAATTCCAATTATAAAATATAATTGGAATTTAATCAATGAACGTTTTTTAAATAACAGAATTTTCCTGTTCTATGACAATTTAATCCTATAAACCTGTTATTGATGTCTAGGATGTCTTACAGGGGTTTTCATACCTCGGATGTCATTCCCGGGCCGGTAGTCGACCTCGCGTGTAATGATCTGATGTCCTGTCGGGTACGTCATACTTCGGGTGCTATGCCAGTGGCATGCTACGCCGGGGATGACGTGCTAGGGGAGATTTGCTTTAAATGTGATATAAATTATTTAAGATAGATAACATTTAATTCAAGTTATAATCTCTGAGTCAGCATAATATATAGGAGTCAACAGACTTTTCATAATTATCTTCATTGTTATGGAAATTAGCCTTTATCTCTAAGGAATAAAATACCGACGTCAGAAGCATAGTTGCCGTCAGTGGCGTAACTACCGGAGGGCTCTAGACGGGGCAGTGCCCCGGAGCCCCCAAGCCCCAAAGCTCAGGGGGTCCCTCGGACTCTGACCAACAAACTATAAACTGAACTAGAGAAAATGTATCCTACATTCGGAATATAAATAAACCAAATTCCAGGAACGCGACTTTAATAATGAAAACTTAATTGAAAAAATACAGGGGAATTCCCAACAAGTCTCGAACATCTTTGTTTGAAACTTGCGAGGAATTCCCCTGTATTCTTAGGCTGGTTTCACAGTCGCACCGTCGAACAGCGCGTTACAACAGCTAGCGCTTGACGCAAGGCGGACCTATGGGAATGAGAAACGCAGCGCGCTTCAACAGCGTGACTATAAAACACTTATAGTAGATTTCCAAACGCGCGAGTCTAGTGAATTTACAAGCGTGCGCGTCTGGACGGTGCGACTGTGAAAGCAGCCTTATATTGTACTATACTTATAGTAGACTGATTTTAAAAACGATATTAGACGGTCACTTTCAATAATTCATTATTTATATTGTGGCAAATGGAAAACCGTGGAAATAAACATAACCGAATTCGACGTACTCCAGTTTTGTCGTAAACCAGATTCGTCGTAAAACATATAGTCTGTAAATAAAGTGGTGTTATTGGTTTAAAAATTTGGTTTCCGAACCCAAAAGTGTCTCCGCTGTCTGTGTCATTATCAGGACTTAATTTTTTTAAGGTAACAGGTAACATAAGTATTCATAAAATAGTTTAATTTTATTATGGAGTCGACTGTATTACGACGAATCTGGAGTAAGATGAATCTGAATTACGACAAATCTCGAGTATAAGTGTTTTCGTTTGTAACCCCTCGTACTAAGCTGAAATGCTTGTATTACGAGTGGGTTTACGTCGGTCGTGTCTGCAATAGGTGTAATAGGTGGGTATCGAACCACATGATCGCAAGTTCGACGCCCTAGCCATTAGGATACCGCCGCTTAAATTCGAAAAACGACGAATACGAAACAAACATTTTCAAATAGTTTAGTTGGGCCCTAATAATTTTTGCCCCAGGGCCTTTGGTTACCTAGCTACGCCACTGTCTTGTGTATTAGTTCGATTCTCAGAAGAAGCATTATATTTTACAAGAACTTTTTCTAGACGGGAATTTATCTAGACTATTTTCTTTTAAATTACATTATGATAACCTAATATAATAACTTGCCTGTACTGTCGTCTTTTTTTCTAAATTTATATGTGAAAGAGAGAGGTATCGTGTGAGTAAAATTAGTTTCAAGCTATGAGCAATAGAATTTACAATTAACAACTGTATTGTATACCTTGTATTTATATTATACCTTGTATTTTAGGATGTAATATTTATTGTAATTTAATGTATACTTATATTATTATCTACTATATTCACGTTTTTAACTACTATATTCATTCAAAGATTTTTGATGAAAACGCGAATGTAATTTGAAAATGAATTTGAATATTTGGATAAAATAAACAAACATAAACATTTTACACTATCTTATATTCCTATAATATTTACATTGTTATAAGAAATCACAACAAAATAACTTAATAAATAAATATTTATTTATTTATCGACTGATAACGAACTCGTAATGCGAAAATAATAAAGCTTACATTTCAAATGGGTTTGAATATTTGAATCATTGATATTTGAACCAACATTACTTTCAATAAGAATATTGATAACTTTTTGTTTCAAGTTTATAACTGGCCATCGCTTTGTGAAATATTCTCTATTAATTTACTTTTATTACCAGCGAAAAAATTTGGTGGCACAATACATATTTTTTTCGCTAATAACTTTTTCAATAACAGCAATGTCACAGTACAGGGGCCGTATTACCACGTATTAATGCCATCATTTTTAATTGTGCAAAAGGTAATTTGGTTTCTAGTAATATGCGACGACTGCCCGATCGTTTGCCTGGTTCGAATAGACAATATATTACGACAGAGAGGAGGATATACAAAAAGTTAAAACAATTTGAAGTAGGATCAGAAGCACCTATCTTCATTATCAACACCATAGTTAACCGTTAGGCACAGCAAATTATATGTCATTAGGTTCATCGGATATGGTGTGGTTACATCAAATTCATAAACATCTTTTGTAATCATAAAGTGTTAATAAATTAGTACGAAAACATTCCAATAATTAAAAGTATTTGACCGATCGATTGTGATAAGTTTAGTCTCTAGCGCCGCAAATTGTGCTAATCTTCATTTTAAATAAAATTTAAGGCAAGTTTATAGTATTAGTTTTGGAGATCAAAATATAAGAAACGGTGTGCTCCAATAATTAATTAGAAAATTTTAATTCTTATATAATTTCTCGTAAAAACCTTAATTTTGTGAGTGTTAAAGAGATGCACTCAGCCTTATCATCGTTACAATGTGTAAAGTGCAGAATATTTTGTGCTTACATTGTTATCACACGCTTACTTAGTACACTCCAATTGATAACGTCTAACATGGCGGCCAGGAAGGACTGTATGATGGGGGTTTGGCAACCCTGTGTGCAATAACACTTTACACGTCGTAAAGACGTTTTTTTTTTTATTAAACTCACAATTTATTAGTAAACCACTATGAAATTACAAAAGTAATTATACAATATTTACAATTCGGTGGACGATAGAATTTCAAACGTTGATTTAATAAGTTCTTGGATTAACATGACGGATATTAATGTATATATCACAGTACTCAGCACTTTGAAGTATTGTAACATGATTCTAAAGCAGTCTCAAAAGGTATTTTAAGTATGATGTAACTTAAAAGAAAGTTATTAACAGAGTATCTTTAGGTGGATACCTACTTCACCATTTTGAGATACATCGTAAAAAAATTACATACAGCTCCACCTTTGACATGTAACAGAATTTTACATGAATATGAGTAAGTATACTGAGATTGAATGTTGCCGAAGTTAAATTGTCCACGCAACGTGCTGCATTGCTATTAACTGAAAGTAGATACTCGATAAACGACCGTACACTTAAACAAAGCGTTTTTTGACGTCACACCTAGTTTTACGTCCAATTCCGCATAGGTGTGGTACGGTCATTAGTATGGCAGAGATCTGTGCCGAGCGTATCGAGAGCTTCGTTCACTTGATCACTTCATTGCGACGTTAATTGAAGTGGAATTTGAACTGGAAGGGGCTGCCGTGCTGGAAGTGATGGAAGGGATTGTTGAAGGGTCCCCCCTGACCCCCGCGCTGGGCCTCCGGGTCCAGGGGATCCGAGCCCGCGTCAAACTGGGCGCGCTTCTCGGGGTCCGTTAGCACCTGAACATAAATTACACATTTAATTACAATTAAAACTCGAAGATCAAACATTATACGAAGTTTTAACATGAAATGTTATAATTTTTATACCGCGTGGAGATTAGGTTATCACATTAATTGCAACCACATATTCTACATAACGTATTTTGACCATACACAACTAAAAAAAATAAGTACAATAAGCATTTTAGCCCTGGGATCGTTTTTTCCATTTTAGTATTTAACAACATCATGTATTGAATAACGATAATCACCTGACCTAAACTAGTAGTTCAAAGACCCGAGAAAATTCAAACGTTGCCGTTCCGTATTACTAACAATTATTAGAAACTTAAACTAGTTAAGCTAAAAATGACCTTATAACTAACACTATTAGGCCTTGTCTATGCGCAAAATTAAAAGATAAGGGACCACAGCGAAAGATAAATAAAAAACGTTCTTAAAAATATTAGTTTAAGGCATAAATCTCTATGCGCGATACGGGGGTAGGTGTCGTCAGAATTCGTCCTTTGTCGGCGCCGGCGGCGGCGGCGCGCGACTACAAAGTAAAGAAACGGAAGCGGCGGCGCGTGCGGAGCGATTGATTCAGTACGCTTCCGGGGTCCTTAAGGATAGTTCGTGTGTTGCTTATTCGCACACGCGCCCTTCGTATTTTTATTGTAATTGTTTTGAGTACATTTTCGTAAATTTCTTGTTTTGTTTGTTGGATACGTTATTATTAGTTGTAGATTAGTTAAGTGTTGTGACAGTTCCTGCGAGATCGGACGCTTTTCTCATTTTTTGTTTGTGATAGGACATTTTATTAGTTAGTGAAGTTAGTGAAAGTGGGTGAGCATACGTTATCATCAGAGTACACCGACATGGTTGATTGAATGCAACCAAAACAGCGCTGCTGGTGTTACGAACATACCGACAGAGGTATATCGTACCTACCTATGACGGTGCTCATATGCATTCAGTTGCATGGCGGCCATAACGTAAATTTTAATTAATCAATTGAACATTTGGACAAGTGTAGGTTTATTAAATTGAATTATTATTATTGTGCAAGAATACCATAAAGTTTGTGTTGAATTGTTGATATCATCGCTCCGAGCGTCCTATCCTATGCCTACTTGCAAGTATGTAGGTACTTACTCGCCGCGGCGGCGGCGGCGACGTTGCCGCTTTTACAGGTCAGTATACTGATATTATTGAGGGTTGTAGGGTTCGAAGTGAGGTGGATGTTGAATGAAGGTCGTGACATTATATATAATAATTTACTGCCTGGTACCAGATATGAATACATACATTATTTGACTACATTACTAGTAACGACCTAACTGATTGGGTGCGGGGAGACGACTGCCGCGCTGCGCTAAGTCGCTAAGCTAGTACAGTGCAAATGTAATGCGTCAGCAGTGTCCCTACAGGGTGATTTATTTCGAGCCAATATTTACGGTATTTATTTTGTTTGAAAAATTTAGTTTTTTATTTTTAGTAAAATTGTTTATTTTATTACTCAAACAGACTAATGATAACTTGGAATGACCGCTGTTTAATTTAATGTGATAACCTAATCGCCACCCGATATAAAACTTGAAATCTCATAACATAGCAATTACATCGAGTTTTATTAATCTCTTACTTGTGCCGTATATTTATGTACATCCACATTTCCTTTCCCCACTAACCGGTCACAAAACCAAATTGTGCAGCTGCTGAGAGTTTCATAGAAAAACCCAATAACACTGCTCCACCTAGGAATAGAACTCAGAACTCTGCGCCGTATAATTACTCATCATGTCGAACAAGTTATAAGTATGGTATGTACCTCTTTGGCGGCAGCTATGTCGATGAACTTCTTCTCGGCGAGTTTCTTGTCATCTCCCGGGAAGTTGTCGGGATGCCACTTCTGCGCAGCCTTACGATATGCCTTGATTATCTCCTGTTTGTTCGCTGTCCTGTTAGATACATGACTATTAATAATGATCCTAGGTATCTTGAATATTTTTTATAGCAAAATAAAAAGGAGAAAGACTTAGACATTATTTCGTCCATGTTAATTTGCAAGTCCATGAGCTGTAAATAGGTTTATCGGTTGACAGATCACGAGTTCTAGCCTATTTAACTCAGTTACTTAGCACGAGACAGTAGATTTTTGTATAGCTGTGTTCATTTCAGCCCGACAGTGTCATTTCGGCAAACTTGTAGGCGAGCCACATGATGGTAAGTATTTTGAAAAGAAATGGCAAGAAGAGAAGGAGAAAAGGGGAAGGATGGGGCGGGGGAGGAATTTGGTCACCGTTGCTCGACACTCACCGTAAGAAACGCAGCAGTATACATACTGTTACTTGACGTCGATATTCTGTTTGAGGGTAGTACGTCCCCGGTCGTGGCGCCACATACATGGCGGCACGGGGACATGCTAGAAGCACTACTAGGTACGCACGGGTACACATCAAGCTATACAAAATCAGTTTACGCTGGCCTCTTATTGTATGGGAAGTATATACAATGCGAGATCCGCTAAAACTGGTTCTGTATAGGTTGACCTGTAGCCGTGTGTACTACTAACATTCATGACAACATGGCATACCTTTTAACACCTAATATTTTATAATAGTCCCTCTGCTCCGACTGTTTCTGCAGTTTTTGCGCGCGGCTGAGTCCGTCCTTCGCTCGCTGCAACGCTTCTTCTAACTCTAAGGCCTCTTTAAATGATTGGATAGCTGGGAGCATAGAGAAATGGAATATAATATTATATGTTTAATTGAAGTAAATATATATACCTACATATGTATAAGGTGTTAAAAAATTAACTCTAAGAAATGTATAGTTGTCTATTGCATAGGGGCGACTGCGGACGGGAAGGGGTGGCGCGGGGGTTGGATAGGGGCGACTGCGGACGGGAAGGGGTGGTGCGGGGGTTGGATAGGGGCGACTGCGGACGGGAAGGGGTGGTGCGGGGGTTGGATAGGGGCGACTGCGGACGGGAAGGGGTGGTGCGGGGGTTGGATAGGGGCGACTGCGGACGGGAAGGGGTGGCGCGGGGGTTGGATAGGGGCGACTGCGGACGGGAAGGGGTGGCGCGGGTGTTGTATAGGGGCGACTGCGGACGGGAAGGGGTGGCGCAAGGGTTGAATAGGGGCACCGCGCCGCCGCACTAGGTCACCTGCTCAGCCCCATGTACAGTGCGGATACTAATCATTGCCCCGCCCGCACACGCGAGGACTCAGTTAAGCAGTTCAGCTGTAGTATTGCCGTGTCTCCCCGCAGTGAGTAGTGTATAGTTACCGTCATCGAACATGTCGAGCCCCAGCAGTGCGTCCCCGCGGTCACACAGCACGCGCGCGTCCCGCTGCAGCTCCAGCGCGGCCCCACACGCAGACAGCGCCTCCGAGTACTGCTCGTCCTGGGAACACAACATACCTTACATTACGTCACACTTCTATTACAACTATACCATAATCTAAGAAACTCTAACAGTCGGTCAACAGGCACGTCTAGACAGACCAATTGTGCGGGGTGAGAGAGGGGGCCGGTGCGGGGTGAGAGAGGGGGCCGGTGCGTGGTGAGAGAGGGGGCCGGTGCGGGTCAGAGAGGGGGCCGGTGCGGGGTGAGAGAGGGGGCCGCTGCGGGGTGAGAGAGGGGGCCGGTGCGTGGTGAGAGAGGGGGCCGGTGCGGGTGAGAGGGGGCCGGTGCGGGGTGAGAGGGGGCCGCTGCGGGGTGAGAGAGGGGGCCGGTGCGGGGTGAGAGAGGGGGCCGGTGCGTGGTGAGAGGGGGCCGGTGCGGGTGAGAGAGGGGGCCGGTGCGGGGTAAGAGAGGGGGCCGGTGCGGGGTGAGAGAAGAGTGGGTGCGGCATGTGCTAGTTAAGAGAGAGGTGTGTTCGGGGTGTGCGAGAAGAGAGGCGGG
This sequence comes from Subacronicta megacephala, assembly GCA_958496365.1. Classification (NCBI taxonomy): domain Eukaryota; kingdom Metazoa; phylum Arthropoda; class Insecta; order Lepidoptera; family Noctuidae; genus Subacronicta; species Subacronicta megacephala. The sequence goes on from OY292516.1 coordinate 189,225, forward strand.
TGCAGGGTGTGCCAGGTGAGAGAGGGGCGTTTGAGGGGGGCGAGCCCAAACGACCATACACTCAGTTGAAAAACGCCATTAAGGGTTGACTTATTGTTGTTTTAACTGCTTATTTTTTGTGAAATGTTCACAAAGATATTATGAATTTTCTAGTGAAAAAAATCTTTCGAGTGAAAAAAAAAACTATTTTCACCATAAAAAAACAATGTTAATAAATAATGATAACGTAATGTTATTTCTAACCTTAGTAAGACAGCTGCAGAGCCACTTCCTGCCCTCGAACACGACGAGCGTGACCTCGTCCTCGGCCCGCAGCACCTTGTTGGCAGCCTCCACACAGCCCGCGAAGTCCCGCGCCGAGCTCAGCTCCTCACACTCCAACAACAACTTGTCCACCTTCTTCACTTTCTTGTAGAATGGGAAACACTTCTTATGCTCTGGATCCAATTTTAGACATTCACGGATTTCCTATAAAATAATAATAATGTTATATTAGATCAAAGTTCTCCAAGGGGCCTCTAAGCGTTAGCCCTCTTGTTCCTCCGCACGCTTGCCAAAGGACCGGATGTCTTCCTCACGGGAGGCATTCCGTGATAACCAAGGTGGAGATACAAATAATAATAATAATTTTATTGGAACTAAAAACACAAATTACAATAAATAAGAACAAGAAAAATTAAAGACAACTTTAATTTGAACTGGTAACCTAGTAACAGAATAAGTTTGGATAATCCACATAAAAACCTTTTGTTATATTGTGCCGTGATTGAGAGCAAAATAATATTTTCTTGTATACTAGCAGCTGTTGCCCGCATTCCAAAAGGACTATTTATTTGGTTTTTAGGGTATAAATTAGCCGTTTCTTTCTCAAAATGCAAACAATCTTTCTGCAATTCCTGCACAAGTTTAATTGCGAACTGCTACAAATTTAGGATTACTTTCAGGTTATATTAGTATGGATTGAATTTATAGTGTTAATATATACCTTGAGTGCATCGCTGACGTGTCCGAGTCGGTACAGCAGCGTGGCGAGCCTATAGTACCCGTCCGTGGAGTCCTGCTGCAAACGGTTCACCGACCGGATGTCCGACACCGCCGAAAATAGGTCGTTCTGTAACAAAACACAGTCTTATCATATGTGGGAAAAAATCATTTGTGTTACAATTAAGCATAACAACCACAAGACCTCTTTTCTCATGTGAAACATATTGGCATAAAACAAAATATTATAACAATAATATTACCCACGTTTGAAAGACAAAATAATACTACAGTATTTTGTGGTTATACTTACATATTAAAAGTATTTTGTACTTTGTTTAACTGTAATCTCTTTCGTTGAAGACTGACTTGAGAGTTTTCATATTACGGGATAATATATAGCGTATGTCATTTATTTATTTATTTATTTTTATTTAGATTTCGGAAGATTAACAGACCAATATAACCTATAAGATAATGAACATAAATAGTCCTGTGCCATTTACAAATCTTCACCAATAGTTAACACATATAATATAAAGATTAGAGCGAATTAGGTTTATTGCCTTAATAAAAGAGCTGTGTAACAATTTGTACAAAATATTTGAGACTAGGAATAATACGTCGTTGTACAAAATAATAATAATAACATGCAGATCCATTATAGCACTAAGTATCTGGTTTATTAAAGAATTTCTCCGCTATGAGATTTTTTACCAAAGAAGTGTTGGTGCAGAATAGGTCTATATGCGGTGGCAATTGGTTAAAAGAACTACACGCGCGCGAAACAAATGTATTGGCTCTGTATCGTGTTTTAGCAGGTGGAACCGACAGAAGAGCACGTTGCCTCAGACGTCGGGTGTTAGTTCTCATACAGATCATCGATAACAGTTCGGGACAGTCAACTTTACCATTAGCAATGTTCATGAGATAACATATATCATTAACATATCTTCTGGTTTCCAGAGGAAGGAAATGGTACCTTTTACATCTATGATCGTAGTCACTGGAAAATTCATGTAGTCATTCAGGAATAATGTAGCTTTCTATTGGTGAAATAATTTTCAAAATCGGTTCAGGTAGATCCAGAGATTACCCCCTACAACGTCACAAACTTTACCTCTTTATAATATTAGTATGTAGTATAGATACAATTCCTTCAAGATAGGTATAACTTAGCAAAACAATTGACCCTTCCAGTAAAAAAATTTGCAGACACAATACAAAATCGATAGGTGTTGTGTATACATACCATGGCTATGTAGCACTCGGCCCGGAGCTGCCGGAGCTGCGCGGACCAGGGCGACACGTCCAGCAGGCGCGCGGCCAGCTCCACGGCGGCGCGGTGGTCCCCGCCGCGGTAGTACGCCTCCACCAGCCGCAGGTCCTCGATGTACTCGTCGATCTTGTGGTACTGATTGATCGCCTCCTCGTTGTACGGCTCCGCGTACGTCTGCCGGAAAAAAATCAATCTCATTTAGTGAAAGCAAGACTATGATTTCACTCGTACATCCTTTGAGACAAAAGGTTGGCTACACATCAAGCTATACTAAACCAGCATAGGCCGACCTTGAATTGTATTGAAAACCTTTTGCAATGGGAGGTCAGTGTAAACTGGATTTATTTCTACTTCAAAGCCCAATCTATCTTGTATACCAAAATACAAAAAATATCGGTTTAGTGATTTAGACGTGAACAAAAAAACAGATAGACTTATTTTCCCACAATATTACCTACTACGGATAGACTATTATGTACATAAATAATACTTTTCGAACGTCGTGTTTACACAGCCAAACTTATTTTTATCATTCAGTCATTATCAACCTATTTGTTGCTTATCATAATACTGGATAAGTGTCGCCTCTCAGAATGAAAGGAGTGTGGCAGGAAGACTTCATACACAATTAAATCTCTGAAAGATGCGTTTCCTGGGACTCATAGTTAATTAATAAATAAATCATAAGAATTGAATCGTCGTTCATGGAAATCAATCAATTTCCAGAAACGATGTTTCAGAAATCTACTAATAAAATATAAAGTACTAATATAATTATTATGTAACTTTTATCGTGAATAATAAGCGTGACAATGAACTAACAATAGCGGACCCTGCCGCAGCGATCCGAGCGATAACGTGCATTGTATTATATCAGGTAGATGTAAATTATAACATATTCAGTTAGTTTGTGACGTGTTACAATATATAATGATGGTTTCCTTCACCGTTAAGGTAATATCAAATTTTCTTCCACCGAGGAATACGAAATGTTGGAGATGACCCAAATTTTATGAATAACAAAAAATACTGATAATATTATTTATTATTTTAATTTTGAATACCTTACAAAAATTTCGGCCATAAGTAAACGTGTTTGATATAAATTGCCGGTTCAAAACCCACCCATTGCACTTCGGACGTGAACCCACTCTTAATACAAGCATTTAGCTTAGTACGAGGTGTTAACAAGAATACTAGTAATGTGCAACCCAGATTGCTACTAAGCTTTAAAAAAATAAAATAAAAATTGCCTTCGATTGAAAAAATAAATATGAACTCAGAAGTTTAGTTTGTAATCTGTATTAGCTCAATTACAATGGTATGAATTGCAACTATTAAACAGCTGAGTCATCACAACTAAATAATATCAAGTTTCAACTGCTAACAACTGCTCACATAGTCATAAATCACAAACAATAGTCATGAAACACACCATAAACAATGCAACGATTACTTTTTAAGGCCTTCAAGTGTGGATCTAAAAATCGTTAACCTTCAGCTTGCATCAAAACATTAAAGACATGGTTGTGTTGGCTATAGGTCTTAAAGGTCATGTAAGAAACTTTGCATTACTAACTTTTTTTAAAAAAAAAAAGCTTACTAGCAATGTGGGTCACACATTACTAGTATTCTTGTTAAACCCTCGTGCTATGTGTGCAATGGGTGGGGTTCGAACCGGCAACCATATGATCGCAAGTCCGACGCCCTAGCCATTAGGCTACCGCCACTAACTAAAGAGTATATTCACCATTTTTTTAAATTGTTGCTGTTATTTGTATAGCATAATCGGCTTATAATGTTCCCACTGCTGGGAAGACCTCTTTTGAGTGAGAGGAATTGGGCCGTAATCCACCACGCGGGTCCAGTTCGGGTTGGCAGATGTCACATGCGTTCGAATTTTTGGGTTCTAGGACATGCCGGTTTCCTCACGATGTTTTCCTTCACCATTTTGGGAGCAGTGGTGATTAAATAATTTGCACAAAGTAAAGCGGCTGACTGGGATCGGACCTACGGCCTAGAACTGACACAGTTCGTAGTTAATAACAGTTATTTAAATTTTTATAATGGTTTTAATGTTGGTTTTCAGTTGGCTAGCTGGTTAACTACACAATTCAATATCTTTTCTTTTAAATTAATTTATATTATTTGTGTATCGTTACAAATGAATTATAAAACCTTTAAGTATGTAACATTCACATTTTATTTGAAGTTCACGTAAATTTATTATGAAACGCGGTTGCACAGTGTTGCAACATGAATAATTAAGAAACAACACATTGGCCACACCAATAGTGTGACCATGTAATGTCGCAACATCAATAATTGTTTTACTTTTTTATTCAGCTTCACTGCCAGGCAATTCGATAAAGAGTCATACTCCGAGTTCGATTTAGCTTTTTGTTGTGAATTCAGTGAGGCGAGAGTTACGACGTTATGAAATGAGTATTTAATGTCACGGTCAAATAAAAAGGCTGATTGTATAAGACCTAGGTACTATTATAAATAAAAAGTTTTACCTGCGCATTTCATTGAATTTGGAGCTCTGAATAAATAAATAATAAGTTGATTACATGACAAAAATTGTCTTATTGCTGACTTTGAAATATTATGATGTTTAAATGATAGCAAAATAACAGATGCTTACATAATGACAACATTGTAGGTACACATACGACATTATCTTATCAACAACTTTCCGCCTACAACTGTCAACATAATTTTATTTTATTTTAATAATAGGGGATATCATTATTACAGTAAGTATTATAAAAATTGCAGTAACTGCATCATGAATCAATTCGAGAGAATCAAAATTCTTCTACCTGATAGGAGTTTTCTATGAAATTCTCAGTAAAAGCTTGGTGTTACATTCATTCCTACTGTGCACTTTGTACATAATTCCCTATTCCATACCTTGGTAGGTGAGGCAAAGTTCGCCGTTAATCAGGCGAACATGAGACCTTTCTTACAAACATAAGAGAGGTCCCATGGAAGCAGGAATGAGCCTATTGCCATTAACCAAGAATAAAAAAAAACCTAATAATAGTGCTCGACCCGGGAATGAGCCCTTTACTCAGCAGTAACAATTACAATGAATAGACAAATGGGTATGCTATGAAAATATACTAGTGAAGTATTGGCGGTATATAATATACTAGCTTTCCGCCGCAGCTTTGCTTGAGTGGACTATAGGTTTTTTTTTTCGGAATAATATAAAGCCTATGTCACTCAGGACTAATTTAGCTTTCTATTGGTGAAAGAACTTTCAAAATCGGTTCATTAGATCCAGACATTACCTACAATGTCACAAACTCACAAACTTTACCTCTTTATATTATTAGTACCTATAGACTTAATTGGTTCTCATTTATATACAAATCACTTTAAAAAGTGTTTTTCTTTGCAACTTGCATAAATTCAGAGTGTTAATTAAATGATAACAGTAACTTTATTATAATCTGATACATTTACATTGAATGGAATGATAACAGTACTTAGATCATCTGAAGTATGAACATAACTATGGCTTTACACAGTAAATACATAGGTACATACAACGGTAATAATTTTATTAATTTTAAGAATTACTGGGTCTGTAGTGATTTCAGTATTCAATTTAAGATGGTGCTAGATAGAGTTCATGAAGGAAAGTTTGATATATTTTTTTAATAAATAGTGTGTAAAGTACCACATTCTTTAATCATGAAACATTATGTACAAAGATAACTATGTCATAAAGATACTGATTAGGGTACTCACAACTTGTAGGTAGTCTTCTTTAGCATCTACATATTGTGCAAGTTTCAGATACACATTTGCACGGTGCAGACGTGCTGCTGTGAAGTCAGACTTCATCTCTAACACCTACAAAACAACATAAATCATAAATACATACATTGTTACTTGGGCTAGAAGTTAAAGAATAAAGCAAATTAAATGATGAAATATAATTGGTAGAAAATTCTAGTTGAAAATAGAATATTATAAGATAAGTATGGAAGCAATTACAGCAGACTCAAATGAGTACGCTTACCTTTGTGAAGTCTTGTAGTGCAAACTTTGCTTTCCCAAGTGCATAGTAAACTGTGCCTCGTTTAAAGTATGTGAGGTAGTTGTGTGGGTCGCCCTCTGTAGACAATAGGACACACAATTATAAATCTGTTCAAGACTGTGCCAATATGTCAGTTATGAACATGACATGAAACAAGTGTTATACTCTAGTTAGTTGTTATTAGATATGAGTTATATGGTGACACTGTATGTAATCACACTTGTCATTTTATATTTGCTACTACTAGAATAATGTACCTACATAACTGTTACATATTATCTACTTATTATATTCAAATAATTTAACCCGTCAAGCGCCATATTGAAGACACAATGCAAACTCTTTGTTTTGCCACCATGAGACAACTACATCAGTGAATTAATTAGAAATATAGTGCATATGATGGCTATGACTAAGGCATTTTTGATGTTTGTGGGTAGTATCAATCTCCAATCATATCAAAAGGGTTTTTTATACAACTAAGGTATAAGCACATACCCCATCTGATGCAGATACCATAGCCTATGGATGCTTTCAACACCAGGGTTATCAGTCATGCATTGCTGAACGGTAGAAAAGGGAAGGGAAAGAAGGAATGGGACTGTGGGAGGTATTGGGCGCCCGGCGCTCTACAAAAGGTAGATAAGTGTTTCGTCTATTGTATAAACTCTGATGCAGCCTACATTAGCCAGTTCGGTCAGAGAGTAGCCTTAGCTCTCAGCCGGCAACCCTGACATAAAATAAGGTTGTCATCGGACACGTAAGTAACAGGTTGAGACACTCACCTACTGCTGCATGATAGTGTGTCAGGGCATCAGATAGCTGACCCCTCGCTAAGAAGTCGCGACCTAGCGCCAGGTGTTTGTTCACCTCCGCCGGCGTCGTACACTCTGAAACTACACATAAACAACCCATAACACGTACTTTCACACAAAAATCAACAGCAAAATTAGCAATTATGTAGGTTATTCGTAAAAATACACACATTCTAACATTACTTCTAGTACTAATAAGACAAGGCATGGTGTGACTTTGTTCCAGTTAATATTCACTAAGTAGTCCATTATTAAACTATAATTTAATTACAGCAGTCTTTATGGCTTATTCACAACAATTCAATTTCAATACAAAATAATTATTTGACAGAGCCACAATCCATCTTTCGTTCGTCTCTTTTCGTGGTTTTTTCTGATTGGTCCAAATCAGAATATCAGACAAGACAACTATCATGTAGTTGCCATTGTAAGAAAAGTCACTTAAATTTTCTCTTCAACTATTTTATTAAACTGCAAGGATTATTTTATTAAATAATTAGTATTGCTAATTATTTTAATTCATAATTAAATCTTATTGATACTTAGGATGTTACGTTTCGCTATGTTAGCACAGCTACACATCAAGCTATACGAACCCAGTATAGGCTGGTCTTGAATTGTACACACAGCTACAGGTCATTGGTCAACCTATACAAAACCAGTTTAAGCGGATCTCAAATTGTATAGATTTCCCATACAATAAGAGGCCAGCGTAAACTGGTTTTGTATGGCTTGATGTGTAGCTGTGCGCACGAAAACCTTTATTATGAGAGGTCAGTCTAAACTGGAATAGTATAGCTTGATGTGTAACTGTGTGTACCACACTATAAAAATTTCAGAGACTGAATTTCAAAACGAAGAGAATTAAAATTATGAACGAAATATCAATGTTGCCAAATTTTTATAAGTTACCCTTTAGTATTTTTTATACTCTAAGAAGAATGAAGCGCTCCGGAGGTTAAATTAACCTACCCTTAATAATAAATTTTAAGGACTCTTCGAAGTCATGTGCGTATTAATAGTAAGAATTAATTTTTATGCGTTTAAACGGTGAAGGTCATCAGGTGAACATCGGGAGGAAATCTGCATGCCGCCGGATGAATTTTCTTGACGGAGCGTGTGTAGTCTGTTAACCCGCAGCAGGCTAGAGTAGTGACTATAGCCTAATCCCTCTCTAGTTCTGAGAGGACCCGTGCCCCGCTAGCGGTGGGACAATGTTACTTTGTCAATTTCTGCTGCTATGTTCCAAATAACCAAAAAAACCTTTCTCGCAATGGATATTTAACACAGTTCTAGATTCATGGTAGTTGTGAATGCAACATCACATTAATAAATAATGTATATTCAATCCAATATTTTTTTTTATATTACGTAGGTATATTGAATTTAGCAATCCCTTTTTTTTGTTCATAAAGAATTAAAAATATTACTGTACGTTTTATAAGGCAGGTTCTGGCAACCCCACGAACCGTTCTTTCATTTCCTAAGGAAAATAACAAACGGTTAGTGTGATAAAATTTTATAAGAATTTTCAATAATTTACCGTATGAATGAAAAATAAGTGTAAAGCAAAAGAATACCATGATGGATGAATCCTCCAGTGTACTTAAAAATGTTAGATTTATCATAATCACGAAGATAAATTGGGATTAGTGTCGGTTGTCAACATAACCTATTTTACAAGTTCGTGGTTGATGGATGTGGTTAATTTGGTGTTTTAGGAATGGCTGACGCAGCGCCATCGACAGCACCCAAGGCGAAAGCGCCCAAGACAAAGGCGCCAAAAGAGAAGGCCCCTAAGGCTGCCCCTGCGGCGCCCGCGGAGCCCCCTAAGGCAGTGCGCAAAGTGTCTTCGAAGCCCCGCCACGGCAGGCTGTACGCCAAGGCCGTTTTCACAGGATACAAGCGTGGTCTCCGCAACCAGCACGAAAACACAGCCCTCTTGAAGGTAAGATAGTGGATTTCTTTCGAAAACGATTCCATGAGGGCTGATATAAGCGTAGGATCACGATTATACGGTCTGACTGTATAATAATTAAATTTGAACTATGTATTTATAATAACTCATGCTGTGGCATTCAATGTTTATCCAATATGTGGGAATTTTTACAATATACTATAAAATTGTGTGGTTACAAATATTCCTAAAGTTACAGTACTTAGCCTCTAAAGCTTCTCATAACTCTATTGTAAAAAATAATGGGTTGTCAGAGTCAGTCGTCAGAGTCGCTTTAGGATGTATTTTTGAAATTTTAATTAGTACCGTAAAATGGGGTCAATAGAAATCGCGGGGTGTATAGAAACAAATCTGAGAATTTGATTTTGGTCGTTCTAGTTGCTCTATAGTCTGTTAAAGTATCTTTATTTCTACTGTTAATAACACTGCAACATTTTTCCTTTATTCTGGCAATCCTAAAATTTACGTAAAGTCTAATGACATAAAGAAAAAAGCCGTTGAAGTGAACGTCTGCGTACAAGTGTTTATGGACCGTCTAAAACTTTTAAAAAAACATAATGTTCTTCACTGTTATCTCTTTGTAAATTTGCATACTTGGATAGTTAAGTTTCTCATCTATTAGGAATAAAAAGGTTATAATCAATATTCCATCATTTTGTTCTTATTTTTTAGTAAAATCGAGACTTAGTATTTTTTTACTGAATTCGAGGTGAATAGAAACGAGTCGGGGGTGATTAGAAACGCCTTTAGGGTCAATAGACACGAAGAAAGGGGTCAATAGATATGAGTGAGGGGTTAATAGCAACGAGAAAGGGGTTTATAGAAACATGATTTTCAGGGTTATCAATCGAGTATTTTTTCATCATGACAGTTTTCATTTCAAAATTTTAGTTAAAATGTTTTTCTGTGACAATTTGAAATTTAGATTTTTTATCTTCAACGGCTTTGGTCAATTTAATTTAACAATTTCTGGATTTCTGAGATAAATATTTAAGACCGTTTAAGGATATATTTGCGATAAGCCTCATTCCAAAAATGCCCTAATTGTGGGTTCATTTGCAGAAAGACTTATTCTTAAAAATACATATTCTCGATATGCCAAATTTTTTTAAAATGTTCGATAATACATTTCAATATCTATATATATATTCTACTTTATTTTTACTTGGTTAATTTCAACTCGTACGCGTAAGTGATTGTAGCGACGATTAGTATTTTGTGTTCGAATTATAATTAATTCACTTAAATGGTAAATTACATCATTTCTTGTACTTGATTTTCACGAATTCTTACTTACTTCACGAAAACAGATACTGTTTAAAATAATCATGAAGATCATCGCGGTGTGAACGCTAGATATTATACCTGTATGATTATAATTACAAAAATTAAACTCTTCAATTATTGTTGATAGTTGTTTACTGAAAAACAAATACTTACATAGGTATAATAAAAGTTGATTTTGACATCCCTAACGCTTTTTCTCTATTCACCCCTCTTTCGTATCTTTTGACCCCAGTTTCAAGGTAAATAGAAACCGCCTACTTTTTCCTATTTAACAAATAATTCTCAAATTTATGCATAATTAAAGAATTACCATTTGGTAAATTAAAACGAGACTCGCCATTCGACAATTCTTCAATAACAGCTTTCATACAAAATATGTAAGAAAATCAGTGTAGAAGTTGAAAGTTGTGTCTATTCACCCCATTTTACGGTAATGTAGACTGTTATTTAAGTTATTGGTAGAACTATGATCAATATTTATTGTTGCCTTATTCATGTTACAACAATACTGAGTCATGAATGGTTTTACAGAAAAACTTAAGTAGTGTAGTACTTTGATGATGTATTTTTAAATCTAATACTGTCTGGTAATGGGCATATTGCCATATACTGAACACAAAACCAAACTAAGCTTGTCCAAAGTTTCTTATCAAAAATATTGAAATAAATGGGTGTTCAATTCGGAATTCAAATATAGGATTGAGACTGGACAGCTGCACTCATGACCAGTCATGTGTAAGTATTCTTTAACTTCCATTTGAATTGGAATTGTATTCAGTAAATTTTTAAGACACTAAGTATTTATAATAAAGATAACACAAAGTTTTCTTACAGTAGTACTGTAGAGCAGTGTTTTTAAACCTGTAGATTGCAACCCACGTCTTGGTGTCTTACACACAATCAGGTCATACTTGGGAGTTCTGCACATTCATCGTGGGTTCAAGAATATTGAGAAACACTACTGTAGAGGTTTTTTTGTGATGAGCTTGTCAGACATTAATTTCAGAAAGTGTGGTACTAATTAATACACGGTCAATATGCTAGCCTTTTCAGTGTTTTCTGCTAAAAAAATTCTTTTTCATTAGCTGTTGTGTTGATATGTAGAATGAGATCATGATTTAAGGGTAGGGAAAGAGTACACAGAGGAATAGCGTATGCCAAGGGAATTCAACATATACCATGCTGGAGGCTACTGGCATATGGACAGGAAAACTGGTCTAAATGATGCTTATGACATTTGAAACCTGAACCACTATGTGGACAATATTCCTACTGATTTAATTCCCTTGCTAAGACAATCAACTAATTTAAGGACTGAACTAACACCCACAATGTAAATTTCAGATTGAGGGTGCGAGGAGTCGCGACGATGCCGCCTTCTACACAGGCAAGCGCTGCGTGTACGTGTACCGCGCCAAGAAGCGCACGCCCATCGCGGGAGGGCCTCGCGGCAAGAAGACCAAGCTGCGCGCCATCTGGGGGAAGGTCACCCGCGCACACGGCAACTGCGGCGGAGTGCGCGCGCGCTTCCGCTCCAACCTGCCGGCGCAGGCCATGGGACACAGGATACGCGTGGTAACTACTAACTGCATTACCTTACCGCTTTATCAACATATTGAACAATAAGCATTACATTACCTCTCGTTGATTTTAAGATAGTTTTTATAAACCCCAGCAAGTTGCTGCTTACAGTTTGCTTTGACTTGGCTGCTTTTCTCGCCAAAATAATTGTGAGTAGGCTACACACCTGAATATTAAAACATATCTATCTGGAAAGAATTTCCAAGATTGTCTGTGAATCCTATTTAACATGCTTTATATAATTTGGTAGATAACACCAAATTAAATATAAGAATCACACAAATCATATTTTTTTTATTATATTTAATATATTAAAGTAGAAAGGCTGCAGCTTCAATAAAATCTAAATGATGCTTTGACATTTGAAACCTGAACTAAATGTGGTCAAACTTTTACTGATATTGTTTACAAACAGCACTATAATGTGAAACTTGTTAACAGGTGATTAACGCTAGTATTTTCTTTGTTTCAGATGTTGTATCCCTCCAGGATCTAAGACTCTTCCTGTTAAGTAATATATAAGCTCGTAAATAAAACCCAAAAAAATTCGCAACTATGTATTATTTTCACCCAAACGTTTCAAATGTTGTATATATTGTATTAGCGTAGGGTTATGCTACTTATTTACTAGGAGACAGATATCCCAGTGGCACATTTGTCAATAAAGTTTTGTAAAGAATAACATTGGACCTGTGCACAAAGGGTTTAATGAGGCAGAGGTGTACTAGTTTAGGAGATGAAGAGGCAGTTGTAGAATACCAACGTAATGGAACAGCCACTGTTTCCGTTTGATTTATTCTGTACCTATCTGACACTGAAGAACGATGGGTCTGACAGCACAGACTGATGATCATAGAGAGCGATACCTTATTCTTTCTAAATTAGACCGCTAGATAGAAAAGAATATATACCTAGAATAAATCATTGGAATGGATAAATACACGAGACAAATGGTCTAAATATCTTATAAAAATACTACGAATTTGTAGTGTTTTAAATTGGTCTACGGTAATACCTACCTACCTATTTTGTCCGAACTCAAAAAGTGAATGTTCCAGCTGAAATAGACTATAATCAGGTCATCTGGCAATTCCGCATCCGCATTTTTTCGTGCAGGAAGAATGTTTTTTTTTTCATAGAAAACAGAATCTAGGTAAGTACCTATCCGTCGTCTCAATTTTTAGGGTTCCGTAGCCAAATGGCAAAAAACTGAACCCTTATATATTCGTCATGTCTGTCTGTCTGTCCACACCCATACGTGTGAGGTATCTATGGATAGGTCTTCAAAAATGATATTGAGGTTTCCCATATACCTACCTAATTTTTTTCTAATTAGAAATTTTCTGAATAGTTTGCGCGAGGGACACTTCCAAAGTAGTAAAATGTGTCCCCCCCTGTAACTTCTTAAATAAGAGAATGATAAAACTAATAAATATATATGATGTACATTACCATGTAAACTTTGGTTTGAAAGAGATCTAGTAAGTAGTTTTTTTTAATACGTCATAAATCGTAATGGCACGGAACCGTCCGTGCGCGAGTCCGATTCGCACTTGGCCGGTTTTATAAATTGAGAGTAGAGTAATCTTTATTATATTGTAACGACATCTAGCGCCCTTCATTGAACTACGTAATTTGTAGTGCCAGCCAAAACACCGGCTTCGTCGGAGGGATCCTACCTTTGGTTGGAGAGGCATCACAACTCGCCTGTCCACATAGATGCGACCACAGTTAAGAGTTTTATAAAGAGCATAGGTAATAAATAGTTACCAACTGTCGTAATGTTAGTTATGTATGTTTTTCTTTTCAAATTAGAACTGGGGATATTGCGCAGTGGTTTCTAGTTCCAGTATTTTAAATGTTTTCGGTTTCTGATGCGATTCTCGAACAGTCTGTTTATGCAAATGAAGAAGAATAAGTGTTTTTGTGCGCTGCAAAACGCAACCAAATATAGGGATGCAAGGATGTTGGTTTTAATAAAATTGGTCCAATATTACCAGTTTACCTACATATATTAACCTACCTATTCGTGCAGACTATTATCAGGTCTATTCTGTCTGATATATTTTGTTAGAAGTAGGTAATCGTTGAAAAATATGTTTCTTTACAAAACCACAAAGCAAGACAATGGTAACTACGTCCTATAATTTAATACCGGCACAGCTGCCTGCGCCACAGACCGCACCGCCGCAGCACGTTGCAGCAAAGCACGCGCAGGCACGTGTGTATGGCATCTGGCTGGTCATTTTTTACCGCATTTTGGCGACGTCACGCTATTTTGCTGTAAAATCTCAATGGGATAATGAGAGATACCGTGTACAGTGTCCATACTCAATCATTCTGTGTCATTGAGCGAGATTTAGGTATCAGTTTAGGTAGATATATAATATGTTCACATTCACTGAAAGTCAATAGCAATTCTTTTCTAGATGATTCAAAAAAGATTCTATCAGGAAAAATCAGAAAAAGAATTTGAGAGAAAAATTTTCATTAAATGTGTAGGTAGGTACATATTGATGCTCTTGAGTGTACGTCCAGATATATTAAATGCTGGCTGTACCTACTTACCTCAATGAAATGTGTCCCATTCAATACGGTCACAGTATAAGTATTGCAGATTCTTATATTGTGATACGGTCCAGTTATAATTACTATGATTCCGTATTGCGCCGCGTATCTACCTACGAAGTTATAGGTAGTGGGCATGTGTAGGACAACAGGGGCCGTATTACCACATATTAATGCCATCATTTTTACGTTGTGAAAGAGGGACGCCACTATTTAACCTGTAGAGCGGCATCCCTCTCTCACAACCTAAAAATAATGGCATTAATACGTGGTAATACGGGGCCAGAATATGCGAGGAATTACGGTATCACGCGTATTTTGAATGTCAACGTGATATCGACGTACGACAAAGAAAGGACAGGGAGTCGGGAATTTCAGAGGAATTCGAGAATAAATTACGGACCTTATAGAAATTCTACGCAGTGTTTTGTGGACCGGGTAGATTGCAATAAGAATGTTTCCGGAATATTGTTCTCGCTAGAATTATTGTTTTCTTGAATGGGTTATAGCATATTGACTATGCATATAATAACACTATATAGGTAAAAATAAAAAGTAATTCTTACGAGGTATCAATAATAATAAATAAGTAAGTCGCCGTCTACTAATTAGAATGAGCTTGTTAACTCATTATTATTTTAATTAAAATGTGTGTTTTTTAAATTATGCTCATTTGTAGTAAATTAGTATAGCAGTGATAGCCTTGTGATATTGCCATAGGACTGCCATGTCAAAGGTCTCGAGTTCGAATTCAAGGCACGCACCTCTGACTTTTCGAAGTCATGTGCGTATTAATACTTAATTATCACGCGCTTAAAAGATCAAGGAAAACATCGTGAGAAAACCTGCATGCCTGAGAGATTTTCTCGATGGCGTGTGAAGTCTGCCAACCCGCAGTAGGCTAGCGTGGTGGACTACAGCCTAATCCCTCTCATTCTGAGAGGAGACCCGTGGCCAGCGACAATATATGGGTTGATGATGTTGTAAATTAATTATAGATGTCTATGACGTCCATGCTCCTATTAGATCAGTTAAAGTAAAACATCTGCCATCTCCATGGTTAACTGATGACATTAAAAAAATTATGGTAAAAAAAGTGGTCGCGAAATCAAAATATAAATGTAAACCAACGTCTCAGAACTTGGAGAGGTACGTAAATATTAGAAATCACTGCAATAAGGTGTGTAGGAATGCTCAACGCCAACATATTCACAGTTCGGTCGAAAATGGAGATCCAGCAAAAGTCTGGAAGTTTCTTAGATCAATGGGAGTCGGAAAATCACGTCAAGATACAATTCCTACCAATTTAGATATTCATTTATTGAATAAACATTTCTCTAACTCGTCCTATTTCAACAGGACAACTAAAGCCAAAACACTCTACAATCTTTCTAATCTTCCGACTCCTGATTACTCCCCGTTCGTCTTTAATCAATTTTCTGATTGTGATGTTAAGAAGAGCATTTTATCAATAACTTCTAACGCAGTTGGAAGTGACTTGGTAAGCCGAAAAATGATCCTTCCTATCCTTGACGAAATCCTTCCCATAATTTGTCATATCCTGAATCATTCCATAAGCAGCGGTGTTTTTCCGACTGCTTGGAAAGACGCCCAGATTACTCCGTTACCGAAAAAACCCAATCCTACATCCTTTTCTGAATATCGCCCTATCTCCATATTACCATTCTTATCCAAGGTCCTGGAACGTCTTGTTCACAATCAATTAAGCTCATTTCTTTGTAAGAACAGACTTTTAAATACTTTCCAATCCGGTTTCCGCCCTGGTCATAGTACTGTAACAGCTCTGGTTAATATTACAGATGACATCAGGCTAGGTATGGAACATGGAAAGTTGACGGCACTAGCACTGCTAGATTTTAGTAATGCTTTCAACACCGTTGACTTTGACATTTTGCTAGGCATACTCAGCTCTCTTAACATATCTCCAACAGTAATTGATTGGTTTCGTAGTTACCTGACTGGCCGTCGGCAGCGTATCCGCATTGACGATACATTCTCTTCATGGTGTGATACTGCAGCTGGCGTGCCTCAGGGTGGCGTTTTGTCCCCGTTACTTTTCGCAGTATTTATTAACTCAATTTCTAATGAACTTCTTTCATCCTACCACCTGTATGCAGATGATCTTCAAATTTACTCGCAAGCTCCGCTAGAACAATTATCGGAAGTTATCCGCGTTATTAACAAAGATTTTGCAAAAATATCTGAGTGGAGCAAACACTATGGACTTAGTGTTAACCCATCTAAGACCCAGGTCATCGTTATAGGTAGCTCACGAATGGTTTCTAAAATTGATTGGTTTCACTTACCCCAGTTTATCTTTGATGGCATCGTAATTCCTATAAGTGATAAGGTCAAAAATTTGGGAATCATCATGGACAGAACCTTATCATGGGGACCGCAGCTGCAGGAAACCAGCCGCCGGATGTTTGCGTCAGCAGGATCCTTGAGACGATTACGCAACTTTCTTCCAACAGCCACTAAAATTGCGCTTGCACAATCTCTTCTCTTGCCTGTCCTTGACTATGCCGATGCCAGCTACCTTGATCTCACCGTAGACCAATTTAATAAACTTGAGCGTCTCCAAAATTTTTGTATAAGATTCATATTTGGTTTACGCAAATATGATCATGTGTCAGACTTTCGCGCTAAGCTCAAGTGGCTCCCAATACGACTTCGCCGGAATACTCATATTCTTTCATTACTTTACAGTATTCTATTTAATCCTACTACACCCTCTTACCTTAAAACTCGTTTTGAGTTCGTCTGTGATACACATTTGAGATCCTTACGTTCATCAGAAAACTTAAAGCTAATGATGCCTATGCATACAACAAAATTTTTCGATCAGTCTTTCACTGTTCAGGCTACTCGGCTGTGGAATGCACTGCCGGTTTCCATAAGACGTGCAAAAACTTTGGCATCATTTAAATTAATGGTGAAACAGCATTACTTAGCTGCTTAAATTGTTACTATTATAATTGTTCTGTATTTATAGAGTATCTATATTATATATATTTATTTTTAGTATTATTAGTATACTATTTATTTTTATAGTATTATTAGTATGGTATTTATCTTATTTACATTTTATAATATTTAACTGTATATATTTACTGAATACCTATTTATTATGTACACCTGCAACAGCCCATTATCTTTTAAACAATCTTGTCCACCCAATGGTTGTCTGGAAGAAATTGCTTTTAGCGATAAGACCGCCAATTGTACCTACTTACTACGTTTGTTTTGTATTTTGTTTCTTGTGTACAATAAAGAGTAATCTATCTATCTATCTATCTAAATTACGGTACCTAGTTAAATTAACAGGTATATGTATATAAAACAATAAATAATAAGTACAGGTGGTGACATCATCTTCGGAACTCTAATTTGTTGGTAGCGATAAGAGGCAGCTCTAAGGCGTCAGTAAAATTGGAACTTCTTCGGCACAGCCACAGCACTAGACTAGTCACAAGAGAAGGGCTTACATTATGTTATGCTTATGCAGACTAGGGTCTGTATGGTACGACGGACGGTATGACGAGGAGGAACAGACTGCCCGCTATTTATACGTCATATCTGGGCCATTTTACAAAACTGACAAGTAGAGATTTTTTTCTCTCTCTCTTCCTGGCTATGCGCCGCACATGGGGTAAATTCAGATTCCAATTTTTCTACTTCTCTTCTTTCTGATAAAGACATTGACGACTTCAAAAACCATACACTCCCTCATAGAAAGGGTTTTTTCTCTGTGGTAAATCAAGCAGAACAGATCCAGATCGTTGTAAAATCCGTGACCACCCGTGTAAAACCACCGTTTATAACGGAAAATGTTTAATAGGTACCTACACTAGGTAATGATGGTCTTAAACGCATTTTTATATCCATAATCTCGCCCAACTATAAATTTTCCTTACATCACAATCTACCCACATTGTAAACATATTGTTTACGGCGTAGGTCGCACTTTAATGGATGCCATTGTTTAACTTTCCGCGATCATGTGATGTCATGGTGGCCGTAGAATATTCCGCGTTTAACCGCACTGTATTGTTGTTTTAGACAATAAGTACGTCGCATCTCGTAAATTGTATTGTTTATTTATAGAATTGTCTAGTTTTACAGTCGGCCAACCGTGTCGGAAGGTCGCGAGGTCGGATCGAAAGTGGTTGGAAAACTGCAACGAACTATATAGCTAGTGTAGTGGTTATGTAATCGGTACTTCCACTTAGGCCGGAAGCCGATCCCAATATGGTTAAAGTATTAATAATAGTGTTAATTGGAAACTTGTTTTCATAGTATACGATTTTTGTCTGGTTTAAGGGTAGAAGGTAGGCAACGCATTGGCAATGACCTTGGTGATGTTACTACTTTCTATTTGGTTGATCGTCAGCTTGTTTATAGACTAAATACAAGGTACAACTTTCTCTACTAGACGCACTGCATATTCTACATTATTGTTCGTTTCGCGACATAATCATCTGAATAGTGCGCCTACCCGCTGCGTAGGCGCACTAGCGAAAAGCTTTTCGCGAAAAGTGCATAAGTATCGGTTCTTGTACGTGTGGTCGCATGGCCCTTAGCCAAGGTAAAAGGGAAATGTATACAGGTGTGTATACATGCATGCCTCAAATCTCTATATTAGGTATGTAGATACATAATGAAACACGAATGCGCGATGACTGTATTGCTTTCAAGCAAGGACTTCCTTAGTAACTTATCTGCTACCATTACCTATTAATATTTTCAGAGCACTCTGCTACGGCTACTAAGCAATGACACGCTTTGGTTGTTTTGCTTATGGTAATTGAACGGAAAGTTCATTCGAAACCGTTAAAACCTTATGAAAGCGGAATTTTTCAAACCAGTCCTGAGCATTGGCAACAGCATAATATTGCTTGATTTTTTACATAATATTGTCGCCTCTATAGCTTTATCGCTTGTACGGCTGTGAGACGAGTGCTGAGGGAGTGAGGTATAAATACAAAAGTCAAAAGTGACAGTGATATGGGTTG
This sequence comes from Subacronicta megacephala, assembly GCA_958496365.1. NCBI lineage: Eukaryota > Metazoa > Arthropoda > Insecta > Lepidoptera > Noctuidae > Subacronicta > Subacronicta megacephala. Next base: position 208,783 of record OY292516.1, read on the forward strand.
TAGGACGACGACGCAATGTTGTGTGTGGAATCCGTATTGAACTTACGAAATGAAATTGTTATCAAAGTCGTTCTCAAGGCAACTATTTAGGTACTATTTACCATCATATCATGCTTCATGTTTCGACGGTTCGGTGCTTTCGTATTATGAGCTTCAGTTATATTAATGATAAAACTCAGAACTCCAGAACTCCTTCGTTGGAAGTTAAAGTTTGGTGTATCTACAAAACAATATGCATTACTCATTATCAATCGTTGCATCTAATATTGATAGCCGTACGGCGCGTAATCGATATTGTACAAGTAGCTAGGTATTTGTGTCACGGTTGCCGCTCCACTTTCTGCTGTCGACCACTGGGTCACAGCGGTTTGTATCAAGCCCTTATCTTCACGCCTGCTGCCTAACGGGGAAATAGAACTGTTAGATAAACAGACCACCTGTAAGTTAGCTTCTGTCAGATTGGCTTATTGATTGGCGAATTGAAACTCATTTGTATTGAAGCCTGTCTCTTCATTAGGCATATAACGATAAACACCAAGATATTTTTGCATACCAGCTATGGTAAAAATAACTATTAAATGTAAGTAGGTATGGTATGGTAGGTATAGGTATAGTATATATATATATCTCACATCCTTATATTGCCATAATGTAGGTACCAGTTAAAAATGTTATCATGTAAATGTCTTTTTGGAACAGTGCAACTAGAGTCATAACGTTTCATAAAGGCTTATTTGAAATAAAAACATTTGAACTTGAATAGGTATATGATTAATATTTGTATAAAAACACCAAGTAGGTAGTATTCAAACGCTTGTTTTAGATTATACAAATATACGCTTAAAACATAAAATGTTAACATCGCAATTTGCATTGTTGTGCTATTTACTTTTCGCTGTGTCGTTGTTAGTATTGTGGTGAGTGCTGCAACAATATGAACAACACCAGACTGTTATACAATGAGTTAGTAGGTAGGTACCTACCTAATTACCGCACGTGTAATAATTAGCGAAGCCCTTTCAGTTTCAGTAATGCAGTCTAGATAACATTATTGTATTTCAATGATGCATTGATGATCACCATAATTTAGTCCTCATTGTTCAGAGAAGAGTGTGGTTTACACAATTATCTCCCATCCAAATATTCAAAATATCCTAGTTTTTAAAATGCATAGCATGCATAATAAAAGAAAAAAATCTATAAGCCAATTTAAGTAGAGTTGGTAGCTCTTACTTTATGTGAATTTTTTTTGGGTGGACTGCAATTTTGATTGAACAGTCGATTGAAGTTAGTCGCTAAATATTGATATTAGTCGTTAAATCATATCTTCTTACGATTTCTAAATCCTAATAAGAGCAATGTATTATGTAATGTAGGCAGGTTCCTTATTAACTTCTACCTGTCTTTTACCTAGACTTAGTCTCAGTTATTGTCAAGGTGAGAATCATTGCCGCCAGTGTAACGTATTCAGGAAGTTCCTTTTCCAGAAACCACGTGGAGTTGTACCATCATACACAAATGGATTGTTGCATAAGAAGTTAAGAACAGACATAAGTGCAAACGGTGACACTGAAATGACCGCTAAAAAGCTAGTTAGAAAATTGATAAGGATAATTAATTTTTAGCCGACTTCAAAAAGGAGCTTTTAATAATTCGTATCGAATGTTAAGACTTACAATGTCTCTTCGTCGAAAATAAACCTATTACGATGTTTATTTTTCTATCTAATGGATGATTTCGATGATTCTGTTTTGTCTGATAGATTAAATCTCCAAATTTTTTAACCCCGACTTGAAAATTGCTCTGGGACCTCTAGCTTAGCAGTCGTGCTAAGGACCACTAGACTACTGACGTAGAATTATCTAAAGGCAAATTCGTTTTTAAATAGACTTTTGTAAACTTGAACTTAATAGACTTTTGTTTGTTTGTTGTTTGTTTTAAACCACTTGTTGGTTTAAAACAGAAGTTGCATAGTATTTTAAGTTTTGAATATCTTAGCTAGTCACTTATTGCCTCGCAGTTACTGGTTCTGTGTGCAGACCACAAATATTTACTTCTATTTTTATCGTTGATAAATGAAATAAAAATATAAAAAATAATTCTAGAAATACTCTAAATACTTAGACACTATAAAGACACTTTTACAAGTCGATTTTATACATATTTTTTAAAGTAAATGGCGCCAGCATTTTCTATCCTAAGACCTATGAGAAGAAAAATGGCGAAACAAACCGAGAGAATCATGAGTTCAGATAATGTTACCTATATTATAATATATGCGAGTTTATGGGCATAATCTGAACAGGCCTCCAAATATCGGTCAGATACAATTTTATTATGAGTGTGGCATTTTAGACATGAATCTCCTAAATTGGATAATGGCGGGAAGGATGCGAGTGTACTAAGAATAGCTGCGCAGTCGCAGCCGAATTGGCGGGTTCCTGTCATGTGGTGTGCGCCCGCGCTATTTTCAACTGCGTAGGACGTGCGTACTAGCACCTACATTATAATAAATATTTTTGTTTACAAACAGGCCATATATGCACCAACCTGGATGGTTGGTGCATATATGACAATTTACCCAAAGCCATTAAAGAAGAAAATAAAATCAACACATTTACAAATAAATTAAAAAGTTTTCTGCTAACTAAATGTAACTATACAATATCGGAATTTTTTGAAGATAAATAGATAAAAAAATAAACATTAAATACCCTGAATGACTTAAGTTCTTTCTGACTTAGGTATTATTAGCAAAACACTATCTAAAATAAACCTTGAAAGTAACTACCCTAATAAATAATTAAAATCACGATACAATATATAATAATATTGTAAAAATATTGTAAAGCGGCGGTAGCCTAATGGCTAGGGCGTCGGACTTGCGATCATGTGGTTGCCGGTTCGAAACTCACCCATTGCACTACTGACGTGAACCCACTCGTGATACAAGCATTTTAGCTTAGTACGAGGGGTTAACAAGATTACTAGTAATGTGTGACCCACATTGCTAGTAAGCTTTTTTTTAAAAAAAATAATAATAATGAAAACAAAACCATCATAAAATAGGTACATAAAGATAATAAAATAAAACGAATTTAATTAAATGAGATAACAGGTACGCAAATATATATAATATACATTAAGGGCAATCAAATCAATTCGCCAAATACTGCTAAATCCTCTTCCTCTCTCCTAATTTTGCTGTGCCCGACAGGGTCCATAATGATCCAAGATACTATGTTACCACCTTTATGAAACACTATGGAACGCAATAAAATATTGAGTATTGAGTACCTTAGTCAACTATGATAGTTATAAAGGAAGTCGAGAAGGAGTCAGAAGCTATAAGAATTTAAAGAAGTTTGCGTGCGTGTCCCAGGCAAATAATTGATGTGTACACATAACTTCAGGTCAAGCTATATCTACATTTCCAGTTTAAGCTGCTCTCGCATTGTATTGGATTTCCCTACAATATAATATATTCGATTTTATGACACTATGCTTCTATGCGAAATTATGGTGATAATACTCACAACTGTATACCCTTATCAATCTATAATGGATAAAAAATCTATTTCTAATAAAACGTTAGTATTATATTATTTTTAATGGACATTCGGTGTTTTACTGAGTAGAACATTAAGATGGAACTATAGTCCATCTTAACTTACAGTCGTTTACCTATAACTGACTGCTTCATGAGGACACGTGTAAGACTCAAGTTACACCCATGAAATTGCTTTTTTCAAAGACCAGCTAGGGCTTTAAATTGATGACTTTTTCGCGGTCTACCAAAAAATATTTTCCTATCTTTAATCGTGCCATGGCTACTGTTCTAGTCAATCACGATGTCATTATCTCAGGATATAATCTGTCAGATGAGTCGCAGCACCTGATCACGTGTGGCGTCGTCGCCCGTGCGTGTACCATGTGCAGTTGTGCGCAAATCACCGCCCGCTGAACAAATTACAGTCATTTTGTTCGGACGGTCTGCTCTTCCGGCATTGAGTTGTAGATTCTATGTGATCCTTTTAAACATTGATGATCTGTTTTTTGGTATTTTAAGGCATTTTCCATCCAAAGATTATAAAGTAATTTTAGTGAAGGAAAAAATCGACTGCGGGCAGGATTCGTACCTGTTAGGTTAGGTACACCAGACGCTATGACCGCTAAGCCACCGAGCTAGCCGAGACTCACTCGCCAGGTCGAAATTTGCCTTCACATTTTGAATTTACGTCTTTGAGGTGACATGTGATGAAATGCAAGTTTGCTTCTATAAAATAATAAAATAGTATTTATTGACACAGAGTTATTACAGTTATTTGTAGACACCGTTTAAATGTAATGTACAGTAGGTACTTATGCTGATTCCCAAGTCGCTAGTTAGCTTGTTTTTTATAGCAGACATGTAACTTCAGTCGTGGAAAATGACGCTTCTGAACCGACATTGATGATCTGAATATCAAATAAGGTCGGCCGCAACATCACCATCATTCCCCTAGCCTTTTTCCAAGTAAGTATATAGGGGTTGGCTTTCAAGCCTAGCCAGCTATGGCGAAAAGGCAAAGCTAAATTGTCAACGAGAGGCACTAGAATATTCCGTCGTGGACGGATGAACAATTAGAGTTAATCAAGTGCACTGGAATCGGGACCCCCGCGGCGGTCAGCGTCCGGCCAATGCTGGACATTGCTTTATTTATAGAGATCCGTAGGTATATGAGATTTTGTATCTATCACCTACCCGTCTATCACTGAATTTCTGATCAGTCATTTCCTCTTTTTCTGACATCCTATCAACACACAACATAACTCTACAGGGATCCCAAAGTTTTCTAAACACATTATTATAGGTAGTGTTAGAATTTTGCTGACGAGATCGCATGTTTTTGAAAGTTGATGCGTTTTGTTTTCAATTGTATTTATATATAGTATTTTTTTATCCATGATATGCCTACGCTTGACCGCCAGTTCACCTGAAGTTAAGCGACACTGTGCTCTACGATAGAGCGCGCTTGCCTAGGAGAAACCGATTCACTCGTGATTTAAAGACACCCAAATTAATATTCATCGGGGAAGACACACTCGGGATGTTCATGAAGTAATTTAAGACACTAATAATGAGACAGCAGCATAAGATGATATAATATCATCTTATTGTTGCCAAATAATAAAATCATCTTTCTTTCTGTCTATCTAATAATCTATTCCACTCACGTACGTCAGATTTTGTATAATTGCAAGATCCTTTTGATGTGTACTTACCGTACTAAGCTGGCAACGATAAGCATTTGTGCATAAACAGTTTTATATTTGGTTTGTCTGACGTGCGCGTGGAGGTAAATATTTTGGAAAACTGTAAATAAATTCTTCAAGAGTGACTTGGTACTGATACTGGCCAATTCGTCAAACTTAAAAAGATGATGACTGCCTCATTAGTCTAGTGGTCCTAAGCGCGAATGCTACGCTAGAGGTCCTGATGGGTTCGATCCCCAGGTCGAGCAGTGTTATTCGGTTTTTCTATGAAATTTTCAGTAGCAGTATTACATGGGACCTAAACATAACGGCGAAATGTGGGTCTACATAAGTACACCTCTGCTTAACTCTTCGGGGAATACAGGCGTGATGGTATGTTAAAAAGATTAATAGGTTCCTACTTGTTGAATTTCATGTTTGCCGGTGTGGTATTCCCTGAGTTTTCACGTTTTGACTACAGCATGGGGTTATTCAAAAGAGTGTGTAAAGATTTTTACATGGTCCGTAACGTGTGAGTCATACCCCTGGTTTTTTAAGCGTCAATAGGCTATGGTAACCGCTTACCATCAGGCGGATCGTATGCTTGTTTGCCATCGTAGCCAGTGGTATAAAAAAAACGTTGCCTTTAATGGCACCTGTAGGGCTGTAGGAAATACTGACGTCTTAAATGGGATTTATGGCAGCGCTAACAACAGCGTCACCTTTGTTGATGACCCCTGTAATATCGACGCTGCTGACTCCACGCTTTTGGCGTCGGTAACAAAGGTGTCATCAACAAAGGTGACGCATCGGTAATAAAATCTTGTTAATCTTTGTGGGTACACTGACAAGCAAACTCAAATACTAAGAAATGTAAACTACACAAGACTCGAGAGACGTAACCGTAGCTGCAGCTTATGATCTGTTGACTTAATCATTTATATATTTGAGTTGTTTTTACTCAACTAACCAAGATGATTGATAAGGATTATGAACAAAGATATTATGAGTCATGCAGCTTAACGTGACTAGGTATGACACGCGTGACTTCTCCGCATTAAGCCACTTATCAATTCATGGAATTTTTTTGTAGGTAATGGAAGGTAATTCGCAAATTGCTTTAGATCCGTATTTCCCTGCGCTATTGTGACGAATTATTCGCTGTTGCAGGAAATTTTATAAATTTTGTAATTGGATAATTAAGTAGATTGATCGACCGGTAGGTAGGGATACGTTCAAAGGGGTAACGAAGTAGGATTAACTTACGATTTGTCACAATATAGAATTCTCTTAAGATTGTCCTCCATGGGAGCAAATTTTTGGAGCTAAGTCTAAACATTTCATAAATACTCGAGTATAATGCCTGTTGATATTTAAAATTTAATGCGCAATAATACTTTTTGTACATAGGTTTAGTGGTTTATTAAAGTAGTAGTAGTTTATTAAATAACATAGTGACTGCAGATAATGCTATTTGCTATTTTAATGCACCCATATCTCATGATATACAAAGAATGTGGATGGTATAGAATATAAAAAGTTTTAACATCATTCTCAAATAACATTAAATATATGAGCAATAGACCCCTATGACCTTTCCAGCCTAGAATAGCGAAAAACTATAAATCTCTGTTAAATTGCAAAAAAATCAATAAAAACCAGTTTTTACGACGGAATAGTTGAACTGTTTCCAATGCATAAAGCTCAGACATAGGGTCACATGACTCGCTCAGTTTTATAGCAGACATGTAATGATGTATCTAGCTAATTATAGATGTGCTATAGCGCGCACGTGGCAGCCCTAGTTAATTTCAGTGAAGGTATGTAGTATCAGCGAAGCGATTTAAACGTTTTAGCTAAAGACTTGATGCTAGGTAAAACGTTTCATCGTATTTTAGTTTGGAGGGTAGTGTTCTTAAATTAGGTTTTGTTGGTCCATCGGCACTACCTCTTCTATCTATCTACAAAACCATTGAGATAAACGACATATTGCGTCCACTGAACATAAGTCATACTTAAGTAGTTTATTTCTTAATAATATTCATTGTGTTAAATATATTTGTTATAATTAAACAATAATCAAATTAATAATCATTATAAACTACACTTCGCAATATACCACAATATAAAAAAAAAACTTGACTGCGTACTGTCTCATTAACTGTAAACTTTTGACAAACAAAATAATTATTCTACGAAGATGATGAATACGACAAGAGAACCAACGTATAACGGAGTTCCTGATAAAAGTATTTCTAGAAAGAGAAGGCTGTTCTTAAAAGCTACAAATTTAGACAAATAATAAATATCTGAAATCGAATGTTCCAGAATGACTGGTCCCGAGTTATTGTCCAGAAACTATAAAACTTATATAATAAGATAGCTTTCCGCTCGCGGCTTCACCCACGTGGAATATAGGTATGTTTCTTGTCATTTTAGGGGATCATATACTTAGCCTGTTACTCAGGAAATAATATAGCTTTCTATGGGTGAAAGATTTTTTCAAATCGGTCCAGTACTATCAGAATCTATTCAATGTAAACAAACAAACATTTAAATCTTTCCTCTTTAAAATATTAGTTTGAATAATGATGATGAGGAAAATAATATCGGTCAGACAATAATTATAACACTAGGTATCTACACATACCGGCTTAATGCCTACTCGACAATTTTCCTACATCATGTAGGTCGAGTAGGAATATGTGTCGATGCGAAATTTTACGCACATTACAATATTACTTAACATAATATATCTGTAAATAAACAAAACATTACAAGGAAGGAAGACGACCTCAATAGTAACCTATAAATAAATTATAGTCGGGCTATTATTAATTATGTTGGTAGTGGCAGAGGTTTATAAGGAAAACTTTTTGCGTTTTTAGCATTTGCAGAATTGCAAAAAGTTATTCACATGTATATGATCGGTCTCAAAAGCCGTTGCTTCGTCGAACAAGCAAGTTATGCTTACAAAAGAGGCGGTGTAAAGGGAGGGAGAACTGTCCACCTCTCCCGATCCGCAGTAGAAGCACCGGGCGTCGGAGGCCGCAGATAAACTGGCCTGTAGGTGGCTGACTAGGGGGGAGTATCCTTTGAAAACGTGTCATGGTCGTGTCACGAATCCCATTGTCGTGATTACAGGGAAAGGGAAGGTAAGTGCCATTTTGACTCGGTACGAGTCGGACATTCACTGTCACCTCCCCAGGTGGCAGACGATTCATAAATCATAAGGAACTGAACTATTAAAAAGTTTTTGATAGGCTCGTGAATACGTTAGTTTAAAGAGGCCCGACCATTATTGGATTTTGTTAAGAAAGAATTTACTGCCTCATTAGTCTAGTGGTCCTAAGCGCAACTGCTACGCTAGAGGACCTGGGTTCGATACCCAGGTTAAGCAAGGTGTTATTGGATTTTTCAATAATTATATTCTCAGTAGCAGCTCGGAGTCTGTATTTGTGCCCGGAATAGGCTTGCCCCTATTCCATGAGACCGAATCATACAGTCGAAGTGTGGGTGTACATTAGTGCGCCTCTGCCTAACTCTTCAGGGAATACAGGCGTGATGGTATGTTATGAAAGAAAGAATAGAAGGGAACGAAAAATGCTATACTTACCTTGTATTGAGGAAAAATCTATAGCATCGCTTCGCAATGTGTAGCGGCATCTTCACCGATGAGTATTGAAAGTCAAGGCCCACAGGAGGAGCTGCGGTCGCGCCGCACGTGACGACACGAACAAACATACAAACAAATGATCGTAGGTAGGTCACTTGTGTATAGGCCGCAGTGATCACCTTAACCCTGCTACTGCAGTAGTACCTACCGAAAGAGGTCGAAGCACGATTTATTTAGTTCGCTATCGAAAATGATGTAGGGTTAAGTCATTGTCCGCATGGGTGATTAGTTAGAATACGAGATTACATAAATTGTTGATCGGGTAGGTATATGACGGTCTATTGGGGTTGTCTTTATTTTTTCACTGTGTTGTCTGCCTAGTCCTTTTTTTCACTGTGTTCGTGGTCAGGAGTAGCTGTACCTTATTGTTCATATTTTAGTGTGGAAACTGCTATCTGGTGATGACGAATCCTTCATCGTCACTAGGTAGCAGAGTCAAGCACAGCGGCTTTTCTCTGGTCCGGCAGTGGATTACCCAAGTTACCCGCAGGCCACAGCTTATAGAGGTTGGGGGTCTGGTGGAGTTATAGATACCTACCTAGTAGATGACTTTTTATAAACCTTTGTGACATATTTACTGTACTGTACGGACTTTATATAAGATGTTTACTTGTAAGATATATGATATTAATTTAATTTTCAATACACTTTTAATACACAATGTTTTTCATATTTTACCTTTGAGAAGAAACATCGAAATTAACTTAACGAATCTAAGAAAAATATTTTAAAGTTAAGACATAGCACAACACATGAGCGACACAATGTAGGGCAATATCTAAAATTGCCTTTTGAGGAAAAATCTATAGCGGATTTGAGTAGACTATTCTCAACTGCCGGCTCGCATGCATCAGTTATTGTGTAGCTCAACGATTTATATGAAACAATAGTGTTCTATTCTAATGAAGTAGGTAGGGCACGGGGCCGCCTCGTGACGTGACGTCACAGCCAGCGCATGACGGTGCATGACGGCGCATCACACTTGCACCTGACAACCGAGAAATTGATAATAACCATGCACTATTACACTGTTGTCTCACGGTTGGCATGACACAATAATAAATAGAAGAGAAACAACGCGAATGAGAACGTGGTGAGCGGTGGTGGCCCAGTGGATAGTAGGTTCGAACCCAAATAGCCGCTTTACTTTGTGTAAATTATTTAATCACCACTGCTCCCAAAACGGTGAAGGAAAACATCTTGAACCAAAAATTCGAAGACATGTGACATCTACCAATCCGCACTGGGGCCGCGTGGTGGATTAGAAAGAAAGATTACCGCCCACCCCCTTTCACAGTGAGGCTTGTATCCCAGCAGTAGGAACATTATAGGCCGATTATGCTTATGCTAAACAACCTTAACTAATCGCTTTCGCGTATGTATTAGAAAACTGTATTTTTGTAGTAAAAAAACAAACACAAATGTAAAATATCTGGTCATGCTCACCAGGTGGAGTGACGACTGGAAAGAGGACAGGTTAATATTGTATTCAACGGTGTTCTCACAGAGTTTACGCCCTATAGTGGATTAATATAGGGCGATAATTATATAGCGAGTTAATAGATATCTGCTTATTATAATGCATAGGTACTTGGTATCTCTGTTTAGGAAGATTGTAAGTCGACTAGACATTTTTTTACTAAGTTGCCTCTGTGATATAGAATAGAACTGAACGAAGACCGGTGGTCACGCCTGTCGTCGCTGCAACTAGGAGTCTGACGTAATATCCGTTTTTCTCAGGAACATGCGACAGTACAAAACTGCATATAAAATTACAATTAAGTGTAAGGCTGCCACTTAAAATTGATAATCAAGCCAAAAAAAAACTTGCAACAAACAAATTATTGAAAAATATCACAAATTACCAAGTTAATAGCTCCATTACTTTAGTGTAAAGACATCAGTATTCCGAACACGTCGCGTCTCAATCTGGGGGCACAGAATTGCTGAAAACGCAATCAGTCATAAAAACATCTAAGTAAAAGAATCCGTGATGCCTAAACGCTTGACTGAAGAATTACTTCTTATGTATAATTCAGATAAAATATATGAAATTCCAATAAAAACAAAAAAACCTAAAAGTAAAAAAATGCAGTTGAATATTTTTTACCCGTCTGCCTGACAGGTTTTCTCGAGGACGTGTGAAGTCTGCGAACCCCCAGTAGGCTAGCGTGGTGTAGTACAGCCTCACCCCCCTCCTTCTGAGAGGAGACGCGTGCCCAGCTGTGGGAGAGTAAAATAATGATGAAGATGCAGAAGAGAGATTAAGACTCTCTGAAGAACATCGGAGATCTAGGAGATCGAAGACTTATATTACAAATCATCTCACAGAGGGTTAGGCAGACATGTAATTGAAAATTCCTTCTCCTTTTCTCCTTCCCCTCCCTTTTCCTTAAATAGGCTCGGCAACGCATCTGCAACTTTGGTTTTGCAGATGTCCATGGGCGGCGATGACTACTTACCATCAGGTAGTTCGCCTGCTCGTTTCCCGAGTTATCCCATAAAAAATGTAATTATATACCTACATGCACACGCACAGTTCGCCGGTCTGATAAGGTCCCATGTAATAGGGTGCGAGCATATTGCCATTAAACGGAAGCATATTGCTATTTAGAATCTTTTTAAAAACCCAAAGAAAATGTCTTTACGCTTTATGCTTGTTCTAGGACATTGTTGAGGACCTACGTCCAAAGTACCTAGGCGTATATGTGTAGGAATAAATAAGCGTAGATTCTACAAAAATGGATTTCGAATTCGAGATTTCGTGCGCGTCAGTTCACAGTGCCGCCGCTTCAAAGAGATTAATAGAATAGTTGAAAATTAAAGTGATATTAAGTTGAGTATTGTTGTCTAACAATCTTGTGGTACAGATAGTTTCTAAAGCCGTTAACTTATTTAACCAAAATCTTCAAGTAAATGTGAATAGTTATCCTTAAGTTTCTATACAATATACATAATGTACATAGTAAACAGCATAATAAATGTTAATTGCCTGAAGGTTGCTAAGTTTTGCAAATTGTAAGTCATTGAAGCGCAAAGACCGAGTCCTAGCAAAATAAACTATGTAAATCCGATTTGTGTAACATTTTACTGAATTCATGGACCTTGCCAAACAAAAATATTTCTCTAATTAGTATTCCTTCACGCCTGTATTCCCTACAAGGTTAGGCAGAGGTGTACTTATGTACACCCACAGTTCGCCGGTATGTTAAAAGGGGTATGTGTTGCCATTCACCGGACACACATATCCAAACTCCGAGCTGTAACCGAGAATTTCATAGAAAAACGCCATAACACTTTGCTCGACCAGGGAATCGAACCCAAAACCTCCAACGTCGCAGTGGCGCTTATTACTACTAACGAGACAGTTACCTTGTACAATTGTTCCTAATTGTATTGCTTTTCCAGATGATTCTGTTGTTGTCTGGTTTTTGTGATAACTTTTGTTTTCGGCCCTCGGCCTCTGAGTTCGATGACCTGGAGGGTAGTGACGCGCTCCGGTCACCGCCTGGCTGGGATTGTCTATCAAAATAATAACGAAAATAATGTTCACTGCTGCATGCTGGACTGACTCGAAGATTAGTCACTAGTAGACCTCTAGTGGTCCTAAGCGCGGCTGCTGGGGGCCCTAGCTTCGATCACCAGGTCGAGCAAAGTGATTTTGGGATTTTATATGAAATTCTCAGTAGGAGCTCGGAGAATTACTGCCCGGTTAATGAAAATTGGCCCACCCCCTATTACATGGGACCTAAAAACATACCGGCGAAATGTGGCTGTACTTTGGTACACCTCTGCTTAACCCTCCGGGGAATACAAGCGTGATGGTATGTATTAATGTTTTTGCTCTTAATGAATTTAATTTTAATCATCATAAACCTATATACTGTCTTACTGTTACTGGGCACGTTACTCTTCCCTTATAATAAGAATTATGAGGCTATAGAGTTCCACGCTAGTCTACTGCGGGTTGGCAGACTTCACACACCGTTGATAAAATCTCTCAGGCGTGCAGGTTGCCCACGATGATTCTTCACTGTTTAGTGGATGATAATAATGACTAATATGGATACAAAACCGAGACCAATGATTTGGCAGTCCAACGGTCATATTACTAAGCTATAACTGCTTTTATCTGACCTAAACACACCAGCAAACCGCGGGCATCAAAGATGTCTCTGCTTAACTCTAATACAGGCGTGATGATATATTTAAATATATCAATAAGATAAGGTTGTAGCTGTAAACACGCTTTTCCTTAATACCTATATTAACATAGTTAAGTGTTCGTGTTTGGTTTTATGAACGCCAGGTGCGTTTATGAGGCCAAGGGTGTAATCAGAACGTGTTACAACTGTACCGTACTGTTTATGTACTATTATTGGACCTTTTTGTATTACGATCTATAAGTACGAGGTAGGTATATAATGATTTACTTTAGAAGTAGTGTCTCGCTAGCATATCTACATGCCAGCATGAATGGATCGGCACGACCGGAGAAGTACTACCTACCCTCCCACAGAATATTGGCGTCCAGAAACTGTACTGTACTGTTGCATTTCGTACGGTGAGTGTGGAGCGGCGGAGGCCCAATACCTGCCTCAGGCCCCTTCCTTCTCGTTCCACTCCTTTTTCCTGAAATAGGCTCGGCAACGCACCTGCATTCTACAACTCCTTAGTTTTTGCAGATGTCCATGGGCGGCGTATACCACTTACCATCAGGAAGCTCGCCTGCTCTGCTAAAAGACTGTTGCTGCTAAAAAAGAAACCTTACCTTCAATACTGTTTTTGCTTAAATTCGATCAAAGATCTTCAATTCGAAAATTGTAATAGATCGGAGATCATAATTCAATCCGTCAAATTATAACAAGCTCCATTGATTTATTATCAGTTGTGGGTAAGGTTGCAAATTAAAACGAATCTGTTTAACAAGGTAATCGTCCACACCGCGTTGAATTTGATATTAAAAATTGGTCGGTATGACCTTAATCATTTGTCAGTGACTGTAGTTACATGTAATAAATCGATTATAATGATCACAGACATATGTAAAAATCATATTACATAGAATAATTATATATTTATTGAACATCAAACAATGAACAATCTTATTAATCACAAATACATTAAATACTCAACATATTATTATTCACCCATATTATTATATTATGAATTATTATTATTTATTATGTAATAAAATGAACACAAATCGTTGTCACTTATTATATTTCTACCTATTACAAGCGTAAAAGTATAAGTAATTCTTCTTAAAACTTATATAAGTTACAGGCGCACCGTTGTTGTTAACTCTACGAGGACTCAAGCAACACTGACTCGCAATTATGGCGGCATCCCCCTTTTATAAACAAATAGTGGGGATGGCGCCACACTTTATTAACTACCCACATCTTTAATATTAATTATACTCGTTAGTAGTATCGTCCGAAGATGGTTAAAGATAACAGGTGTAGTCCCGGTGTTGCCACTCACTGGCGCCACATAATTTTGAAGAAAATGAAAAAAGTGGAACGCGTCCTTATGCGCGCCCTCTGCGTCTGCAACTCGGTAGCTTCATTCGGTGTCTATGTCCGAAAAACGGCGTCACGTATTTCTCCCTAATTCTGTTAATTTTGTTGAAAATTGTGATAAAATTCAACCAAAATGGGAAAGAAACGATCTGGAGAACAACAAAAAGATCATTTATTAAAAAAACTACGGAAACTTGAAAAACGTGTTAGAAAACTAAATGAATCAAATCAGTCGAGTGACAATGAAAATGATTTTGAAAAAGGTAAGTGAATACAGCATAATTAACGTTAAAGGCGTCTTTATCCTGCTTTTCGCTTCCGCGTAAATTAATATTCTTGTAAGATTGTTATAATACAATCAGAAGATCATCAATGCTATCAAGGTAGAATGCGCATGCACACATGGTTCTCAAAATGGCGGATGCACGGAGTGACTAACAAAAACACAATATGTATTGTACAATCTAAAAAACAATAATTATTATAACCTAAGGGGCACTCTGCGGGAGTGCACGTGGTTTTTTGTTTCGATTTTATGCAACCTTCGTGGGACGTCCTGCGGGGGCGTACTTGGTTGACATAATATAACCAAGGGAAGTTCGGCAGGAACTTACGTGGTTTAATATGTTAATGCTTTTTTATAGCATGCATTATAAACGATTTCAGATGGTATTATAACCCCAGTCAACGAGTCACCAGTGGTACAAGAAGATATCGAAAATATTCCTCCAGAAACATACCAATGTACTCAACCAGAGCCCAATGAAAACACAGAACCAATTGACAACCTAGTAGATTTAGATGTTGAGACAGAAACCCTTCAGGAGGTTAACCTAGATGATAATGTATTGGAAATACTGGGTACAGCTCCATCAACGGAAAAGCTAGGAGAATCTCTTCACAAACAGATTGCTCAAAGGTGGGATATTATATTCAAAAAAGGATTAAGTAAGGAGGAAAAAGATATAATTGGTAAAGAAAACCCACCATTCATAAACTTAAATCAGATGAAACCACCAAAGCTTAACCCGGAGGTAAAGGCAGCCGTCAATGAATCATCAAGAAAAAGAGATCAAATTATACAGAACAGACAACAACAGATCTCTACAGCATTGTCATGCCTAGGATCAGGACTCCAGTTGTGTGTAAAAGATATACATCATGAAAAGATGAATATAATAAAAAAGATTAATGATGCAGCCCGTCTCCTGTGTGACTCATTATATCTAGACACACGGGGGCGTAGATCATTATTACTGTCTATCATAAATAAAGATATGAAGGAATTCTTGCTTCAATCTGAACCAGATACTTACTTGTTTGGTGAAAACCTCACAGAAAAGATAAAAACAGCAAAATCTGTTCAAAAATCTGGCAGGGACTTAAAAGTGTCAGAACCTGCAAAAAGGTCCACCCCTAGACAAAATACTATGTTGTCTAGAACAATTGCCAAAAACAAGACTTTAAACTGGCGGGGCCCTCCTCGCACGGAAGTGAAGAAGAGTTCAGCATCAGGGGGGCCACGCAGAACAGCAGCAGACAAGAAAAGAGAGGAGAAGAAGTTCCAGCGGAGAAGGAAATAAACCTGCAGGTGGGTCGACTTCAATTTCACATCTGTTACTGGGAACAAGTCACCACAGACTCTGTTATACTTGATTGGGTCAGGGGATATAAGATCCCTTTTCACACCAAACCATATCAGGATTATACCCCAGTTAACAACTCTTTCTCTGCATTAGAGTCTCTTCAGATATCTTCTGAAATCAATAATTTAATTTAATTAAAAGCAATTGAGATTTGTGAACCCGAAGAGGGTCAGTTCTGCTCCCATATTTTCCTAGTCAAAAAACCTAATGGTTCATTCCGGTTCATTCTGAATTTAAAAAAGCTAAACAACTTTATTGAAACTGAACACTTTAAGTTAGAAGATTACCGAACAGTATGTAAACTGTTACAGAAAAATGACTACCTAGTATCCTTAGATTTAAAAGATGCATATTACATGATAAACATACATGAATGTAGCAAAAAGTATTTAAGGTTCATGTTCAAGGGGAAGTATTATCAGTTCAATGTTTTACCATTCGGGCTTTGCACAGCTCCATTAACATTTACTAAGATTATGAAACCTGTCATAGCATATTTAAGAGAAAGGGGTTTCTTATCTGTAGTATATTTAGATGATTTTCTATGTATAGGAAACAGTTATAATCAATGCTTAAAGAATATGCATTCCACAATAAATATACTGGAAAAATTAGGTTTCATAATTAATAAAGAAAAATGTGTTTTTAGCCCTAAACAAGAATGTAAATTCTTAGGTTTAATTTTTAATACTATCAATATGACTATTGATATCACAGAGAATAAGAGAAATAATTGTCTAAAGCTAGTAAAGGAATTAATAGATAAAAGACAAATTAAAGTAAGATTTTTAGCTAAAGTTATTGGAACACTAGTTTCAATCTGTCCGGCTGTTAGATATGGTATTCTCTATACCAAAGAACTAGAACGATGTAAATACCTTAGATTGAAGAGTAATAACTATGATTATGAAACCAATACAACACTAAATACTGAATGCTTACAAGATCTGCAATGGTGGGCCAACCACATAGGCAGATCAGGAAACCCAATTAGAAAGAATATCTTTGAGTTAGAAATATTCACAGATGCTTCTACCACTGGGTGGGGAGCATCCTGTGGCTCTCAAACTGCCAGTGGGCGCTGGACTTATGATGAAACTCAACTGCATATCAATTCACTAGAATTAATTGCCGCTTTCTTTGGATTAAAATGCTTTGCCAAGGACTTAAGAAATTATGAAATTTTGTTAAGAATAGACAATATGACTGCAGTAGCATACCTAAATAGATTAGGAGGGGTACAACATCCCCATTTACATAAAATTACAAAAAATATCTGGAAATGGTGCGAATTGAGAAATTTATGGATTACTGCTACTTACATAAATACAAAAGAAAATGTAATAGCAGATTTCGAATCCAGAAAGGAGTTAGGTCATACAGAGTGGGAAATAGGTGACACATTTTATGAAAAAATTATTTCACTTCTCGGTGAACCTGACATTGACTTGTTTGCATCACGCACTAATTCAAAGTGCCAACAATATGTGTCTTGGCACCCAGACCCAGGAGCAGAAGCAGTAGATGCTTTTACTCTGAACTGGTCTCAATACAATCTTTTTTATGCCTTCCCTCCATTCTCTATGGTACTAAGATCCTTAGAAAAGATAATTACAGACAAAGCTGTAGGTATAGTTGTGGCACCTTACTGGGTCACACAACCATGGTTCCCGATATATAACAAACTGCTAATCTCTAATCCTATAATTTTTCAACCTTCTAAAAATCTACTTACCCTGCATAATTCCAGATTGAAACACCCACTCTACCAGAAACTGAAATTGATGGCAGGACTATTATCAGGCAAACATTCATGAATTTTGGAATCAATAGTGAAGCTGTTGAAATTATGATAAATTCGTTATCCAAGAGTACACTCAATCAATATTCCCCTGCAGTGGTGGCATGGGCAAAATACTGTAAGTCACAGCATATAAATATTAACAGACCTGCCATACCTGATGTCATAAAATATTTTACATTAAAGTTTCAGGAAGGTTTACCATATGGCAGTTTAAATTCTCTTAGATCAGCTTTGACCTTAATTATAGGAGCACATTTGGGTACAGATGATAAAATTAAGAGACTTTTTAAAGGTTTTTATAGACTAAGACCTCCAGTACCAAAATACAACAATACTTGGGATGTATCCCTTGTACTTAATTATATTGAAAATAACTATAGTCAACAGCATAATAACTTAAATATTATTACCAAAAAGACTGTAACTCTATTGATGTTAGCCTCGGGCCAAAGAGTCCAAACAATATCACTTATTAATATTAATAATATAACAATTAAGAAGGACTGTATTACTATTAAGATAGATAAACTAGTTAAAACCTCAGGACCAAATAGATATCAACCCTTCATAACCCTTCCGTTTTTTAACAATAGAAAAGAAATATGCCCAGCTAAAGCTGTTATCCATTATCTCGAATTAACAAATAATCTTCGTACCTGTAACAACTTGTTTATTTCCACAAGAAAGCCATACAAGCCCGTATCCTCGAGCACAATTAGCCGCTGGGTCAAAAATACCATGAAAGACAGTGGTATAGACATAAACATATTCTCAGCACATAGTACTCGACATGCATCAACCTCTGCAGCATATAAAAGGGGTGTTAACATTGATGATATTAGAAGAACGGCAGGCTGGACAGGGGAGTCTACAACCTTTGCTCGGTTCTATAATAGACCCATTATAAATAATAGAAGCTTCTCTGAAGCAATCTTCAATACTAACTGTTAGTTGAAGACCTTAATAATAATTATTATTATAACTATTGTAACAAAACGATAATAATACTTAATAAT
This sequence comes from Subacronicta megacephala, assembly GCA_958496365.1. Classification (NCBI taxonomy): domain Eukaryota; kingdom Metazoa; phylum Arthropoda; class Insecta; order Lepidoptera; family Noctuidae; genus Subacronicta; species Subacronicta megacephala. The sequence goes on from OY292516.1 coordinate 227,685, forward strand.
TATATTTTTATCTATCCAAATGAATGAAAACTTTAATATGAAGGCTTTAATATAAGTACTTAATCTTATCTTCTTAAATTAATGATAATTAAGAGGTTTAACCCAATTACAACCCAGCACTGACTAATTAATTATAAAAATTATTATAATTAAGAACTTAAAAGTATTAGATTAATCAAAGATTTAAGACAACAATAATAAGCCAAATTATGTTGATTATCATTATTACTGTTTTCTTTATCTAAGTCAAATTAGCTTAAGATAAATATACCAACAATAATATTGTAAACTGGTCAACTGAGGTGTACACACAATATTGACCAGTTAACATTAAAATTAAAGATAAATGTTTATGAATACTTCTTTTTAATTATTACAAGACTAATGTCATTCTTATTATCAGATGATAAGTTGAGAGGAATGATAAGAAGTAGTCATCCTTTAATAAGTAGCTTAAAGATAATAAGCAAATGTTTGATTATTTTTTGTTTACTTATTTGTTTGTTTTTTTAATAAATGTTTATTGATTTTACAACAAGTCTTTGAACATCTACACCTGTTATCTTTAACCATCTTCGGACGATACTACTAACGAGTATAATTAAATAGTCAAACGAACTTACCTGTAAGTGAAGTTCGACGGTAATTATACGAAGTTGTAGTATCGTCCGAAGATGGTGGGTTCCCACCCTACCCAAACATCACATACCATGTAAAGACATGAATATGAACCCCATGTTGTAAAACCAATAATAATATCCACTATAAACTTAATGAAGCTACCGAGTTGCAGACGCAGAGGGCGCGCATAAGGACGCGTTCCACTTTTTTCATTTTCTTCAAAATTATGTGGCGCCAGTGAGTGGCAACACCGGGACTACACCTGTTATCTTTAACCATCTTCGGACGATACTACAACTTCGTATAATTACCGTCGAACTTCACTTACAGGTAAGTTCGTTTGACTATTTAATAATTCAATAATTGTTTTGCAGTACTTAAGTAACCAATATTTAGTCGTAGAAGATAAAAATATTATATTTATTTAAATAGATAATTGTTTGTTCGAAATAACTCTGCTTGTCTGACGTTAGCCGTTCCGTATTACCGTGCTGGTAAAATAGCTAAATTAGTAAAGAAAATAATCAAAAATATGAAACTTATACGACACAAATTATATTTACCTACACGAGTGTTTCGTTTAAAATTTAGAACTGCTAAACCATTTGCGGACAAACTCACACATCTTGGTTATTTCGAACAAACTGTACTTTCTTTTGGATAATCAGGCTTTTTACCACTCTTAACAATTATCACGTATTTGTTCCGGGAAATATAGGTATAATGTGGATGCGTTCAAATACGGACTGCAGAAATGTTTGAGCTAAACTGTAATAATTTTATTAATCTATGACGTTTCAAATATATTTTCAAAGTCAATGTTAAATATTGATGCACATTGTACATATACCACCGACGTTATTACTTTTCTGTCGGATAATGTTTAAAAACAATATAATTTACTGTTATTTGATGCATAAATTATTGATATTGACATGTTTGTTTCAACAGCGCCAGAAAACACGCAAGACCACGTCACTCCTAATAAAATGTTCGGAAATAAACCGAATACTAAACGTTGTTTTTAAACATCGAGTAACTATAACACGCATTACTAGAGGTAACTCAAGCATTCATACTAGAGTTGCCTCTAATCGGAGCGAGATTTTGTTTCAAATTTCCGACGTAAGTACCACATTAACAGACACATTACAAATGCATCCCTCTTCTAAAAAAAATATTAGAAAAAATAAGGTTTATTTGAACTACTTAGCTTAATTTCCGTTAGTACTTGACCTTTGCAATGTGCAATAAAGAATATTGTATCTACTTATCTATAAAAGTATTTTATAAACGTATTGCCATAGAGATAAAACATAATTAGGTATATAAAATATTTTATTCCTTAAACATAACTTTAAAAAATAGACATGGGTATTGGGTAATACTTTGAAAGTTCAAGGTTAGTTAGTGTGTAATAACATTATATTGTTAAAAAGAAAGATATTTTCCTCAAGATATATTTGATCTATACAAATGAATAGATGAAGAAAGGCAAGGAATAAATTAAAATGTTCGGATCTGTCCAACTTTGTTTTTCGGGTGAATTCGTTTGATGGTCTTGTGTTATTTGTCACGCTGTCTTACGTAAATTGAATTACAGGAAAATGAAAGAACGAATTTTTGGAAGTGAGAACTAAAAAACGTTATTTCATTTTGCAATTGTCAACATACAATAGTTTGTGCTGTGCTCACCTTTATAAGCGTGTAAGGAACCTAACTATTCTTTAAATCCTGGAGAATCAATCCTAAGTTATAATCTAAGAATGCCCTTAAAAGTCTACCTTCCCTACGATAAGAATTTTAAATAATCGAATGCCCTTAAAATTTGACGTTTATGTTTTTTTTCTTATTGCTAAAATTGTGAGTAGTACATAACATGCCATCAGGCCTACATTCCCCGAAGGGTTAGGCAGAGGTGTGTGTGTAGAATAATGTACAGCCCACATTTCGCCGGTATGATTAGGTCCCATGTACTAGGGGGCGAGCCTATTGCAATTACCACAAATCCAGAATCCGAGTTTTGTTGTGGTAGGGCCACGCTGTTCGCAGCATGAATGGGCCGGCTCGACCGGGGAAGTACCACACTCTCGCAGAAGACCGACGTCCGAGTAGTAGCGTTTCGTTACTGCGCTTCGTTCGGTGAGCGAGAGGGCCGGAGGCCCAATTCCTCCCCCAATCCCCTTCCTTCTCCTTTTCTCCTTCCCCTCCCTTTCCCTAATAGGCTCGGCAACGCATCTGCAACTCCTTTGGTTTTGCAGATGTCCATGGGCGGCGATGACTACTTACCATCAGGTAGCTCGCCTGCTCGTTTGCCGAGTTATCCCATAAAAAAAAAAAAAAAAAAAAAAAGCAGTCGCGCTTAGGACAACTAGACTAAAGAGACAGTTGAGTATTAATCAAATAATAATTTTATTTATCTGTTTGTAATCGCATTCTCGTTAACGTTCTTTTTTTAAAGACACGAGTAATATCATTATCGTCGCTATAAAACGACTTTCCAAGATTAGAAACAGCTGGTTCTCTAGAATTTACTGCTGTTTAAAGACAGTGATTGAAGTTTTTAGTGCTAGAACACGAGTAGTTAAGATAGACAGGGCGTTATTACGTATACTACAAGATGTATATAATGGCCACGTTTCGAAAACGTGATGGGTTTTGTAATAGAACATTTGTATCAGTAGCAAGACTGCTAAGCTTGAGGCCCTGGGCATTTCTAGGTCATGCAATGCTTAGTTGCTCAGATTACTGCCAGGTTCAAAACAATAGACTCGCTCCCTATTACTTGGGACTTTAAAGAAACCGTTAAACTGTGGGAGTTCATTAGAACCTCTGCTTAATCATTCAAAATGTGAATTCATCTTTTAATATTTTTTCCTTGTTATTCAGTGTACCCGACTTTTTGAGATATAGCCAATATTAAAGTTTCTACCCCCAAGAAAATGTATGTGTTAATAATCTAGCCTTGGAAAGCTATAAAAAGCTAGGTCAGATGTAATCTGCTGACCCATATTTAATATCTATAAATTTATTAGCAGAAGATTATGGCTTGACATTGACCCAGCATGTTTAACGAACATAATTGTAATTAGTGCCACAAAAATAATTATGGCGTCGTAAATATTGTGATAAAATGGCGCCTGGTTTATGTTTTTTTATTATTTATGTTATATATTGTTATATAAGATAGTCTGTAGCTTATTGCTGATGCTGTTGTTAAGAAATTTATGACTACATTTGTTAGATATTTTGATAATTTCTTAAATATTATCCCGAAGGAAGACGATAATAATTAAATTAAAAAACAATGTAACTAATGTGTATTTGGATTATCACTACATAGTATAAAACAAAGTCGCTTCCCGCTGTCTGTCTGTCCCAATGTATGCTTAGATCTTTAAAACTACGCAATGGATTTTGATTCGGGTTTTTTTATAGTGATTCAAGAGGAAGGTTTTTATGCGTAATACATACATATTATAGTACAGAAAAGTCGAGAAAACAAGCGGGCGAAGCCGTGGGCAGAAAGCTAGCCCTAAACTAAGCAGATAATAATAAACACACAAACCCGAAGCAAATATATGTACGAGAAAAAAAAATTTAAGAAACAAACTATGACCCGTAGCTTAAGTGTAAGCGTACGTAGGCTGTGACCACAATTAGCTAACCTTTACAATAACGGCTTTTCCTACAATGCGAGTGTCAGCCTATACTGGAAATGTATAACTTGATGTGTAGCTAGCGTACAGCTATATATTTCAGTCCTCAAATAATAGAGGGCGAGCCTATTCCCATTTTCGGGCCACCAACCAAACTAGGAGCTGCTTCTGAGAATGTCATAGGAATATCCAAGAACACTCAACACTCGACCTGGGAACTAGACAAATTGCAATTGCTTCGGGAAATTATAAGTTATTTCCTCCTTGTTTGAGTACTAAACAAAGGCCCCAGCTGTTTATATCTAAGACAAATTGCAATAGTTTCGGGAAATTGATCACTTCTTGAAGTTGCTGTCAATTTTGAACTTTTGTTGTACGTCCAGTACCCGCTGTTGCTATAGAATGATTGATTAATCGATTGTTTTATTAGTTTAGGAAGTACGAACGCCTCAAACTGGTCGCTAGTAGGGTAAAGGTCATTAAGGCAGGATCTCAAAAGCAAACATCGCTACCTACCTGATAATTTCAGGCAGCTGAATTCTATGCGTGATTGCACTCATATATGTAGCGACATTGTCACTTAGGTTGGCGACGCTTTAGCAGTCCCCTCGTTGTTGTACAAGTAGTGCTAACAAGAGCCACTGATAGAGTCCGCCTGTCCTGCCATCCTGCAAATAAAGAGAATAATCAAAACTCAGGGAAGTTATAACCCGTCATGGAAAATTCAGGCACAATAGAAAATTTAACCGGCGGTAGCCTAATCGCTAGGCCATCGGACTTGCGATCAGGTGGTTGCCGGTTCGAAAGCATTGCACTAATGACGTGAACCCAGTCGTAACACAAGCATTTATCTTTGAACGAGGGGTTAACGAGAATACTAATAATATGCGACCCACACTGACAGTCAGTTTAAAAAAAAATTAGCAGTTGTTTTTAAGATGAGTAACAGATATAAGAAGAAAAAGTTAAATGTTAGGGGCCCTAAGTAGTGGGCGAAATAAGTTTGAGAACCTGTAATCGACATTAAAGTAATCTTAAATAGAAGCAATTTTGTACAAAACAGATGTCTTTTCTGTTCATTCCTTTATTGTGAGTAGTGGATGTCTGAGTGGAAAGTGATCTTTATGCAAATTAGATTCTCTCTTCTCTTTTTTTTTGAGACAGGCGCATGAACTTTCTATGATTTGGTTCTAATTTGAAACCGATTAGCGAGGTGTTCTGACATTAGCGAGGTATTAAATAGGTTGAGATTGTTTCAGGACTACTATATTAGTATTTAGCTATTCGGAAATATTAAAATTATATGCATGAATTCACTAGAAAAAGTATATCCTACGTATTGTATGTACAGTTGAGTAAAAACTATTGTTTGAATTTTGTTCGTGGAAAGGTTTTGGAAGAGTTGGTGGTGTGTGGTCATGGATATAATTAAAAGTTGAAAAAAATAAATAAAAAAACAACTATTCATTTTATTAATTCTATATTATAATGGAATAGAATACCAAGGTATAAGTAAGTCACAAAAACAGAAAAACCGTTAACAGAGTTCAGTGCCACACCATAAACTCATAATAAAAACATTAGTAGTTAGCTACCTACTAATGTTTTTATTGGAATGTTATTTCATATACATGCATTTATTAGGAGTTTATGGTGTGGCACTGAACTCTATTAACGGTTTTTCTGTTTTTGTGACTTACTTATACCTTGGTATTCCATTATTATTTACATTTAGACTTTTATAAATATTATTTGCTATTCTTTTTTAGAGCTTAATGGCAGTCTCAAAACTGTTCAAAAATGTTATATGTTACATATGTCGTATGTCAATCAGTTCCGGATTCGATTCTGAGAATCGCTGAAGATGTTTTTTATATAGGATTTTTTAGCAGGAGGCTATGTAAGTTTTCATAGATATATTACAATATACAGTATACCCAACCTAAGTGTTTCCTAAGTGAATTGAGTTAAGTCTAAATTATGCTCGTTAACCAAAACTTGACAAGGCACTAATGGCAACTTAAGTTACTATTACCGTTGTAAGTAATGGTTAACTTAAGTACTATGACGCCTAAATTAAAATTACTTACAATTTAGAGGAATTCTCACATGTAATTTTATATATTGTGAACTTCAAACTTTACGAATCAGGTCATGTTATTATCAATAACCCAGTTACCTTTTGGAACATGGGAATTGAACACCGGCCTTCAAGGCTTTACATGGTTGTTTGAACGAATTACAATTATTATAATAATTATGTACGTACGTACAGAGTCTTTTGTAATGAAAATACTATTAGGCATTGACCTAAATACCCAATTTATAATCGAAATTTAAATAATAAATGCGTGATAGTACTAATAGCCGCTTGTGTTTCAATACTTGGGCCACGCGTGAAAGCTGTCCGTAGCGTGCAAGTTCAGTCTGTCGTAGGCCCGCGTGCCGCCCGACCGCGCTACGCCGCTACGAAGCTACGCCGTAGAAGTGCGTGTTTACAGTTTGTGTAGCGAACTCCTTCGAGTTTTCTTGGCAAAGGGTGAGTTATTTTTTGAATATTGTTATTTATTGCAAACAATTTGGTTTGATGTTATCGTTTTGTTTTTATTTAATATTTTGAGAGTCAAATAATAAAAAATAAAAAATGTTTTGTTCGACAAGTTTTAATTATTGAAATGTTTTATTTCAATATTTTCTTTACTTTTTACGGATTTCTTCGCGTTATATTGATATTATTTAAAGTTTTAATTAATAAAATTAACAGCAAAATTAACTGCATAGTTTCTGATCAACATAAAACATATAGAACCTATTCAAATAACATTATTTTAGAAACGATGTACGGACGTGGTTTCGTCTTAAAATAATATTAGTAACATAGCTCGCGTTTTTAATTTTAGGGCCAATCAAATATGACCGAGAGTCTTAATTTTTTTACGACACGCTTAGACGAACAAGATTTTAATCGAATTTATTTTCTTGTAAGTATAATTCTAAGTTATAATATGCTAACTGTCCCCGTGATATCACTCGCATCCCAAAGGACTTTTCGAAAGAAAAAGTAACCTCTCAAAGGTGCAATACATCTGCTCTCTCATAATACCAAAAATTGGTTCAGTGCTTAAAGCAGAAAAAAACACATTTATAATATTAGTTAGGATTATCAGTAAACTAATTATTGTAATATTAAAAAATATTGCTCACTCTATAAAATAATGATGTTTTGATTACACTGGTCAACAAGGTTTTTGCCCAGTGATAATGAGTTGTAATATCAAGAAGTACGCGGTGACTATTCATCAACCATAGATGTTTCACAGTTGGCTTAGCTCGATTTTCTGAGTTATGCTCATGGTGTGCTTGGTCTAAATTCAAATTCAAATTCTTTATTTGACATAAACACAGGTATAAATTAAATATCACAAAGTTGTTACAAAATGGGATTATTGGAAGTGCGCTGTGCTTTACTCTTACGAGCATACAAATATTTTAAACATGCAACATCATTATAATAGAAATTAAATTAAATATTAAATACAAGAATTACAATATTTTTATATAATATACAAAGTATTCATATTCAAATAATTACAATTTATATTCAAAAAATTCGTGAACACTATAAAAACATTTCTCCGCAAGCCACTGTGTCAGATGTGATTTAAATTTATTAAATGTCAAAGATTTGAAATTATTCGGAATTTTATTAAACAACTTAATACACATTATATAACTATTATTCGATGTCACAGTAAGTCTTGCAAATGGTCTAAATAATTTATTAGCGTGCATAGATCGCTTACTATAAGCACTGGTTGCTTGTTGAAAAAGGTCCATATGTTTAAAAACAAAGATGCATGAATCCAATATATATAAACAAGGAAGAGTTAGGATTTTATATTTCTTAAATAAGGGGCGGCATGAAATTTGTTGTAAGATGTATTGGTGTTAACGCCGCGCATACCCACAAACGGGTTCATTCTTGTTTAATGGCTTTACCAACGAGTATGATATACAGAAACAAACTTGTGTACAGTGTTAAATCTGAATCGGCTAAACGTGTAGAGTGTTAAGATGATAGTATCCGCTTCGTGCTCCATACAAAAGTAGTTTGGCCCTATTTTGAAATTTAACCAATGAAATCCTTTGAAATTTTGCAGTAACAATCTAATCATTAATATACGTGTTCCTTGAATGTAAAACGTCATTTCAATACACGGTTAAAAAGTAACACGAGCTCAAAGATTGGTAATTTTCGATGAAAACGACCCAACTTTATTCTAGTATTTCAAGATAATGTATCAATAAAGAACTATTTTGACTCATGGGGAACCCAGATAATATAATGAATATCCCTTTATAAAAAAATAATCGTAATAACTCTAGTAAAAACGTAATCTCCAAATTTCGGAACAAAAAATACGCGCAAAAATATTGTGTACATAAGTACACCTCTGCCTAACCCTTCGGGGAATACAGGCGTGATGGTATGATGTGTTATGTAATTAAATATTAATATGCACATGAGTCACAGGTGCGTGCCTTGGATTCGAACTCGAGAGCTTTGACATGGCAGTCCAATGGTCATATCACTAGGCTATCACTGCACTAGTAAGTTGCTAGTAAGTTTAAAAAAACCTATCATTATTGAAAAAAGAGAGAGAGGGGAGGGATAGAAGGCAGATGTCTGTGATTGGAATGGAATAAAAATTTAATGAATATTTCACTTTAAGTTTTATTGAACCAACATTTCAAGACATGACTGAATTGCCTTTGTGTTGACCTGAGCTGAAAACTAGCTCAATTTATCTCTGTCACTGAACGAGTATACTCCCATAGTCCCATCGCGACTGACACTTACCTGACGCCATTTTCAGGTCAACGAACCCATTCGCTTTCATTATGACATACCTATGGCCTTTCTGTCTCGTAAATTGTGGATGATAAACATTCATAACTGGAATTGGCTTTTATGAAAATAAGTATTAGAATTAATTGACTGTTTCGGCAATTTGAGGTACATTTTGTTTTATTTTTCTATCGTGTTGACATTATTTTATGGCTTGGTAAAATATTAGTTAGTATTCAGGTTTATCCTGAGGGTATTGAACCCGAGGAATTATGAATAATCCTTTATATCGTGACTTACGGAAACTCCTGATAGATTTGAAGGCGTAGTGGCCGAGCGATCGGCTTCCGGATCGGATTGGAAGCACATAATATTCCATCACGCCTGTATTCCCCGAAGGGAAAGAGATGTAGTAATGTACACCCACAGTTTGCCGGGATGTTGAGGTCCCATGTGATAAGGGGAGAGCCCATTGCCATTCACCGGGTACATATCTTAACTCCGAGCTGCTATTGCGAATTTCATAAAAAAACCTAATAACACTTTACTCGAGCTGGGAATCTAACTGGGAATAAACCTCTAGCGTAGCAGTCGCGCTGAGAACCATTAGACTAATGATGCAGAATGGATTGGATTGAAGCACACGTGTGCTTATGAGCCATTTGTTGGAATTTAGGAGCACCTTATAAAATTTATATACTACGTTAGTATCGGCAATGTTTAATAAAAAAAAATTAAGAAAAGGGTGTCCTCTGACCTTTATACGTTAACTTATTATTATTATCTGCTGTTATTTAGCTAGGATCTAACACAAATCCAGGCCTCCTGCCTACGCTTTTCTTGTTCCAGAAGTTTATCTCATATCGTTTAATTTTGTTTGTGCAAATGAAGAAACTTTCGCCTTTGCTACGAGATCCGGAGAAGTAATTACTTGCCACGTTTACTTCGAACTGTTTAAAGATTTGTAATTAAGTGCTAAGAGTTGTTAACTTTGCCTTGTGTTAATATAAATGCGGTTTTGATTTGATGTTTTTCTATACAACTTCATAATTAAAATAACTTAAATACCACTAGATTTCATTACAGTAAATGTATTTAGCGAGTCTCCGAAATAATTTCAATAAATTATTGTCAACCATTATTGGATTAATAAATTATTGTAAACTGCTTTTTCTTGACGGCGTGTGAAGTCGGCTATCCTAAACCAGCGGGGTGGACTGCAGACTAACCCCTGTAATTCTGAGAGGAGACACGTTCCCAGCAGTACAATAACCGGGTTATTGTTAATGATGTTTTAAGCATTACATTACATTTTCACTTTTTATTACTATTTATTATTTACACTGCCTCATTAGTCTAGAGGACACGACTGCTATGCTAGAGGTCTTGGGTTCAATTCCCAGTTCATGCAAAGTGTTCTTGGGGTCTTTTTATGAAATAATTAGTAGCAGCTCGGAGTTTGGATATGTGCCGGGTGAATCGCAATAGACTCGCCCCCTATCACATGGGACCTAAACAGACCTAAATACACCTCTGCCTTACCCTGCGAGGTATACAGGCAATATGGTACGTTATGTTCGTTTTTATTACATGTACTTACTTATAGACCACATAGTTGAAAGTGTATCTATGAGTATCGGATGGACACTCTGCGCTTGTAATTTTTGTGCCTAATGATATATCTACAAGTATAACTACCACTTTTACGACACTTGTCAGTCATAACTATGTTGTTTCTATCTGTAATAAAATATATGATATAAGGTTCGTGTCAAATCGTAAACATTCTCTCGTGTTGTTTGCAGCATTGTATGGTGTCTATTATAGGATATAACATAGTGTCATGTATTCTTATGGCGTGTTGTTTTCAAGGTCAGTATCATTGTCACAATAAATAGGGCTATTATATCTTTTTATATACAGTATTCATTCAATAACTTTAGGTATTAATAACATAGCATAACATACCATCACGCCTGTATTACCCTAAGGGTTAGGCAGAGGTGTAGTAATGTACACCCACATTTCGCCGGTATGTTTAGGTCCCATGTAATAGGGCGCGAGCCTATTGCCATTAACCGACCACAAATCCAGACTCCGAGCTGCTACTGAGAATTCATAGAAAAACCCAATAACACTGCTCGACCTGGGGAACGAACCCAGGACTTCTAACAGCAGCGCTTTAGGACCACTAGACTAATGAGGCAGTCATTACTCTAGTGGTCTAAAAGCCTCATCTGGCCTGGTCATTAGGTATTAATATCGTGTACAATACACGATCAAGTAAAACCGTAGGTACCGTATTGATAGATAAGCATGTCAGGTCTCAAATAATATCGGTCGGGCCTATTGCCGTTATCTGAGCAGAAATCCAAACTCCGAGCTGAATTTTATAAAAAACTATTTGTGTTCCAAGGTTTTACCTGCTTTGATCTGCTCCTAAGGATCGTAGCGTGATGCTAGACAGCCTACGACGTTTTTCATAGTCTGGCTATCATGTAAAAATATTTACAATAGTTACACATTAAATTATGATTATTAATTTTAATTTATTATCGACTGCCTCAATAGTCTAGTGATCTTAAGCGCGACTGCTACGCTAGAGGTCCTGGGTTCGATCCCCAGGTCGAGCAAAGTGTTATTGTGTTTTTCTATGAAATTCTCTGGCAGCTTGGAGTTTGGTATCCGGTTAATGGTAATAGGCTCGCCCCTCATTACATGGGACCTAAACATACCGGCGAAGCGTGGGTGTACATTAGTAAGACTCTGCCTAACCCTTCGGGGAATACAGGCGTAATGGTATGTTACGTTACATTTATTAGCGTGTTCAAGCAAAAAAGAGTCTTTAGCTTTATTATAAGTATTACTATCTGACCCGTGACCATTTCGTTGGGCGATATAGCCTATGACACTCACAAAAAACGTAACTTGGTAACATAAGTTTGTAAATTAGTAGGTAAATTTGTAAATTTTGCATTTGTAAATATATCAATTTGTAAATTCATGAATTTTTAAATTAATAAACTTGTAAAATTGTTAATTGATAAATTTGAAAATTTGTAAACTTGTAAGTTTTTTAATTTGTACATTTGTAAGGTCGGTTTGGATTTTTTGGGATCACTAAAAACACTTGGATTTATCCCAAAAATGGAATCAGCTTTTAATTATCATTCAATATAAAGAAGGTTCTATCAAATGATAGCGCAATGGACTGCATATAACTCTTGAGTTCGAATCATACTTAATCATAATATGTGTATTACTACGTTGAAGGAAGACATGGTGAAGAGTTTGTGTTGGCAATCCTGGGGGACTAAAAACCTTACCCTTCTCATTTTCGGAGAAGACTCGAACCGAGCAGTGAGTAAATGAATGGGTGTGTGACGAATCGACCCTCCAGTAAAAAAAATACATATGACTATCTGTGCTCTTTCATCTCTTTTGCTTCGTACTCCACTCTCGGCAGCTACAATTTAATTGAGAGCGGTTGGGGCGGTGTGGGTTGTGTGCCCCGCTCACTTTGTGTAGCACCCTGTGAACTGAGGCGCCGCTAACGGTAATGACACTGCACTCTCTTTTGGTCGCAACAATTAGTGGTTGGTTTATCTAGTCTTTTAGTCCTTTGTACTTTGATGTCGATGGGATTTTAAGTGATGTCGAATGTAATAAATCTAGGAGCTTAGTAGGGGATAGTCAAATACATACCGTATATTGTAAAAAAAAATTAGACAGCGCCTCTCGCGATCAGTTTAGGAACGTAACCATTACGGTTAGGCAGAGGTGCATTAATAGTATGTTAAGATCCCATGGTAATAGGGGGCGAGCCTACCTATTGCCATGAACCAGGCACAAATCCGGAATCCGAGCTGTTACGGAGAATTTCATAGTAAAACCCAATAACGAAATATGAACTATGTAACACAAAAGTCCCTTAATGAATAAAAAGAGAAAAATTGTTCCGCTGATCCGTTTAGGCTACAAGATAAACGCCTAAAAGGATCAGTCGAACTTAAAGCGAGCCATTTAAGTTGATTTAATAGGGATAGTCCTCTGCTGATGTAGTTTTCAGATTCGAACCCAAAACATCGATGCAATCTAGTATCTACTATGGTACTAAAAAACAACTTGTATTTAAAATAAAAAATGTCTTAAAAAGATGTACATATTTAAAAAAAATATGTAGCCTCTTTTGTGTCCAACTGTAGGGCAAAGGCCTCTTCTAACTTTGTCCAGGATTGTCCATCCGGGGCTTCTTTATATCACGTTGGCAGAAACATATATATTTTGATTTATGACATAAATCAAAGTTCCCGTAGGAACCCTAAATTCAATCTAGCATTGAGCTTGTAGCGAGCTAAACAATATAGGTATTATTCCTCTCAGTCTCCACACGTCTCGCCAGTTTTCGAGTGGACGCCGCAGCTACGTAATTAATGTTGCCAACTTAATCTTTAGTGTCTAGTGTAATATAATTTTTAAGGCATGTCAATTCTTCACTGTTTAACAATATACCGTGGCATTTGAGTCGTCTTACGGCTGACATCATTTTTACTATAGGACTTAATTAAATGGCAAAAAAATAGGATTGATCCTATAGTCAACGTTGTAACTAACCTTTTTATGCGCCCGGTGCGAGCTCCTATAACAGCAGCTTTAAAAATCTTAATCTAGTAATTTCTGCGCCCCTCCTGGGTCTGCAACGGTGCCGGGGCACCATTGGCACCGCCCTAGATACAGCACTGCAATAGTTAAAAATATTCGTAATAATAATAGGTATGAGCCCCCTATTACATGGAACCTAAACATACCGGCGAACTGTAGGTGTACATTAAGTACACCTCTGCCTAACCCTTCGGGGAATACAGGCGTGATGGTATGTATGTATGTATAAGTAGGTACGAGTATAATGACACTATTTCCTCCATATTTTTCGAATATATATAATTTGCCTAATTCCTCAAAGTCTGAGAGGAAACCTGTGACTAGTTGAGGGACTTGATATTTGGGTTGGTTTAGTTCCAATTTGAACAAGAGCCGTTAATTATAATTTCCTAAAAAAATATTATCTCCGTAAACCAGAGGCTTATATAATTATGAAGATGACAACCCATCTAATATAATAAGGTTATTCAATACTATACTGGTGTAAGTAAATTTGCGAGCCCTGTTATTTCTTGACAGGCTAATTGGAACATTGTCAGTCTACTGTCGTAATGAACAGACTAACAGACGTCCGCTTTTGGAAGGAATATTAGAAATGAGATTTTCAGGGGAGATGCCTCTCTGAGTTTCTACTTACAAATAACATGCTATCACGCCTGTGATCCCCGAAGGGTTAGGCAGAGGTGTACTAATGTAGATCTACAGTACACTGGTATGTTTTTGTGCCATGTATTAGTCTCTGTATCCTTCCACTAATTTCAGTAAGGTTTAATCTAATACCATTCTATTCAGGGTGCTTGTACGAAATGACTTTTTAATGGTTTCCTGAATTTTGAGACCTTTTTGCTTTGTAAATGAAATAATAATGGCCTCTGAATATTTCAGTAGGCAGGTTCGAGGGAGCTGGGTGAAGTGACGCGTGCTAAATTATTAAGTTGACATGTATTTTTTGTACACTTTAGTACTTAGTCTTATAGTCACCGATTTAGAATCTATAATACTAATATAATAAAGCTGAAGAGTTTGTTTGAACGCGCTAATCTCTTGAACTACCATTCGCTCATGGTTTTTTTTTTAAATTTAGTAGCTCTATTTTTGAGGATTTTTTTAATATCACGCTACGACCCTTTGCAGCGGGGCAAAGCGAGTGAAACCTCGGGGCACAGCCAGTATTGTATAAATTTATATTAACTTTAGTTATCCTAAACCCTTACTTTAATAAGAATATTTTTTCACATAATTTCTTGAAATTCTGAGCTCAAGTACCTAGTTGCTTATAACAAGCAATTCTCATTAATTCTATACGCTATGGAGTCATAATTAAGAATTCAATTAAACTTTTCAAACAATTTTAACGACG
This sequence comes from Subacronicta megacephala, assembly GCA_958496365.1. Classification (NCBI taxonomy): domain Eukaryota; kingdom Metazoa; phylum Arthropoda; class Insecta; order Lepidoptera; family Noctuidae; genus Subacronicta; species Subacronicta megacephala. The sequence goes on from OY292516.1 coordinate 242,836, forward strand.
TAGTAAGACTAAAGAAATTTAATTTGTAAAGAAATCTTTGAAAAAGTCTATTCCGGAAGTAATTTTGCCGTGCTGAATGATTATTTATTTTTGTTATTGCGTAAAAATACTCTACAGGTTGACTTTAAAATTGCGAAAAAGTAGGATTTTTCTTTAGTGATTAATTAAAAAAAAAATGGGTAACATTAGCCATCATTAATATATTCCTATTGGCTACGAATAATAGCCTATTGGCATTATAATGCTAAAAGTGTTCTCAATTTGTCAATTTAAATTTTTATCCGACCACTTTTCGTTCTAGATAGCTTTTTAAATCAAATCAGATATATCCTCTAGGTATAGTAAGTCGAATCTCTCAATCTCTCATGGAACACGATAGAACAAGCGTTCACAAGTAGGTGCTCCAAGATACTTGAGCTTCCACGGGACGCCGCGCTATTTATAGAACAAGTTTCATGCATATATATAGTATTTTTTAAATCAAGATTTATTTCCTACTAGCCATTTCAGTTGATCTCACGGGAACTATACTGAATCTTGTCTCCGATACCTGCTATCTCTTATAAGGAAAATTGTACATACCATCACGCCTGTATTCCCCGAAAGGTTAGGCAGAGGGGTAGTTAATGTACACCCACAGTTCGTCGGTATGTTTAGATCCCATGTTATAGGGGGTGAGCCTATTGGTATTCATCGGGCACAAATCCAGACTCCGAGCTGCTACTGAGAATTTCATAGAAAATCTCCATAACACTGCTCGACCTGAGAATCCATAATAAGGTAAATCCTCATCATGATCATCCGTGGGCATGGCTACAGTACATACAACAGGTATTACCCTAGGCAATCATATCCTGAGAGTATTTGTTATATCCGAAAGCTGTGGACAACGTGGCATCTCCCCAGCCTCTCCTCCATGATAGATCTAACCGCACCGAACTAGTGTCTCCACGAAGAAGTTCCGTCAAATCTAAAGCCTTTAGTCCCAGTGGTTTCTGGCTGAGCTCTGATAGTATACTTTATCATATTCAACCCATTACATTGTTCCGCTATTGGGCACGGGTTTCCCCTCAAGTCCAAGAGTTTTTTATATATACTGCTTCCCTCATAGCATATTTAGATTAAGAAAACGAGCAAAAAACTTTTCCAGAATTTTCCATTTAAAAGGTTTCCGTTTCCGAGTAGAATGTTGAGTACCTCGCCATAGTTTCCTCGCGGCTTTCATTTGTATGCATTACGCGATGGGAGCCTTTGCATAGACTTACATTGCAACAAGGGACAAGAGGTTTGTTTCACTAAAGTGTTTCTGTAATGACTAGAATTTTCTGCTATAGATAGTATAGTCCTATCAAAAACAAGTTAAGTGACGTAGTGATAGCCTAGTGATATGAATATTGGACTGCTAAGACAAAGGTCTTGAGTTCGAATTCAAGGTACCTCTGATTTTTTGATGCTGATTATGCAGTATTTAATAATATAATTAATTATCACGCGCTTAAACGGTAAAGGAAAACATCGTGAAGAAAGTCTGCCAACCCGCTGTAGGCTAGCTTGGTGGACTATATAGTCCAATCCCTCCTTCTGAGAGGAGATACCGCGCCCAGCAGTAGGACAATGTAAAGGGTTGATATATTTTCTAAAAGTTCCATGAGATCACTTTTTAATTAATTCACACGAAATGTCATTGAGGCGTGCCCTAACAAAACTATCACACTACCACTTCCGCAAATTGAAATAAAAACGTATTGAAGGGCAGACCTAAGGATGTCCTTCCAAGAACGGATCTCTTGAGACATTTTTGCGTTGAGTGTGACCCTTAGCCCTAATCAGTGTGTACTGAAGGCCATATCCTGCCTTAACGAGTCCTTGACACAAAAACGAAGGGATCGACAACTTTATCGCTTGTTTTCTTTATCTTCTTCTAACATTATTTTCCCTTGTTTTTATTGTAGAGTAATGTTATCGCGCCTTGGTTCCAGAAACGGCGTAAAGATTAGAGCACACATACATTGAGGTAGAGTTACACTATCCGTAGCGAGCATAACAAGCGTTTCATAATATTCATAGCTATATTATATGAGCTATTGTTCTGTTTCATAGTGGAGTTAAAAGAAAACTAGAACAAATGTCATAATAAAGGTCAATAAAATATAATTTGAAAACATTAAAACTTCAAATAAGTAATTGTTTAAGTGTTACAATTGCTATAGAGTCTTATTACAAAAGTTGTGAAAGCGTAATAAAATATAAATAAGTTTGTGTAAGTTATTACAATTATTTTAGTTTAGAATTATTAAATTTAAAGCGCATGCCTTTGAAAGTTTAGAGTATTGAATTATTTCTTTTACTTAAAATATCTATGTTATCAGACAAAAGTCTGATAACATAGATATTTAGTATATATTTAGTGTATATATTTATTTAGAAAGAAAGAATAATTTAATAAAAATAAAACCGTCAAAAGTTTTGGTATTCAAAACAATATGCGTGTAGGTACTCATGTATTATAAGTATGTATACATTCTACATTCAACTGCAACGAATGTTCAAAAATATTTCAAAAAAGTATTAATATTCTTGAAGATTGTTCCAAAGAGTTTATAATACTTTTCATATCTCCAAAGAAATAAATAATTAAAAAGTAATTTTAACAAGTGTGTCGGTGGTTGGAAATAGATTTCTTCAGAAATTCAAACTTTTTATTGGATAAACTGTCAAAGAGATATAAATTGTTAATCTCCTGCGGTGTCACCTGGCCTGTTCTCCCGGAGATTTTCTTAAATCGTGTCATAATTGTATAGTGCGAGAAACCGGGCGGCAGGCGCGGCTAAGTCTTGCTCTTTGAAGGGCATAAATCGTAACTCCGAGATGCTACTGAGAATTCTATAGAAAAATCCAATAAGCTTTACACGACCTAGGAACCGATCTCAAAACCTCTAATACAATACTCGCCCTCACAACTACTACACTAATGAGGTAGTTTACTGAAAAAAATCCTAGGTTTAAGTATTACATTTTTTACCAGACAATTCCTAATGCTTTTCTTTCTCAATCTACACGCTATTACCTCTTGGTCGGGGTCCCACGGGTCTCTTGGGTGTAAACTTTATAAGAAAAGCAATTTTTCGTACATTACGCTACGGGGCGTTGTATCACGGTTTATAAGCTTCAAACAACTTTTAGTTGTTCACATTTTCTTTGTAACAAACAACTACATAGCTGCTAAGAAAGACTAAGTGCAAAAAGTATTCGAAGTAATCACGAAATGAAAGAGGGATTCGTGTCTTTCAATTAGTACCTAGTCCTTTCCAATTAATTTAAAAGGTAAACTTTTTGACGATAGAATTATTTAGTGTGAGAGTAGCTACTGCCGAGCTGGAGTTCATCGACCTTCTTACAAGTTACAGTGATTTGGGAAATTTTCTTTGGGGTATAAAAAAGTTAGATACATAACCTTACGTTCTCATAGTGGGTCATTAAAATTAATGGGCAACTGTGAGTATTGAGATTCGGCTGGGTACATTAACATACATACAATCTCTACTGTCAACCCTATAAAACCGGGTCGATGAACTCTCACAAATCGTCTCTTTAATGTGCAAACTTTAGCACAAACATACAGTTAATTTTCCCTTACTTTCGCTTTATGTGTTCGAATCCCGAATATTTAAATGTTCGAAGCTTGTTGGAGTTCGGTCACGCGCGATCCTCAGGGAGATTACAAACTTTTTGGAGATCACACATCAATTTTTATTAAGGTACGGTTGCTATTTGGTGATTGTACCTACTAGTAAGAGTATCTAAGTACGTCCTGAGTTATTACTAAACCTTTTATATTCCCTCATGAAAGTACTTTAATGGAAAAGGACATGGGTCCATTTAATCTCAGTATCATAGTTTTTAATCCTTGTTCATGATTTTCCCTAAGTTTCGTATTTGTATAGGTTTTTGCAGTTGATAAGAAAGTTTTGGGTGATACAATTATCTACGGTCCCGTTCATACAAAAAAAGGTGTATAACTTCATGCAAGCGAAAACAGTGTGGATGTACTATGAGATTTCTATACCTCTCTACAAAATCAGTGAACACGGTTTTAAGTAAAAACTTAAGAACTCTAAGAATTATAAAAAAAATGTTTCCTTATTAAGGGGTAAGGATATGATTCTTTTTTAAGGAGTAAGGTGACTCATTACTTCACGCACAGTGTAGCTACTATGTAATGAATCAGAGCTTGCACCTAGCTCTGAGCATAATTAACACTAATTGGGGCAGGTGCCGCTGGTTCCTCAAAGGCAACTGCCAGGTTAAAGGTTACTCGTGCAGGGTTATAAGGTCACCGCTATGCAGACTGGCAATAGTTGTCGGAAATACTCATTTGAATGGATATTGAAGTACATTGTAATATGGATTATGTCTTCTACGTCTTGGGAATAAGCAGTGGGAATAAGGTGTTGCTTTACTGTTGACATGAATAAATACGTTTGAGGCTGTCTTACCTGATCGAATGCATATAAGTTCTAAGATGGACTACGGAATTTAAGTACCTAGACCTAAGAAGCAGTTCAAAACGTTCATTAAGGATTTTTTTTTATTTATTTTTTTTAAATAAAGATTACTAGCAATGTGGGTCACACATTACTAGTATTCTTGTTAACCCCTCGTGCTAAGCTAAATGCTTGTGTTACGAGTGGGTTCACGTCGGTAGTGCGATGGGTGGGGTTCGAACCGGCAACCATATGATCGCAAGTCCGACGCCCTCGCCATTAGGCTACCGACGCTTCAAAAATTTTCAAATTAAACTTTCAAATTACCTACTATATACCTTCATTTATTCAGTCCCTCAGGTTCTTCTTAAGGCAAGGTCGCGTTATCTACTCTAATTTTTATTGGTTACTAATAATATTATAAGACTACTTAAAATAATTTCGTGAACGTGTATATCGTGAGGAAACCTGCATGCCTAACAGGTTTTCTTGGCGCATGTGAAATCTACCAACCCGCTGTACGCTAGCGTGGTAACTAAAGCCTTACCCCTCTCGGTGTGAGAAGAGGTCCGTGCTCAGCAATGGGATAATGTGATCGGTTGATGATGATGATGAAGATAGTTTTACTATAAAAAACTTGAAATATGCTTCACGATACTAATATTACCTTCTTTCATTATTATTCTGGAGAATAAGATCTTATTTATTAACAAATTTCATGAGGAGGATCACTATATATTCTTATTTTTTCATATTCTTGTTTCTTGAAGGCTTAAAGGCTTACTTTACAAGGGTATAATTTTGATATCTTTTTGTAATGAAACATCGAAAAGATCATAAGAAATAAATATCTCGCTATTTATTCTTATACCCGAACTACGTATTAGTATTACGAATAACAATGAAAGAGCTTTAATGTTACATACATACCATCACGCCTGTATTCCCCGAAGGGTTAGGCAGAGGTGTATTTAATGTACACCCACAGTTCGCCGGTATGTTTGGGTCCCATGTAATAGGGGGCGAGCCTATTGCCATTCACCGGGCACAAATCCAGACTCCGAGCTGCTACTGAGAATTTCATAGAAAAACTCAATAACACTTTGCTCGACCTGGGGATCGAACCCAAGACCTCTAGTAGTCGCGTAGCAGTCGCGATTAGGACCACTAGACCAACGAGGCAGCTTTAATGTTAGTACGAGTATATAAGAACACAAACAGATAAACACAATTCGATATTGCTACCAATCACAATAATACTAGGTCCTATCTAAATACTATGTAAACCCACCTTTATTACCTGCACAAACTGTCACTTAGTTAGAAATCATCGATGGAAAATAGGAAATGATGCGTGTATGTTACAAGCGGTGGTTACATGGACACGGTCGGTCGGACCCCGGGAGAAAACATGATTGTATAGTGGCGCCCATTAGGCCGTGAGGGGGTTAAAATATGGGATTGTGTTTGTGGCGAAATCCGAATGAAACGTGTTCCTACAAAAGATAATTTGCGTTCATTTACTTTTTTCCTAAACCCGTGTATAAATAATCAAGTCACAATTGTTTGCAAATGACATTTCTAAATGTGTGGGATCAAAACCTACGCGACTCTGTTGAATAAAAAGCAATTACAGTTTCTGTGAAAATATATTATGCCTCACCCTTCCAATGGTTTGTTTTTGAATACGGGGCAGGGGATTTTCTGACAAAGTAAATATATACATTAGGTGTTAATTTACTCGTATCAGGATGACATTGAAAACATACGATACATAAACACAACTCATTTTAAAAATTAAATATATAGATGTTTTGAATAAATGATAAGTAAAAGTTTTTGAGGAAGTTTAATAATTATATACTTACATGTATGTATGAATGGAAATGGAATAGAATAAATAGGTTTTTTTTTAAATTAAAGGTTATTTGTTTAGGACGACAGATTTATTGGTAGTAGGTACAGGGATATGGTTTAAATGCGGAATATCCTCAAGGACGTTTTGCCCACTAAAATAGTTTTGCCCACCACACTCGCCACAAAAGGCTGTAGTTCGGTACAAACTACACTAAAAGTTACATTTGTTATAACCCAGGGCTTAATAGGAACATTAGAGTAATGTTATTGGATATTGCCAATGTAATAAATAACCATCTTATTTTGCACAATGTTTTGTTGTAAACTAATAAATAGGTAGGTTTCATACAAAAGATTAAAACAGGGAAATAATACAATTAGGATTATTTTGTAGGCACTTTGGTTTATTATAATAACAATAAAATTACTCTGCGGTTACAGAATATCCCATCAAAATATTATGTAGCAAATAATTTTTGTTTAATATTAGAGGAGCCCGTATCTGAGTAATAACTACGCTAATCAATCGTTCTTAAGGTTGAGCTGCGTTTGTCATGGTGTCTATGAATGGGTGATCAGGGTGACTAGAGACCTCAGTCGATCGATTATCACCGATCCCGGTTGTCATACAAAAACCTGATACCAATTGTTGTAGGTAAACGTATACCCCAAAAGCCCAACAACCAGTCTTTCTATAGAATATCGGTATTGCCCAGAAATGAGTGCGGGGTTTTGATTTTGTGGCTAATATAAATCAAGGTACCTATAAAACTGATATCAGCCACATCGGTTAGATTGTAAGTTGACCCCAAAATATTCGAGAAAAGACTAGCAGGGGCTGTATTACTACGTATTAATGCCATCATTTTTACGTTGTGAAAGAGGGACGCCACTATTTAACCTGTAGAGCGGCATCCCTCTCTCACAACCTAAAAATGATGGCATTAATACGTGGTAATACGGCCCCAGGATGATCATCGACATTAATATCGAATACCGAATAGAGAAATCTTCTGTCTTCGTTTAGATTTTTTTTAAAAATCAGTTGCTGTTCCTAGTTTGGATTAGGGAGGCACGCCACATGGGACCTAAAATTTACCGGTAAATTGTTGTGTACATCAAAACTAATCTGTTTAACTCTTAAGGGAATACAGGTTTGATGTATGTAATAATGATGTATTCATCGGCTCAGGAACTAATAACCCGCTCTCATGATATGAAATCGCGTGGCGTGGTACCTACATCATTAATTCAAAGTTATATTCTATACGTTTTCCTTCGACTTTAGAAGGCTATAATGATTAATTACTATATTTGCTTATCAAAGGTAATGTACAGTCGACGAGAAAATTTAGCTTATTCAACCTTTACGTGTACAATGTACATATCAACACACATTTATGTTTGTCCCACATGTTATCCTTTTTCCGGAGTCAATTCAATTAAATTTATCGTCCCTAAAATGTTATCAGGGAATTAGTAGTAATTTTTGTGTAACTAGCTTTTTTCCTGCAGTTTTCGAGTCTGGCAATAAATCATGTTTCGCCGATCAATTTGCCGAACATTTGCCGAACATTTTGCCGATCAATACTAATGGCGCCAATTGGTATAACCATAAGAAACTTCCAAGACAATGGGATACTAGTATGCTTTGTCTTATTTTTTTTAAGATTTGTGGTATTTACCTAGACATAAATATATGATCAAATCAAATAATGAAATTATGATAAGCGATAGTAATTATTATGTAAAAGCGATCGAAAAATGAATAATAAGCGATGCAAAATCTTTTTAGAAAGAGTTTTTTTTAATCAGAATAAAATGTCGTGAAACAGCTATAACCTATTTTTTTTTATTAAAAAAATATATCACTATTGGCTTTTTATGTGTTTTATTAATTAGCTTCATATCATGCTAGCGCATGAGCTGGCAATTATGCCTAGGTATAAAGTTATAATTAAATATGTTAAACATCTGAATGCTTTTGTTTTTTTTTGCTTTTTGCTGCGTTTGAGTTTTGTAAATAATTATGCGAGCTTTTGTATTTAAGTACTACACCTTTTTTTGTGTATCGATACCAGCAAAAACATAAAACCAAAACAAGTATTTTTTGTCCAAAGTTATTTTTATAAAGTTGATAATAACATCACTTAACTTTTTTTTATTGAAATTAATTTAAATATCTAAAATAATGAAGTGGAAGAACCGGGTGACGTGGTCAATAGAAAATTCATATTTTCAAATATTTTGACACCCCATTGAAGATGAGTATTTTTATATTATATTTGATTTTTCTTTTATGGTTACTATCTAGATAAGCTCTGAATATTACATAATATATACACAAGAAGTGAAATGACTAACACGACGTTTGTTTTTCCTTGACGATAATAGTTATATAAGCGCATGTACATTAGTGATGCAACCAGCTCTGACAATGTACATACTCGCGTAATGTAGTCCGGTGTCATAAGTTAACGATCTGTCATTATTTTTACATAACATACCACCACGCCTGTATTTCCTGCAGGGTTCGGCAGAGGAATACTTAAACCCACAGTTCGCCGATATGTTTCGGTCCCATGTACTAGGCGGCGAGCCTATTGCCATTAACCGGGCGCAAACCTAGACTCCGAGCTCCTACTGAGAATTTCAAAGAAAACCCAATAACACTTTGCTCGACCTGGGGATCGAACCCAGAAGTCGCGCTTATTAACCACTAGACTACTGAGGCAGCCTAGAGTATTATGAAAGAAATTATAATAATTTAGAGTAATTATTGTAACATGAATAATACATTAATAAATACGTACTTAATCATAGTTTAAAAATAATAATCACAATATTGACCAACTATACGATATCGCGACAATAGTAATAATTTCCTGTTTAATATGATCAAAGTAATTCTTATTACTGCAAAGCGCCTATTATTTCAATAATATGAACGTAAATGAGGCTATTATAGCAACAATAAATGTAATGAAGCTGTGTTGTGGATGGAAATATAAGCGTGTATTTCAATTCAACTTAAATGGTTTGTGTGGTATGATTATTATCATTTAATTATGTTATATTTCTTTGTATTATTCAATAAATGGAAAAAAAAAATAGGGGAAATTTTACCTACGTGATATGAAAAGGGAAAATCAAATAAAAAAAGACACTATACGACCAGTATTCCCCGAAGCCGACAAAGGTATTTCCTCCCACAGTTCGCCGGTCAATTTTTAATCAATAAGTCAATTTTTATATTCAGGATATAAAAAAGACATTTCCCGGGATACCGTTAATTGAGATAAAAAAATAAAGGTGCTCTGCCATCGGAGACGCCAGGTTATATTTAATTTATTATCTTTATGTATCATTTCTTTATTCATTCTTTAAAAAGCAGTGATAGCCTAGTGATATGTCCATCGGACTGCCAAGTCTAAGGTCTCGAGTTTGAATCCAAGGCTTTACGACATGACTTCGTAAAGCCTTGGATTCAAACTCGAGACCTTAGACTTGGCTGTCCGATGGTCATATCACTAGGCTATCACTAGCGTATTAATAATTAATTATCACGACTGCCTCGTTAGTCTAGTGGTCCCAAGCGCGACTGCTACGCTAGAGGTCCTGGGTTCGATCCCCAGGTCGAGCAAAGTGTTATTGGCTTTTTCTATGAAATTCTCAGTAGCAGCTCGGAGTCTGGATTTGTGCCCGGTTAATGGCAATAGGCTCGCCCCCTATTACATGGGACCTAAACATACCGGCGAAATATGGGTGTACATTAGTACTCCTCTGCCTAACCCTTCCGGGAATACAGGCGTGATGGTATGTTATATATATTATCACGTGCTTAAACGGTGAAGGAAAACATCGTGAGGATACCTGCATGCCAGAAAGATTTTTTAACGGCGGCGGCGTGTGAAATCTGCCAACCCGCAGTAGGCTAGCGTGGTGGACTATAGCCTAATCCCTCTCTTTCTGAGAGGAGACCCGTGCCCAGCAGTGAGACAATGTAATGGGTTGATAATGATGGTCATTTCTTTATATGTGGAAACATATTGGATTGTCGAGGAAGTCATCAAAAAAAATTCTTTGGTATGCGAGTGAAAAGATTAAAGCTAGTAAATCATATATACCGATCATCTCAAAGCAAAAGCTTTTAATTTTCTCCTTAAATATTATTACTATGGCTCTCGGAGGCTGACCTTGAAGGGCAGGCTTTTCTGTAAAACGTCCTTGTCCTTGTAGCCCGTACTTGGACGTACTTAATAAGAGACGGGTCGGGAAGCGATCGGGGTCGGCTGAGAGTGACGTCAGCCCCATACCGGTGCCTCAATACAAATAGATTTTCAAGTTCAACTCAATAACGTCTTTGATAGGATAGCCATTGATTTTTTAACCATTACTAGCTATCATTAGTATTTCAACCTATGTCCGTCTACAAGGTTGAATCTATCTCTATAACAAAATTGTTTATTTATTTAATGATGTCCAACAAAGAAAGTACACAATTTGTTATATAAAATATGGCAAAACTGCTAATGGTAAGTGTACTCCTTCCTAATTATAAGAGACCACATGGTGCGTTATACAAAAAAAAACTAAACACAGATATTTTAAAATAAGCATTAAACTATAAAGGGAAATAATTGGTTACAAATTTTGCGATCAAGTGTTAAAATTATAAAGTAAACATTAAGAACAAACTTAAAAATGAAAGTGCTTCCGGACATTATTTATTCGTAGGCTTCCATAACATGTTTTTTGTATCTAGGCAGGGTGTCGCTAATATCTGGTACGACGGCTTTAGAAGGCTTATTGTAATGCCTACATAACAAAGCCTTGGCATAGCAGCAAAATATCCGAGGCGTTTAAATGGTTTACGCGTGAAAACGTAACAAACAGACAGAACGTTGCTTTTGCATTTAGAATATTAGTATGGATAACTACTAGTTGTAAATAAGCGCATACGTGATTCCCCACAGTGAATCTTTTAACCGATTTCAAAAAAGAGGTAGGTGCTGCCTCATTAGTCTAGTGGTCCTAAGCGCGACTGCTACGCTAGAGGTCCTGGGTTCGATCCCCGGGTCAAATGTCCCGGTCTGGGAAATTCCCAGTAGCAGCTCGGAGTCCGGATTTGTGCCCGGCTAATGGCAATAGGCTCGCCCCCTATTACATGGGACCTAAACATACCGGCGAAATGTGGGTGTACATTGGGACACCTCTGCCTAACCCTTCGGGGAATACAGGCGTGATGGTATGTTATGTTATGTTATGTTACTTCAAAAAATTAATGATTCTTAATCTTTTTAAATATATATTATTTCAATTTCTAAAATCTATGTATGAAGTTAATGATCAGTTTCCTCTTAAGCAATGCCTCATAACTACTTCCCAATGGACAGATAGATCGTTTTATCGCAAACAACTAACATTACAACAGGCCACAAATACGTGGTATTGCAAATTTTCGTAAACCTCTGTCCCTTACGCGGAATACTAATCGAGTTAATGACGTCATGCATTGTTGTGCAGCTCAAATACGATGTTAGGGAGAGTGCTCACGAGTGCCGAGCGCCGTGGTTAACTCAATTTTGCAGAACTTGACTGTACTGACTTAACCTACTGGACTGCCTCATTAGTCTAGTGGTCCTCAGCGCGACTGCTACGCTAAAGGTCCTGGGTTCGATCGCCAGGTCGAGCAGTGTTATTGGGTTTTTCTATGAAATTTTCAGTAGCAGCTCGGAGTTAGCATTTGTGCTCGGTTAATGGCAATAGAATTGACCCCAATTACATGGGACGCAAACATACCGGCGAAATGTGGGTGTACATTAGTACACCTCTGCCTAACCCTTCCGGGGAATACAGGCGTGATGGTATGTTTTGAAACTACTAGAATATCTGATATTGATAAAGAAAATAATTTGAAAGCTCTTGAATGTAGAAATCGTGTAGAAGAGGTTCTATATTTATTAAAAAAACAGCATTCTAAAAGATTAGATTATTGTTTTCATCTAGACTCGGACAAACTTTCTGTAGCCAAAACAAATATTAGATCTATCAGGAAACGAACTTGCGACCCATATAGCGGAGAGGCTAATCGCTGACAACTATTTTAAATCACAGTTATAATTTTTTGTTAAATATAATTCGTGAAAAACCTTGTGTGTTAACCCTATAAGGACATAGCATATTCCGTATACGTGCAGTTCCCCGAAGCTTGCAAGTGGTTACCTAACTTGTTGTATCCGATGTCTGTGCATTAATATGGAGCGACTGCAGCACGCGTCCGCCGTCCAAATTAGTTTGTATGTCGCTTAGTTCGTATCGTGTACAATGTATAGTATGACATTGTATATTAGCTTTAACTCACGATTAACCGGTTGCGATGTGCTCAGAAGTAGCATTTTCTTACATCTGTACGTTCATCGTTCGGTTGTCCTTTTTTTTAAAGCTACTACTAGCACCAACAATGTGGGTCGCGCATTACTACTGTAGTGTTCTTGTCTCGTGCTAAGCTAAATGCTTGTGTCACGAGTGGGTTCACATCGGTAGTGCAATGGACGGGTTTCAAACCGGCAACCCGTGATCGTAAGTCCGACGCCCTAGCCATGGGATACCGCCGGTTGAACTAAGTACTTATTCTCTTGCCTTGGGAAATTCAGAGGGTTAGTAGATACCCTTAGCCAATTGAGGAGATAACTCCAAACTCTTCAATGAAGTAACCAATTACATGTAACAAGTATACCGCATACCGTATGTAAAAAGGGCGTGCCAAGTATGTAAATGTGAATTTCCAGAAGTTTTCCTGGGTAGACTTTTGATCCAAGTTAGCCTGGTTTGTATTCCCTGAAAGGTTATTTCAAGCTGCTACTGAGACGACCACAACACCTAATTATCAAACTGCCTCATTACGCAGTTTGATAATAAAGTCTCGTTAGAAATCATAAATCGTACAGCACCTACGTCATAGACTAGACTTTCACGTGGCCACGGCAATAAGCTAATGGGAATATAAATCAATCTGTAGACAACTATCCATTACTTATAGATTAGCCAACATCAGACGGTAAAAGGAAAAATCACAGCAGAAAATACCACAACTATACACACACATAAATGATTTTGTCTGTTTACTTGTTTATGATAGGAATAGGTATCCTTCTAAATATTTTTTTCTGTTAACTTGAATGCGTTTGTTCTTAGTCGGTTCCAGCTAAGCTAATCTTTTTGTTTATTTTTTAATGTATTTTCCGTGCTAAGATAACAAAGTTATTTTAGTGAAGAAAAATTTGCACTGTGAACTAAGTCATCGCGAGTCCCACCCGCCAGATCGAAAGTTGGTCATAGCGTCTGGGGTATTTAACCAGAAGAATCGAATTCGGCCTGCAGTCGAATTATTCCTTTACTAAAATAACTTTAAGTTAGTCTTGCGTGATGGAAAGCATAAACACGATCTTAGATTGAGTACGAAATACAAGTTATTACACCCTTTTAGGCTCTGGTTTTCACATACACACGACTGAACCCATTATAACTGTTTGTAGTGGTAGCTAGCCAAGCGGATCATTTAATCCCCCGGCAAAGCCAATAGGGTGAAAAGATACGATAGTAAGCGGAAGGATGCGTTTATGAGTAGGGAAAGCATTCTCTGCCCATGTTTATTTACCAATTGTAAGATACGATGTTGTATGGGGTCATTTGAATATCTGTGAAAGCTAGTGAACTGAAAATTTCCGAAACATATGAATATCAGTAGGTATAGTCGCCAGCACGCCAGCGTTATACGAAACAGTTTTTCTCTAATTAATTTTAAACCTACGATGTTGACGATTAAGTTCAAAATCAACTGAGACAATTTCTATTTTGTGGTGACTTGATGTGCTGGCCACCGTTCATGAAAATTATTTAAAAATAACTACGAAAAACACTGAAACTCTTAAAAATGTATAATGCTTGTATGCTTCCGACTCGATGACGGTTTAGGTCCAACGAAATTGAAATATGTATACAAAAATGGCAAATGTCGCGTATAGAAAACATGAGCATTTAGATCGAGTGGATAAGTCCAAACACGTTGTGTAACGTGAGTAACAACAAGGTCGCCGGGTGACACTTCAAATTAGATAAATAATTTGAGGCAACTTACAGCGTTGAGAAGTATACTTCACAGCTCACAAACCAAAACGTTTGATTTTAAAAGAGTGTCCATGGAGTTTCTTGTCGGATTCTTCTCTATAGGATCAACAACGTACAACTAGAGTTAATAACGTTTCATAAACGCCTGTAAAAGCTTATTCGAAATAAAAACATTTAAACTTTGAACTTGAAGTTAGAAATCCTGCCATTGAACCTTGAGGAATTCCTATCTGGTTTTGTACATAAAGTTGTATTTTTTGTTTCTTTCTTACCTAACTATTCTAGAAATACGGTGGCGGGTCACACGAAGATTAGATCGCAATTTATTTACCGTAAGTGGTCTAAGTTCGATAAAGTGATTGTATTATACAAAAGTTCAGTAAATAGAGCTGATACATGTTTAGATACAAATAGGATATGTTTCAAAAGAACTTTAATATATTTTGAAGCTGATAAACTTACATATTAGGCAGAAAAAAAAACTAACTCTAAGAATCTAAAAATTGTTCACGAATGTTTTGATTATTTCCTTTACAATTTTTTAAGCCTTGGTATAAAAATACCAACTCTTATAGAAGCACTGTTGTCATCCCATTGTAAATACTCAGTTATTATCCTGCGAGTATTAGCACACATGGGACAATATTGTTATTCATGTTGTGATCCCTTCCATCACGACAATGCGAACTCACAAATCAAATCAAATCAAATCAAATGTTTTTATTTCAAATAAGCTTTCACAAGCGTTTATGAAACGTTATTGACTCTAGTTGCACGGTTCCAAAAAGTTGATCTCATGGAGAAGAATCCGGCAAGAAACTCCATAGACACTCTTTTAAAATATATTGTTTTAACATAATTTGCTGGTACATTATGCCGATAACAGGATGTGAGTGCATTGGAGGTTTATGTCATAATTAGCCTGAAGTCGGGACTAAAATTACAAGGTTCTCAGCAAATGAGAACGCAATGTCAAACTAAAACAGATACACTATGTGTAAGAATACACATCATCAAAAATATGAACTAGGATAACTATAAACTACTTAGACATAAATGGCTACGATGCACTCACATTTACAGTTCCTGTTTATATAAAGTGGTAAACAATATACAAGATATGAGAGTGAATAAAGTAACCTCAGGTTGCCAGGGAGACCACAAGTGCACCCGTATTTTAACACCACACATTTTTATCATCAACGTAGTCCTTGATTTTGTAATATGCTTTCTTAACAAGGACCGATTTAACATAATTTTTAAATTTTTTACCGGTGAGATCGGTGACAGATTTTGGAAGTTTATTGTAAAAACGCACACAATTTCCTAGAAATGATTTATTGGTTTTAGTTAATCTAAACTTAGGTACCACTATTTTATGTTTATTTCTTGTATTATGGTTGTGAAAGTCGCTATTTATGCTGAACGTATGCAGGTTTTTGCGGATATACATGATGTTTTCTAAAATATAAAGTGACGGCAGCGTTAGTATACAGGTGCAGGTACACAGGTGTTAAAAGCATTGTTAAGTGACTTCTTGTATTGGAATGCATGTGTTTTCTTTTGTAAACAGGTAGACGATATTCAAGAGACTAAGTTATTCGAATCATCATACAAAATTGTACTGGTTTCGATAGAAATAAGTTTAGAGCTGTTGGTATGAAGTTATGCTTAATCGTTCGAAGGAGTCCGTAAGTGGAATTGTATATGATAGAAGAACTCCAGAAACCCAGGATGCTGACCGATATTGACCAGACGGTGGGTATTTATGAAAGTTTCCAGGCATTAAGAAATGTAACATTAGATGCAAGTTCACACTGATTTTCTATAAAAAAAATAATTAAAATTAAAAAGACATTTTTTAAATCTCTAGAAACAAATGGAACCCGATGCAAGTAACATCGTGTAGATATCTATTATAAAAATAAGTCTTTTAATAATTTTCGTATTAGCAACAGATAAGGAACAACATATAATAAAGTTAGGGTTGTACAAACATGTCGATAGCTATCTACAATATTATTTATTTTGCTCCCTTGGAACATATAAAGTGCATCACAAACGTCTCGAATGATCACGATCTCTCGAGTCTCAACAGCCCTATTAGCATAATAGATGCTATTAATAAGAGCGCAGTTATTATGACATGCAGGTCGCTAAGCAACGGTAGACAGAGGTCAAGGTCACTGTGACGGTATTGTATATCGAGTAGGTAACCTTGATGTGACGCATTTGACATAGTGCAGTAAACTGCATCGAATAAGATTAAGATAAATTAAAGAACCAAAACAATCAGGTACTATTCGATTGTGTTGCTAATTGTTCTTTGACAAGTTGATTATCTTCCCTTTATTTGCACAGGCGAATTTTTAAATGTAATCATAGTACAATGTGTCAATCGGTTTATTCGTCGATCACAAATATACACGGTGTCATTGAATTAAAACTTAAAACCAGAAACTTGTTCAGAATCGATCGATAAATGGTTATAGTAAGTACATCGTTATTTATTTTCATAAATTACTGTTTGAGATACAAGCAGTTTTTAGTTTCCTGCTTTTTCTCGCCGATAAAAAGCTCTACATTCATTCACAGCTGTCGAAATTCGAGCTATTAATTTCAAAATAGTAATTTAGCTAAGTAGGTAATACTTATAATATTAGCATCTTGGATGACGCAATACTGAATCAACCCAATTACCATCGCACTGGAATTTAAGACCGTTACAACCGGCTGCCTGGGAGCATCTAATTGTATATTTCCTTTCCGAAATCTTTAGAAATACGTTATGTTAAAAGTTTATAACTCAAATTAGAATTGCGTAGATCAGAAGTCAGAACAAAGGAATAGCTAGATGTCTCTAATTAACACGATTGTCCTGCGGTTACTCCAATTAAGATAAATAATTATTTATGCCATTATATTTAGATTGTAGGAGTGTTTGTCTTTGTTTATTAGTGTTTATAATTTTATTGGTCAGTATTTTATCTATATTTTTCTTCACTAAAATAACATTATAATCTAAGCATGGAAAATGCATAAAGAATACAAAATGATTACACAGAGATTTAAAAAAAAACCTTTATTTGCATAATATGGATTTATAAAAGATGTTACATACTATTATAATAGGAGTATACCACACTGATACTTTAAATTTTCATCATCCTCCTAGCGTTTCTGTTCTAACTATATTGGGTTCGACTTCCGGTCAAAACAAATGCGACTGAATACTCAGATCAAATAAAAAGTTAAGATGAAACTTTGCGAGGCCCGCTAAAACTACGCCTAACAGTGTAAAACACACAATTACACGCACTCACGTATACCGTAACTACGCCTTATCTTGTCAGTCGAGCTATCGAGGTATCAAAAGCTCGACTGACAGTTAGTTGGCGTAGTTAACTAATGCATGTGTGCGTGTAATTGTGTTTTGGAACATGTGAATTGGAAATGATAACCTAAGCATAGATTGATTATCTAGTTCTTTGGGTTTCTAACTATCACTAACCATTAACGTAAGTGATGTAGGTATGACAACCAATACCAAAAAGTTTCAATGTGTTAAAAATGGTTATTCATCCACTTGTTATAAAACTCACTGCACTAAGGATTTATTATTGTATCGTAGTTTTAGCCAATTATTCCCACATACAATAGCAGACCAATTTTTGCGTATGGAAATCTTCATGGAGTGCCGTTACCGGGGGAAGGCGACGGAGCGTATCAGACTCTACATATAGCGGGTGACCTACCGAATAAAACCAGACGGGTGTTTCGCTGCTCCACATTTTGCTGGGGTTAGGGGAGCGTGGTTTCTTTTTTTCGCGACCCTAGCAAGTACAATGGTGCGTGTCGGACTCCACCAAGAGATTACGGCACGGCCACGGTAGGTGACCTACCGACTAAAACCAGACTGGTGTTTCGTTTCTCCACTTTTTGCGGAGGGTACGGGTTTCATTCCTCTGCGACCCTAGCAGGTACAATAACAGACCTGAATCAGAATATTTATTATATAATATTTATAACAAAAAGAAAAGTGGTAAATGGTGTTACAAAGATATATAAAATACAAGTATTTTAGCCAGAATATAGCGGCATGCAAATCATCAATAAGTGAATGCCTGGAATAGCTATCTGCAGGCTACACAATATATGTTCCGTGCAGAGTTCGAACCTCATCCTCCGGCAACGAAGCCGCTTGCGCAATCACTAAGTTAATAATTCAACAAATCACATTGCCAAACATCGCTGTATTGCTGTCGTCGTGTTTCAAAGCGAAACGTGAACTAAACATTAGACAAACAACTCTTTATCTAGAGACGACCGTTTGTTACGACACAACTTGTTCAATGACTTGGATGAAAGAAAAAGAAGTATGTAAGTAGATACATTATTTCTGTCAACCCTTGTCAATTGCGTAAGTGTCAGTTAGACGTACAGATTCCCCGTGGAGACGAATTAACAATTTCAACAATATAGATATCGAGATACGTCTAAGTCGTATAAATATATTAGTAGTTACTATTTTGGAATAAGACTCAGTGGTAACAAGTCAGACTGCCTTATTAGATTAGTGGTCGTCAAAGCGGCTGCTACGCTAGGGGTCATTGGTTAAATTCCCAGGTCAAGCTGTGTTACTAAAAAACCAATGTAATATACAGCGTAACTCTCAAATCTCAATCTAGCATAACATAACATACCATCACGCCTGTATTCCGCAAAGGGTTAAGCATACTAAAGTACACCCATACTTCGCCGGAATGTTTAGGTCCCATGTAATAGAGGGCGAGTCTATTGTCATTAACCAGGCACAAATCCAGACTCCGAGCTGTTACTGAGAATTTCATAGAAAAACCGAATAACACTGCTCGACCTGGGAATATCTCAAAACAAGACACAAAAATTACTTAGAAGACATTTCTATTCCACTCTTTGAAGACATTCAAATTCTGATTAACGTCATGTCAATCAATTTTATTGCTGTGCTCACAAAAGTACGCAGTTAGTAGTTAGTGCGTCACACTCTTCTCTTACACGTGCTTTCATTGTTATGAACTTTCCTCTTAATATATTATTCAGTAATGAGTGAACAGATTATGTCAGTAATCAGTGTAGTCTGCCTTCTATATACATACATATAATCGTCCACTGCTGAGACGAAGGCCTTCTCTCAGTGAGAGTGAGTGGGCCGTAATCCACCACGCGGGCCCAGCGCGGGTTGCCCTGGCAAAAATCGGGTTGCTATTTTGGCAAGGTCGATAGGTTTACTCCATCCTTATAAAAATAAAATAAATAAAATAAAAATTAAATAAAATAAATAAATCCTTCACTCCTTACACCCGAAACGACTGGACCAATTTTGACCGTACTTTTCACTGGCAAGGAGTAACTTAGGCTTTATAAAACTACACTGCGACCCTTAGAAGCCGAGCAAAAAAAAACACGTCGTGTGAAATCCCGGGGTAGCTAGTTGTTTTTATATTTTCGACTGATTATGCTGTGACAGTGGACATACTCTCAACACAACCCTAATTTAGCAAGGTCGCTAGGGTTGCTCGCCTCATTCCTCCCACTTTTTTTGTACCTATACAAAAATAAAAACACCAAACGATGATTTACCTTTTTTAAAAAGGTACCGAAACCCGAAGCCCTAAGTATCTGCCTAATAATGTTACATCCGGTAATGTATATACATTCATAATGTACATTATTTAAGTATGTACCCATCGTTGGCAATCTTGTGTAACGAGGAAAAGATTATGTTTTACCTGAGCTGGGGCAGGTCGAATCTTATTATGCAAAAAAATTGAAATGACAGCAAAAACACAAATTATTCAAAATTGTTAACCCTTATGTTTTTATTCGCTGACTGTTCATGCAGTAAGTATTGTATATATGTATTATACTTATAATAAAGCTGAAGAATTTGTATGATCAGAGATATTAAAGTAGGTACTTGGAATTAGAAATTTATTTTTGCATTTGGTACTTAGCTCAATTCTTGAGGATCATTGCATAAAAGCTATTTAACATTGTAGATTTCACCAATAGCCAAAAACTAAATTATTCCTGAGCGACATAGGCTATTATGCCGAAAAATTAAAAGAAACTTATAGTCCACGCGGGCGAAGCCGCGGTCGGAAAGCTAGTGCTACGTGTATACGTATAAATCTGTATTGGCGTACGTAGGTACTTATTATTAAAATATACTCGGAAAATACGCTTTCGTCACCTAACAATACTCATGTTATTTTGAGCGACACTCAGAATAGGTACTTGTAACTGAAATAACGATGTATCTGAAAAATGGAATTTCCAACGTTATTTTCGGAAACCATAAAGAAATAAAAATAGGAACAAATGGCTACAGGTCAACCTATACAAATCGAGTTTAAACTGATCTGGTATTGTAAAGGCTTCCCATACAATAAGCGGGCATTTTGTATAGTTTGATGTGTAGCCGTGCGTACATTTCATAAGAGGTCAATGTCAAAGTACAATGTTTTATTTTAATTAGTTCATTATTACAGAACATTTGGAAATGTCAAAAGTTGTACGGTTCCAAATAGGTCTTAAGGAGAAAAGCCGGCAAAATAACTTTAATAATTGATGTCAAAGAGAAGGAACCTTCTCGCTAGAGTAATTGTAAGAAGTACTCAATTAAATATAATAATAGACTCGCACCCTATTACATGGGATCTAAACATACCGGCAAAACGTGGGTATTCAGTAGTACGACTCTGCCTAGCCCTTCGAGGAATACAGGTGTGATGGTATGTATTATGTTGGTCAATTAAAAAATCACACACTTTACACACCTTCATGAATAGCCGGAAAGTGTCCGAAAGGGCACGGCTGGCTGTGATTGGGGGAGTGTTGGCGCCGACACTTATGTATGGTAGTGAAAGTTGGGTATGGCAGAAGAAACATGAAAGCCGAATAAATGCTGTAGAGATGAGAGCTTTGAGAAGTATGTGTGGTGTTACGTTGAAAGACAGAGTGAGAAACAGTGTGATAAGGGAGCGTTGTGGAGTGAAAGAGGATGTAGTGACAAGAATTGAGAAAGGTATCTTAAGATGGTTTGGTCATGTAGAGAGAATGTATGAACGGAGATTGACGAAACAAGTATATATGGCGAGTGCGGATGGATGAGTTGGAAGGGGACGACCTCGTCGAACGTACCGCAACCAAATTGCAGATGTTCTTAAAAAAGGCCAGGTTCCGAGCTGCATGAAGAGATTGATACTGTAGATGAAGCGAAAGTAGTGTCCCAGGATCGTGGCAAGTGGAACTCCATAGTCTCTGCCTACCCCCATGGGAGACAGGCGTGACAATATGTATGTATATGTAGATATGTATATAATTAAAAATCATACCCATTTACACTAAGAAAACAGTGACTGCCTCATTAGTCTGGTGGTCCTAAGCACGACTGCTACTCTAGAGGTCCTGGGTTCGAACCCCAGATCGAGTAAAGTGTTAATAACAGGTTTTTCTATGAAATTCTCATTAGCAGCTTGGAGTCTGGATTTGTGCCCGGTTAATGACAATGGGCTTGCCCTCTATTACATGGGACCTAAACATACCGGCGAAGTGTGGGTGTACTTAAGTACAACTCTGCCTAACCCTTCGGGGAATACAGGCGTGATCGTATGTAAAACAATGGCATTCAAAGAGCCCTGGAACGTTCGTCACGGTCATATCGAGGGACGCATCTAGAAAAATAATATATTGTAATGGAAACGCACAAGGTTATTTAAATTAAATTAAATGACTGGGGTGTACGAGTACATCACGGCGTCACATACATACTACATGATTCACAATCAAATTATAGTTATTCCTGGTCAGGTTGAACACGTGTTCGTGTTTGTAAATATATACCATAACATTACATACATAGGTACATTCTTTCCATGACGCCTGTATTCCTTGAATGGTTAGGCAGAGGTGTAGGTACTAATGTATACCCACACTTTGCCGAGCGACGGCGAGCGATGCCAAGCCTATTGCTATTAACTGGGCACAAATCCAGACTCCGAGCTGTTACTGAGAATTTCATAAAAAACCCAATAACACTTTGATCGATCTGGGAATCGAACCCAGGACCTCTAGCGTAGCAGTCGCGCTTAGGACCACTAGACCAATGAGGCAGTCATACCATAACATTATTTCAGGCTAATGTTACCCCGTAGCTAGGTGCTGGTCTTCTCGCAGATTTATAAGGATTTGACATCGACTCTCAACCTTTTTTGTGTAACGACCCGCTAATCAACAAAAAAGTTCCGTAAAAAAGATTACAAACCCAACACTACAATAATTAGTATTTGTATTATTTATTTATGTCAAAATTTTTATATTGATTAATTACGACTAGAGATGGGTTTACGCCCGGACATTTATTTTTTATGCCCAAAACACCTCGGCATAAGCCCATTTCTAATTACGACCGGTTCGTCCTTTTGTCAATACATTAATGCAGAATTTTGTTTATTTTTAAATTCAAGAATCATCATTCATCATTTGAATAGAAGTGAATATAGGTACCGCCTAGTGGTCAAGACCCCTACGCTGAGAAACAATGGATTAGGCCAAAGTTTATCACTGTGACCCAGTCCACAGTTGCATACATCAATAACTGTGAATTACGGAACCCACTTAGGTTACCCAGATTTTCTCAAGATGTTTTCTTCACCACTAAAAATGAACTCTACATCACGACCTAAAAATCTTGACTATGAAGGAAGAACTCAAGTAGTACATAAAGACCTATAAAGATATAATCCTTCGTCACCCTAACACCTTGGCAAACTATCTCATGAATACACTGCAGTCCGAAGATTAAAGCATAAAATACCTCAAGACCTACTACAGAATGTCTAATCATCTTTTGCTTAAGATTATGGATAGGACACATGCCATGCAAGTTATATATGCGCCACAACCACAACCATTACTAAATGTATTTTCCTATAGACAGATTATAAAAGAAGAAGAAAAAAAAAACTAAAAACAAGAAATAAATCCTGTGAAAAATTTAAGTATGTGGTCAATAAAGAACTACTTGTGTTTTGTCCTACGGAGGTCTACTACTAGTACAATGTTACAAGTAGAATGTTTGTCACGTTTGTTTGTGTAAGTGAGTTTGGAAACCTTGACCTCCACGCTCATTGCTGTTCCACGTTGGTGAGATCACTTGACGAACATAATACTGGCGAGTAGGACTAGCCCTATTTATTGCGGAGTTTTTTTACGATATTTATTCGATATTGATGAGTATTCATGGTAGCTTCAGTGATTTATAAATTTACCGATTTCAAGTTTAAGTTTTCACTGCAAGAAACAATATCAAAGGAATTGAAGAGCTTCTTAAAGTGAATCTAGAACCTTCAACGTTCTATAATAAATGGACGGTGATAGGCTGTTTTCCTGTCTACGGTCGTGAGCAGTCGACATTTTTTTTTTCCATCGATCGATATTTGCATCGATCTATGTATTATTTAATTACCACCCCTTTAGGTGCGATGATAGCCCAGTGGTAACGGCCGCGGCCACGAGTCGTAGATTTGAACCCAGACAGGCGCTCTACTTTGTGTAAATTATTCATCACCACTGCTCCAAAAAACAGTGAAAGAAAACTTCGCGAAGAAACCGGCATGTTCTAGAACCTAAAATTCGTAGACGTATGTACATCGACCAACCCGCACTGGTCTCGCGTGGTGCATTACGGCCCACTCCCTCTCACCGAGAGGGTCCTATGTCCCAGCAGTGGCAGAGTTAAGCCGATTATGCTTTATGCATGTCCCCGGTGCAGGACAAATCTAGGCATGAATACTCCGATAGCTAGGTTGATGTTAACTTACAACAGTTGGTGTATTTTGTATGACATAGATATCTTTCATGACCACCGCACGCGATTTAGGGCTAAGATTATAATGAATAAGGATATTAGAAACAATAGACAAAATTAACATTCATACAATTAGTTAATATTTATATAATGATTTAGTTTTATAATGATTTAGTTTCATAAAATCATTTAGTATAACACAAGCAGGTCTTGTGAATATATTTGATTATGCGGTTTTAAATTCTATTGTGAAGCTTATTGATTGCAGATACTGATAATTTTAATATTAGTTTTTCTACTCGACTTTAAATATTGTAAATGCTGTGGATATCTTTTATTGATTTTAACATATGTCCATATCCCACTATTTGCTACTTACCAATGTTTATGTTATTATTGTTGATATGCCTTAATAAATAAATAAATAAATAAATGCATTACCAAACCAACCCTTTAATTACAAAATTAAAGAATTGATTGCTATTTATTTATTATTTTTATTACGTAGGTACTTATAATAAAATTTGCATCTCGTAAAGTAACAGAATGTAACTGACACTGTTTGTTGTTGAATGTAAATGACCTATTCATCATTGATGTAACTATACTGAGTAAAGTATTATATTCTACATAACTTACCATCACGCCTATATTCTGCGAAGGGATAGGCGGAGGTGTACTGCCTTGCCATTTTTATGTATTATTTATTATACTCGAATCTATTCAAGCCATTCACCAAAAATGATAACAATAGCGTGCTCATAATTTCAATACCTATGACTAAGGAGTATCTTTCCTTTCGTGACACCCATGGAAACTTACAGATGATCTAATATTTTCTCAGGTGAGACTAATTTCGTCACCACGTTTAAATAACTTTTATACATTTCAAAGGAACGACGTCAGCAGAAGTGAAGTAAATTGTTTTTAAATTGCCACATACGTACTTTTTGCAATTATTAGAATAGTTTATAACGTCCATCTTACTATTTTTTGTTTGCCGGGAAAAATGCAGACAGCAAAAACTTTGAATAGCTCTTGATTGCGTTTCCATTTTGTTTTTGTATGAGCTCATTTACTTTTGTTTGGTATACAAATGAAATGTGAATACTTTATTTCGACTAGTTTTCCGTATAATTAGGTGATTGTTGTTGCTCATAGAATCCTATACAATTGCATAGTTAGAAACATATTAGTAAATTTTGAAACATCCATAATAGAGATAACAATTGACGAACTAAAATATTGTTTTGTTCAGTTTTTTTTTATTATTCAAAAGTGCTCAGATTATGGAGCTACTGTCGGTCTCATCTAATGCGCACATTTGCACGTTACTGTGATACCTAAGTAGGTCTCTAGATAGTTTAAATAGCACATTCTCTCTTCTGATTTTTCTACTCCCACCCGTTCGTGATTTAGTGACTTCGCTTCGAGCAAAGTGCATTTATATATTTACGGAATTGCAACTTCCAAAAGAAACTGCGCGCCAGAATAATTTATATGTTTAAATAAACATCTTCGGCTTTGAGACCGATAGGCGGCGCGTCACAAAAGACCAAAATAAAAAATAAACTTGATACTTGCCCTTGATACTTTTAATGTTGATTGGGTTCAATTGGCACGGGATGAATGCCTGAGTGGGGGACGGGAGGGGGTTTGTGTGCTCTCGAGTGTGACCCGCATCAAATCAAGCTTCGCAGCCTACATGTCGTACGTGATTTGTATCCTCTTAAAAAATAATTATGGAACACATGTCAAAAATATATATGAGAATACGGTCCATTAGCTTGACTTATAAACATTACTCATAGCTGCTGATTGCCTCATTAGTCTAGTGGTCCTAAGCGCGACTGCTACGCTAGAGGTGCTAGATTAAGTTCCCCGGTCGACCAAAGTGTTATTGATTTTCTACGAAATTCTCTGTAGCAGTTCTGGTTTATGGCAATAGGTTTGCCTGTATTACATGGGACCTTAACATACCGACGAACTGTGGGTGTACATTAGTACACACGACTACA
Source organism: Subacronicta megacephala (assembly GCA_958496365.1). NCBI lineage: Eukaryota > Metazoa > Arthropoda > Insecta > Lepidoptera > Noctuidae > Subacronicta > Subacronicta megacephala. The sequence continues at coordinate 269,178 of OY292516.1, forward strand.
CATCAAGTTATACAAAACCAGTTTAGATTGATCTACCAGTGTAAAGGTTTCCCGTAAAATTTAAGGCCAGCCTATACTGGATTTGCATAGCTCGATGTCTAGCCATGCGTACATCTCTATTTAAACCTTCGGGGAGTACAAGCGTGATGAATGTACATAGCTACTGATACTCAGGTTCTCTGTTACATCAGATTGTCTTAAAAGGCCCTCAGGAACTGCTAGTTAAGAACTATCTAGAAACGATTAGTTTTTACTTTAGTCAATCACAAAGAAGATCGAACGCATTTCAAAAGATAGTTACAAAAAACTAGTATTTGTTTACTTAAATTCAATTAGTACTGTTTGGTTTTTTATCTCACAGTATTAATGGAAACAAAAAGTTGTCACAAGCAGAGAGGTAAACCAGTTGAATGAAGGTGAACAATGATGTAAGTGATAACATATAATTATGACTCTGATAATATTAACGGAAGAAAAAGTACTCAAATGTACTTATTGTATCTATAACAAAACGGCCACAAGTTGTTTATACGTAACAAGTTGATAAGTACCTAAAATTAAAAGCAACTTTTACCAAATTGTGAGCTAAATACTAACATTGTGCCAATGCTTAACGGCAAAAGCGGTGGTAGCCTAATGGTTAGGGCGTCGGACTTGCGATCACACGGTTGCCGGTTCGAACCCCACCCATTGCATTACCGACGTGAACCCACTCGTAACACAAGCATTTTAGCTTAGCACGAGGGGTTAACAAGAATACTAGTAATGTGTGACCCACATTGCTAGTAAGCATTTTTTTTTCAAAAAAAGTAAAAGAAAGCCCAAAAAAACTTAGATTTCAACTCGACAGGGTCATTATTGGATTACAATTAAAAACAAAACATACTATCAGGCAGTCACGCTTGTATTCCCTGAAGGGCGAAAGGTAAAGCTTATTAGCAAACCTCTAGGTTTACTTATGTAAGTATAGTATAAGACATTGCGACATTTATCGACCTTCGTATAAGTAACGACATTCTATACAGTCGTATATAAAACAAAATCTCATGTATTCCACCAATACGTATTCCACCCTAAAAACTCGAGAAAAGCACTCGACTAAAATTACCCTGATTTAGGGTTTCTGAAACTTTAGGGTTTCTGTCTAATAACCAATAATAACGGTCACAAGTACATGAATAAACAGTCAGCTAACAAAAGGACAGTGTTTCTACGACCATAAGTTCTCCATATGTACTTACGGTTTTATCGAGTCAATATTATCACCGATAACCTTTAGCTCCTAACCTTTGCTAGTAGTACTAAGGTTAGTGTGCAGGCTAGTAACTACTCTACCAATGCAAACTGGACTCTTAAATGCTATAGACTCTTAATACTAGAATATAAACTTTGTCAATGTGAACCGGGCTTTTAATATACAAACCAATTAATAAGATCAAATTGCCCTCTTGAGTGCAATTCACCCCCAATTTCTAGAAGACATTTTTTTATATGATTTTTTTACTGATAGAAAAATTGGTATGTATTTTTTTTTTTTTTTAATGGGATAACTCGGCAAACGAGCAGGCGAGCTACCTGATGGTAAGTAGTCATCGCCGCCCATGGACATCTGCAAAACCAAAGGAGTTGCAGATGCGTTGCCGAGCCTATTTAGGGAAAGGGAGGGGAAGGAGAAAAGGAGAAGGAAGGGGATTGGGGGAGGAATTGGGCCTTCGGCCCTCTCGCTCACCGAACGAAGCGCAGTAACGAAACACTACTACTCGGACGTCGGTCTTCTGCGAGAGTGTGGTACTTCCCCGGTCGAGCCGGCCCATTCATGCTGCGAACAGCGTGGCCCTACCACAACAAAAATGTATCAGGCAGGGTTCGAACCTGTGCGTCCGGTACAACAAGTACAACGGACGCTTTTTCCAATTAGGCTACCGAGAACACTGTCTGTTATATCGAATTTCTCTTCTACATTTAGACGTCTTAAGGTGACATTGGCACCATCATTCGATAAGGCTCGTCCTCTATTACATAACCTAAACATACCGGCGACGTGTGGGTGTATTTTAGTACAACTCTGCCTAACCGTTCGGGGAATACAGGCGTGATGGTATGAAAAACAGTGGCATTCAAAGACCCAAGATTCAAGTTTATATGACAAATATTCGTCATTCAAATTTTGTCATAACATTGCATGCATATAGTGGAATATTGCTGGGTCGACTTTGTGCTATTTTCCGTAACTCAAAGAATCTGAATGAATCATCATTTAAAACGCATTTTTTATTATGAAAAGTTTTATGCAATTAAGAAATCCTTCGTCGAATATTATTCTGGTATTGGTTTTATTAAAGAAAGTTGATTAAGTTAATTTATTTATTTAGACTTCAAACCGACACTATAATTGGTCTAATAGTGAGGTTCTGAGTGCAATCCCCAGGTCGAGCAGAGTTATTGGATTTTTCATTATGAAATTCTTACTAGAAGCTCGCAGTTTTGACTATATTGAGACTTCAAACTAAAATGAGTAAGTACTTATGTTTTTGCAAGTTGAGCCAGGCAATCGATCCATAGTCGGATTGCACTGCATGCCGTCTACATTTGATCAGCAGTTTACAATTACAATAGCAGCATGTACTGTATAATTAACTGTCAACAACATGCGCAGACGCACCTGTTCCACAAATTTATATCGCGCACGTTTCTCTTGATATCCGTATAATGTATAATAATTATTTCTGTTAAGACGATGTCATCGCCATTGTTTTCCTCAATTTTCCTCTACAGGTATGTACGTCATGTAATAAAGTGATTTCATCAAAATCTTGACATTATAGCTGTCAAACGACTGTGTTACGAGTGGGTTCACGTGTCGGTAGTGTAATAATGGGTGGGGTTCGAACCGGCAACTATATGATCGCAAGTCCGACGCCCTAGCCATTAGGCTAGACAAATCAATCTACGCAATTACTGTCCATTTAGAAGCATCCTTAAGATAATTAATTAAAAGGTACTTTTGTTGTTTATTCCAGGTTGATGGTGCGGACAGCGATACGTTAACACAACGACGCAAGTAGTCGGATCATTAAAATCAAAGCCGGGATCAAGTGACCGGTGCGCCCGCGCAGTGCGGCCCCGCGCCACCCGCCGCCACTCCATCGCTGCGAGCCAAAGCACGCACACGCGCCGCGCTCCCGCGATATTAGCTCCGATACAATATCCCAAAGTGTCTGATTAGTGTAATAAACTTAATCACCAACTGATTGCAGAAGTCTCTTAATTAGGTTAACCAACGGGTATTTTAATTGATACACCTTTTTGTTAACATTTTCTCCTATAAACGGACAAGTGCATTGAGTAAGTGGAGAAGGCTACATTCCAAACCGGTGTCGTTCTTTAATGGACGAGGTGTGTACTACTCTGTGTGTGTTTTAGTAGTTATCGAGGAGGTGACTTGTTCGTTTTTCGGTGTGTACAGCTTTTTCCGTGTAGAACAGTGATATAAAGTAAGCAACGTAAACTGGAAACCTGTGAACTCACCTCAGAGTAGAGCTCCCCTAATCATAATGTAATAGTACTGACAAAAAGTGAGACCTATTCAAGAGAAAAATGGCTCGCGGAACGCTGAGTGAAAACGAGCGCCATTGCTTAGACGCGGGCGCAAAAAATCAATCAGACCGTCTCCAAGAGTCGGAAAAAACGCTAAGCGATTGCAAATCGAATGGACTTAGAGTGCGCTTCCTGGACGAAGAAGGAAAAACGGAAAGGATGGTCAGCGCCGACGAGGTCGACTGCACTGTCACGAGAGTCAAAAAAATTCACATTCTTAAGAACAGAAGCTCGAGCGAAACGAGCATACTGCTGAGGAACCCATCTCTTATGAAGAGGCGCTCCAGTTCCGAACGCCGATTTAGTGACGGACATGCAGACAATCTAAACAATAACAACCAAAACGAAAACCTGAATGGTAGAATAAAAACGACCGAGTTTGACAAATCCGATAAGACTGATGAAACAGATCAAACCAAAGATGTAAACGGACAGAGCTTTAAGAAGAACTGTAACGTATACAGTGTGAACCAGGCGAAGACGTTGACAGAGAGGAAAAAGTCGTTACCGCTTACAATGCCGAGGCTTATCGGCCACAAGATCCAGGAAAATGGGCAGAACAAGTCGATCTTGCCAGCTGAAGTATGTCTGGCGGATGGTGCGTCTGGCAAGGACTTCACGGCTCGTGCCATCGGCCGGCTTTCCAGAGGTATTGGGAAGCTACTCCGTCGTACAAACAGCGTGCGCATAAGTGATCCTGATCCGGTGTACAAAGTGGCGTATCTCGGGAATGTTCTCACCGGCTGGGCTAGAGGTATGTTTTTATAATTCAATCACATATTAAAGACGAACACGATGTAACAATAGGACGTAAATATGAAATTTATGAGGATCACTTAAAAAGTGAATTTCGGCAGTTACTAGCCGTTTTACAACCGAGACGGTTATCCTAGGTTCGGTTAACAGACGAATCTCGTCACGCTCTGCCTCTCGCTAGTCGGTACAACGGTCTGTTAGATAATATTATCACTTACGATATCTCCTTATAAAAGTTTTTGTTGCTTAACTGAACAGTTATCAGTTGTAGAATGTAGGTCAATAAATTGATAGGCCATTTCGCAAAACACAAAAAAAGTGGTGGTCCAAAGTTGGTCCCCTGCGAAACACCAGACCGTTACTACATTCCAACAAGCAAATTGATTATGTTTTGAGTTGGTTTCAACATAAATGCACGTACAAATTACAATAACGTACCTGTATTCAGTAACGTAATTACGGTTGTTGTAAAAAGATTGGTTAAATAGGAAGTTATCAAACAAACGCTCAACATAATCTGAGAAGGATTTATTATTCATTTCAAATTATCGTCTAATGAACGCAAAAAGTATATACGATAAAGGCAGCCTTTAAAAAGGTCTCAGCAGTAATGGTGTTTAGTGTTTTTTATAGTCATATCAAGCGGTAACTGAGGTTGCGTAAGTCGTCCAAGGCGAATTGCTCGAGCAAAACGGTTGAATCTCAAAATTAGTAAATTCTCTATATAAAGAATATTAAACAATCATAATGCACCGATTGAAGCGGTTCTTAAGAATTATTACGTCCATCATAAGCTCAAATTGATCGTGTGTATACTCTTACTTACAAAATTATTCTCAATTTCTTTCTTTCATTCTTCAATTTATCCATCACAACTCAACGTAGTCTATACTAAGTATTATAAAAATGTAAAAAATACTGTTTTGCATATTCAATATATTAAAAAAACAAACAAACGCTTCTCTGAACCCAAAAATTAGATTTTTGGAATTCTTGTCCGTTTGTTAGCGATTGGCGTCAACACTACTGAACAGATTTTAATTTTGTTTACACTGTTAGAAAGCATATGCTCTCACTTTAACTTAACTGCGGTACATCTAATAACAATTAATTGAACAGAACCTGAGATGAACCTTGACCGAGAAATAGATAGAAACAAGAAATGATTACTGTTGGTTTTTGATAAAATTCCTTATTTTCGCCCATTAGTACGAAGCTAGAGAAAAAAGCTCTATAATAATTTTAGGATGGATCAATCTAAATTCCGGAAAATAAGTAATTTTATTTACTTGCATTGTATATAATATGACAATGAAAATTTTTAAATAATTAAAATACCGACTCTAAATTTCAAAACGATCATCTATATTCTTCGCTGCATGACGATGTGAAATTAAAATGCAGGAGCAATATGCAAACACCAGAGTTAATGTTTCCATTTAAATAAATACGTCGAACAAAGCGAAAGGAATGTCGATGTTAATCTGTAAGTGACTTTCGTTTAAGACGCATCTCTGTCATGCGTCGCTATGTCTGCTAATTGGTGAGATATCCAAAACGTTCCGCTAGAAATTGAACAAGCCTTGCCATTTGATAATGCTGTAGATTGCTTAGCTTTAAAAATATGTTTATAGAATGATAAATGTATTCTTGAAAAAAGTGGGTGAAGATCGCGCTCTATTTGAACAGATGTTCATATTTACATTTGAAGATTTAGGTGCTAACCAAATATTAGGATTTGTTTTAGGTTTGTGATAGTATAAACAAATTTGAAAGTGATTACGTACAAGTAGATACCAAATATTTTAGTTCGTATATTATCACCTGAATTTCATTCGTTCAAAGGTATTCGTCTCGCGTCGCTATAATAACCAGTAAAGTGTATTCTTACCGTCTTATTGTTTTTATATTGACTATTTTGAATATTTTTGGCTTAATTGGTGAAAATCAGAAATTAGTGGCTATTTGATACTAACCATAGAATTCAAACTTTTTGTCCAAAGGATTGAAAAATGGTAGTTAATAGTGGTAGCTTTAATAGCGAGTTACAGCAAGTAAATGTGACAAGACTAGCAAGTTAAAATAAAAATCAGCACGACTCAAAGAAAGTTGTAGTAGCAATGAAGTAAACAACATAAAAGATTCTGATCAGAATTTGCCTCGACCTGGTCCCGAACATCGTTCACGAGTGAAAGTGCACAGCATCTGTACATTGAATCCTAATGTACTTTTACTTGATCCGTGTACTGGATAATTAAAATTCTTATCGTATGTGACGTCTTATGAGATAAGCTTTACTGCGCAGAATGTTAAGATCATGGCTAAACTTGTGATGGTCATTAGTCACTCACTTGACGAGTATTTTTTTTTATTTATAGTGTAAATTGATCGTTTCGCACGTGAGATTGACGTGTTTACTTCGTTTTTGATAATTATACCTTTGAAATCAGCGAGTTCGTTCATAGTCGTAAATAGTTCGTAAACCATAACGATCTTAATTGATGATTTGATTGTTTTTTTTTTTAATAATTATATTTTTGACGTAATATCGTGCCAATATCTTAAAAAAATAAATATAGAAATGTTGTTTCTATCCCTAGTCCCTACGCTGTCTAAAAGCAAAATACAATCTACCTTCAAATTGACAGTAATTTGGATGTTGATACGATAATAAAAGGCATTACAGAATGTATTATCTATAATTTCTGTTTTCTAATTTCTGGCGTAGGTTATGAGCGTCGACCGAGGGAAATGGTCGAAAGCAATGGGCCAGCCTTTCACTGTTATTACAATCTTAACACTGAACAGGTTATTGCCGGACATAGTCGTAAGAAACTCTCAGTACATAAAACATGATAATTATTTACTTTTGTTTACATTCCCATTAGTACAGTTATATGGGAATTTCGTACTATTTGACTTTATTTACAAGACATTGAACTTTTGTAATGTTAAATTTCAGGTTATTTAAAAAAATATTACAAAAACTATGTAGTTTTCCAATTTGTTATTTAAGTATTATGTTGTTGTTTTCCTGTCGTTTAATGGAAAATTGTTTGCTGAAGTGCAATAATAATTTGATCTGTTATCAATAATTAAAATAAACTGCACACTACTGTTGATATATTCCTTTTATACAAATTGAATAAAACGCTGTTATCAATATCTGTGTTTCTTATTACCTCTTAGCTATGTTGAAATTATATATTTTTTTACCTTGCTTAAATTCCTATTGATCGGTAGGTTGCATTCCTCCATCAGAATCAAATTTTCTCTTAACAGTGCTTACCTATTGTTAAAGTAATATTAAAATTATAATGTATGATCAAGTGCGTAGTGTTCTGATCACAACCTGTCTAATTGCCTGTATTATTATGGCTTTGTTATTTCTTAATAATCATTATATTTGGGAAATAGAACCATTAGTATGGTTCTATTGTTCTAAGCCCATATTTTTACGTCTTTATTACGTTATAGTATGAATCTTTTCAATTGATGGTATAAATTCTTTTTATTAAATTATCTTCGTGTGTTGTGACAATGATGGTTCATATAGGAATTGACTGTCTCGATACTCTTTGGCAACAAATTAACACGAAACTCATTGTGTATGAACCTTTTTGCCATTTCTACAAGTGGAATCAGGTTATACCGCTTTGTCTGCGCGTTCCTACGTGTCATTTATTTGAGAACTGTGATCCTTATCTATAATAACACTGAACTCTAATTAAGTACTTCAAATTTTATTACTATGGGAATATTCTAGCAAGATTACATAATTCAAATGTTTAACTTTGAGCATGCATACCTACTTTATTCGGTTACTAGTATCTATTACGTGTTATAAAACATAACACAGTGTAATTGTACACGTAAAGCCATGTTGTTATCTCCCCTTGAAACACCTAACGCAGTATGGGCTATACTACCACCTGATACTGTCACTGGGCCCCATGGAACAGCGGAAGCGCACGTATATTTTCTGTCTCTCTTGCACTGAGCCTCTCGCTCATTAATTTTTTTCGTATCGCATTCCAAGCTTCATTGTTTGGTCGGTCGCTCCCACAGACACGCTCGACAGCATCTACCATGCTATGCCAACCGATGCTATATCTACCATCCATATGAGCTCTATCTTTATGTAATAAAGTCTAAATTACCTGTTATCCTTATCTTGTTACTTGTCCCTACTCTCCTACATTTGTAGCATTTGTTATCACTATTCTTTATTATCAATGAGCAAGTAAATTGTAATGAAAACGTTCACATTTCCTTTGCTTTGATATTCCAAAAGGAATTTTATATTACACAGAGCTGTGAATCTTTTGAGTTTTGCTAGTAATTTAAGTTTCAGTTCAGTAACATATTCCCAGGCCGTACTCATTTGAGAAATGATGCTGACACAATATACTATAATTAAATTTAATCGTTTTCCATACGAATTTAATTGTTATTTTTCTCGTTAGACTTAATGTTACTTTTTGCTATTTTTAATAATCATATCAAAATTATGAAAATACGTTAGTAGTTGATAGTAAAACACATATGATTGTCTTTTTTTCTCTCAAATAATTAAAGGCAATTATTATTACATTTGCAGATGTTGCTCATGCAACTGATTGTTTTCCTCGGTCATAAAAAGTATGTGCCCCGTGATATCAGTCTGGCAAGACAGTGAAACGATTACATGCGTAGGTATTAGCATCTTCAAGAGTAGTTGAATTCGCATTATTAGCAAGAGGATCCTATAGAATGGATCCGAAATGCATTATACTCGTATTAAAATCCACGAAGATTAAATATTGCACGTGATGTTTAAGACTTGCTCCTTAAGCCAAAGTCTCTGCATTGATATGCTATTAAGTGCATTTGAGAAGATTTGGGGCATAGAATTTAAATTTCGACTAAAGAATCAAATTGTAATTTCCTGGTTATATCATTTTTATTTCTACTGAAGTACCTTTGACATCAACATATTCTTTATACCCTCAACCGTAGCAAATTCAAAAAGTAGTTACACCGGAACGAAATTTTCCAAGCTCAGATTTGACCAGTTTTTTTATGAGGAAAGTAAAAAAAAACATGGTTTAACTCTATCATATTTTTAATAAACCGTGACTAACATCTTTTGTTTATGACCACAATCAATATTTTTTGTTGTACTTTCGGTCGTTCTATGGCGTTTCGCCCTCGACGCCGCCTTGGCCAAAATGTTTGCGCCTGATATCATGAACTTTTTATGCTAGAAAACCTTGAATTACACGTTTAAATTAAAGTATGCAATTGTATTTATGGTGCCTTTGAGAACAAATAATTGAGTATTATAGTTGGGACAAAAAATACGATCCACAATAACTAATGATGAAAAAAAGGCATATATTGATTTTATCATGTTTCTCACAAACAAATAAAGCAATAATATTATCAACGCTGTTAATGGCCCTTGTAATGATGCCATTTAGGCAACCTTTGAAAAAAAAATAAGATTTAAAATAATGATGTTTTTTGTGTAAGATGAGAAGACGTTATTTTGACACTAAATATTTGTTATTCGATAAATCTGATTGCATTAAGCATCATTTAAGAAGTTTTTCTGTAGCACAAGAAATTTCTGTTGCCAGTTTACCTTCACAACATAGTTTTCGCAATTCTTGTTCTTAAATTTACTTCATATTAATTTATAGGTTTTAAACGTAGCTTGGTTGTTGTAATAGTATGTACATACATCATCAAGGATATAACAACCATTCATATTCATAGCATTAGGACTCAGATGTTCTCATGCCAGCATGAATGGGTTGCATGATCGGTGAAGTACTACCCTCCCACAGAATATCGACGTCAAGTAGATGTATCAAAACTGTTGCGTTTGGAGCGCTAGAGGCCCAATTCCTTTTCCTTTTGACCTTCCCCTCCTTTTTCCTTAAATAGGCTCATGATGTCCATGGACGGCCATGACTACTTACCATCAGGTAGCTCGCCTGATCGTGTGCTCAGTTTTCCCATAAAAAAAAACTTAAAATATTATTTTAGTCAAGTGCAGATGGTCGATGGAAGTAAAACCTCTTCGGTTCGGTCTTGCACGTTTACAATGTCTATATGTAGAAGCAAATAAAATATGCCTAGGTCCAATCCTTATTAAAATTTGTTCACATACAAAGGAATATATTTCCCTTGATAACTCGTAGTTAAGTATTGGTATCCACCAGTTAACTCACATCGCAATGAGTGTAACCGTTTCTAGATTGTAAACTAGTGTTATAATGATTCATTTTATTTTTATTCTATCCGACATAACAAGCTGTAACAATTTCACTTTTTAATATTTTTTGTTTCAATTTGTTTCAACTTTCTTCTGCAATTATGTTTTCGTAATTTCTTTCATTCGTTTGTAAGATTGTGAGTTCTGTGTGCTAAAAATGAAGTACTATGTTTTTTGTGAGTTTTATTCTTGCCTAATTTCGCTGGAGTTATTATGATTCTAATACTGAGTGCGGTTAAGTAACATAGTAAAATAACAGCTCATTACTTAGCAGCCCATTAAAATACCTTTAGCTGTGTATCCACGCTCTACTATCGCTCTGTCCTCACAAAATTGTGTCATTAACAGTTTCTACTAAAACATTGTGTAAATTGGAGGCAATAATGATTATAACATGCGATAAAAAACTTTAAATTTGTATAATTAAATTTTGTAGTAAAACATTTAAACGCTAACCCTACCTCCACTTGGGTTCAAGGGTCGTTCGGCTTTTTTCTTTGAAAGTTCCCAGAGACGGTTCAGTAAATTTGAATGGTAGGTATAATTAAGGAAGTTAAACGTTTCCGGCAAAGTCTGGTTCATTCCTTAGGTACGAACTCGTGGGTATCGTAAGAAGTGAGCACTAACTAGCACGAGTTTTTTTCTAACAATTTATCTATTATGATGACCGACCGAAGTTTATCAACAAGGAGTTAATGCCAACATCCCTATCATATTAAATTAACTAATAATTTTCTTATTTCATAAGAACATAGCATACTATCACGCCTAAATACCATTAGAGTTATGCAATCGTGTGCTTATACACAGTTTTAGGTCCCATATAGCTACCGTGGCGAGCCCATTCCCATTAATCGGACACAATCCAAATTCTGAGCTGCTACTGAGAATTTCACATAAAACTCAATAACACTATACAGAATTATATCTAGGACTGGCGTTCCTTTTCCATTAGAAGTATACTAGTGAACGCTTGCAAGATGATATACAAATAAATAATAGTAGCGGCTACCTTCAGATAATTAGCGTGGTACAATGCTCTATATAATATTGTACATTTTCATACTATTTTCTTACGCATGCAAAACGACCTCTTGTATGTAGTGTCACGGCTGGCTGCCCCTAGAAAGTGTGGCGTGAAGGTCGCACATACTGAACTGAAGTAACACAGCATAATGTAACACGAGTTTAGAACTTTGAGCGTGTCTAGCATTATTTATGCAGAATTTTTTGAAGGTAGCTAAGATTTTGGACTGAGTAACGTTATCTTTCGCTGTAGTTATAAATATGTATAAGTATTACTTGATTTAAGTACTGCATGAAACAAGCTATCAGGCGAGGGGTTTGTGACGGGACTGATCAACAAAAAGCCATCGTGGCTCTTTCTTCAAAAGTCCAGCTCAGATTTTGCTCTACTTTGCAAAACTCACATATTGGTGGTGAAATACTGCTTCTAGGAATTTTGTTAAGTCCCATTTGAATAATTATGTATTAGATTCTGTTAAAAAATACAAACATGCGCACACGCAATATTGCAATCCAAACAAAAAGAATGACACAGATTTTTAGTAGGTAGGTAAGTCAAGTGCTTTGTAATGCAAATTTTGTCATAACCATTATTATTATTTATGTTTTTGATTACATATTAAAAAAAGTTACGAAAATAGATCTCGGCATGTAGTTCAAATGAAATGAAATGTCAAAATGGACAATATATTGATTTAAAACTAAATGATAATAAAACAATAATTACAATCTAACTTATATTTATTAAGGTAAGGGATAGTACATACCATCACGCCTGTACGCACTTAATGTACACCCACAGTTCGCCTGTATGTTTAAGGTTACATGTAATAGGGGGCGAGCCTATTGCCATTCACCGGGCACAAATCCAGACTCCGAGTTGCTACTGAGAATTTCATAGAAAAACCCAATAACACTTTGCTCGACCTGGGGATCGAACCCAAGACTTCTAGCGTAGCAGTCGCGATTGGGACCACTAGACCAACGAGGCAGTAAGGGATAGTTATAATAACTTATATTCCAGTCCTTACGTCAAAGACCACGATGTTAACGTCACGACGTTAGAAGCTAAATTGAATCCTTGATCCAAGTTCACCATATTACAATTACACAACATACCATCATGGCTGTACTCCCCGAAGGATTAAGCAGAGGTGTAATAATGTACACCAACATTTCCCTGGTATGTTTAGGTCCCATGTAATAGGTGGCAAGCTTATTGCTATTTACCGGGCAAAAATCCAGTTTCTGGGCTGCTACTGGGAATTTCATAGAAAAACTCAATAACACTGCTCGATCTGAGAATTGAACCAATGACACAAAACGTAGCAGTCGCGCTCATGACTACTAATCTAATGAGGCAGTCCATTATAAACCTACTTTTTATTTTGGGCCTTATAGGCGTTGGCCTTGGGCGTTATTCAAATTCGGCAGGATGTAATGTTCCACTTCGTTAGATACCACCCTCAGATGTGAATGCAGCATGGTATTCCGTTGTTTATTAGTTAGGTTAAAGTTGTTTGTTTAAGTTTGAGATTCACTTAGGACAATTTACTTTAGAACCTGTTTGTGCGATCGGGCTAGACTAGGATCAAACGTATTCAACTTGTATTAACATACTATCACGCCTGTATTCCCCGAAGGGTTAGGCAGAGGTGTACTAATGTATACTCACACTTCGCCGGTATGTTTAGGTCCCGTGTAATAGGGGGCGAGCCTATTGCCATTAACCGGGCACAACTGAGAATTTCAAAGAAAAACTCAATAACACTTTGCTCTACCTGGGGATCGACTTTAGGACCACTAGATTAATGAGGCAGTTGATATTATACCTACCTATGATTGTTTTTTATTCAGTTTCAGCCAGCAATCTCTAACTGTATCACATTAGAATCGGCCAGCAAGCGTGAAATATTCCAACATTCCAACTATAAGCAATTAATTCAGTTATCATTAACAAGTATGAATTCTAACCACGATAGCAATGCAATGTAGAGAATGGAATGTTTGATTGTTGAAAAGCAAAAAATCGTCGTTGGCTTCGAATTTCCTTTATTATTGAAAGAGTAGATTAAAGGAACTGCCTCATTCGTCTAGTGGTCCTAAGCGCGACTGCAACGCTAGAGTGCTTGGGTTCGATTCCCAGGTCGAGCAAAGTTTTCTTGGGCTTTTCTATGAAATTAGTAGCAGTAGCAGCTCGGAGTTTGGATTGTGCCCTAAAAATACCGGAAAACTGTGTATGTACATTAAGTACTTACACCTCTGCCTAACCTTTCGGGGAATACAGGCGTGATGGTTTGTCATGTGATGACTACCAGGAAATCCTTTTCTATTATTCTACTCACATTTCCTCAATAAATCTCTGAAACCATTCAAATTAAAAGGTGAAATCCTCTTGAGAATTTATTTTTACGAAGACATAATTTCTTAGACTCACATTATTTGTATTACTAGTTTTTGAGGCTTTTTAAGGAAAATTCTGCTGGCTTAGTCATGCCTGTGTATAGTGTGAGTAGGTATGAGAGAAAAAGATATGTCTGCCGATTTCCTTACAGCTTCTTTACGTAAACTTTCAGAATTGATTGACTATCAAAGGATAATCCAATTGTTAATCTAACTGTCTCTCAATCATGGCCTCCTTGCTTAAACCAGATACAATAACAGCAGCTAACTTGAGCAACTGTGAACAAATGCGTACAGCATGCCACGCAGGTGCAACAATACTGCAGACACAAAATAACGCAACTATTGACACAACTTATTCGCACGGCCATGCATACACACTGGCAGGAAAAACTTCGGCGTGAAATAAAACAGCTACAATTATAAGCGAATATTGTTTTTCCTTATCGATTTTGTTCGTAGTATTGTTATTGTCATTGATTGGGATGTGAAAAGCTTTGTTTCATTCATACATATTTTCAACCGACTTCAAAAAGGCGGTTCTCAATTCGACTGTGTTTCTTTTTATATGTTTGTTACACGATAATTCCGCCAATTATGTTGTTGATGTTGATGTTTTTTTTTGTTTTTTAGGTAATACTAATGTGGTCCCATTCAAAATTTATTGAAATCGGTCGACCAGATTAAAAAAAATAAACAAAAACATAAAAATGGTATACATCGATGATATTATCGTATATTCGGAAACCTTGCTGTTTCATTGGAGCAGTGCATTTAGTTGGCCTACAAAAAAAAAAGGTTTGAGTTGGATTTGAGTTTAATTTTGAGTAAGATTCGAAGTTCGAGCAAAGTGTTATTGAGTTTTTCTATGAAATTCTCAGTAGCAGCTCGAGTCTGAATTTGTTCCCGGTTAATGGCAATAGGGTCGCCCCCTATTATATGGAACCTAAACATAACAGCGAGTGTGGATATACATTACTACACCTAAGCCTAACCCTTCGAGGAATACAAGCGCGATGGACATTGTAATTCAAAATTATGCACAAAATCATTAAATTACCTCTAAAGGATCCTATCCTTACCATACATTTTCAGGAAGACACTTCTGCTATAAGTAATACATACATACCATCACGCCTGTAGTCCCCGAAGGGTTAGGCAGAGGTGCACTAATGTACACCCACATTTCGCCGGTATGGTTAGTATAAGTAATACTTAACTTAAAAACTCAAAGCGAACCTAAATAAACTCTCCATTAACCTTTTGAACGCCATTGTCACATATATGTGACAAACGAAATCTTACCCTGAACGCCAACGTCACAAATATATAACAAAATATACGTCGCACCATATTATGAAATAAACAATTTAATCATTACTTTAGTGTGTTTTCACTACCTTGTGTAATTTGACAGAAAAAGTGGCCTGGCGTCAGGGGTACGGCGATACGTTTATACTCTGGCGTTCAAAAGGTTAAAACCAAGTACTTAAAATAAGTTTTGCAAAACCAATTTACACATTTTAAAGAATTATTTTCAGCTTGTTTGATAATTGTTAACTAAATAAACTCAACAGTTTTCATAAAACAAAGAAAATGCCAGAAAAATCACGTTCATCCAATATTTCGGATGAGTAGGTACATTAAAACAATTAAATAATTATGTTTCAACTATAATTATCGCACAATATCATTATTTACGTGCGTAGGGTACAAGTGGTGTAATTACACAAGTGCGCCTCGTTTCGTAACCTGAATAAACTTATGTTAGTTAATTAATATTATTCGGTTCATTGTAATGCACGTATGAACGATTATTTTACGTAATACCTATATATTCATTTTTGTTTTGACACCGTTTCACTCCAAAATAATAAGAGTGACTTTATAAAAATTTGACTGCCTCATTAGTCTATTGGTCCTACGCGCGACTGCTACGCTAAAGGTCCTCAGTTCGATTCCCATCTCGGACAGTGTTCATCATCATCATCATCATCATCATCATATCAGCCTTTCGCCGTCCACTGCTGAATGTAGGCTTCGTCCAAAGAGCGCCAACCATCCCGGGCAGTGTTATTGGGTTTTTATATATAATTCTCAGTAGCAGCTCGGACGTTCGGCTTGTGTCCGGTTAATGGCAATAGGCTCACCCCCTGTTACGTGTGGCCTAAATGTGTTGTCTGTTACATGTGGCATTATTATGCTGAATAAGCGATAGGTATTTCGAAATAAATTGACTGCTTCATTGGTCTTGTCTAGTTGTCGTAAGCGACTGAGGTCAACTGTAATTGCATAAGTCTCACACTCGAATATATACATTTTCATACGATATTACTCGGTTTGATCAAAATCTAGATCTACAATATTAGATCTTGATACTGCTGAATGAAGCCTACAAAATTTTGAAATCACAGAAAATATAAAGTGTAGGCTTCATGATCGTGGCGAATACGTGACCGTGACTATAAGGAAGGCAAGAACGAATACCCTGCCGGGTCCCAAGGTGGCAGAAGATCCATTAGGAATTAAGGGAATAGACATGCTAAATAAGACGATCGCTAGATCATTTTAGCGATATTTTTAAATACCAGCCAACACCCCTCCCTACTGTTTAGATGCCTTTCAAATAAATGATCGTGTAACATTCCCAAGAAGGCATTATTCCCTCACGATACACAAACATATAGATACAATCTGTGCAAACCGGCTGTGCACAGTAATCGCGCCATCTAGCGTTAAATACGAGCTCCACTGCTAGCGATAATTGTTCCTCTCGCCACAAGTAAACAAGCTCCGTATCTTAGAAATATAGTTAGTAATATCTGTGGATTATAGGATCGATGATAGTAATTAAATACGTGCTTTAAAGGAATCTACGTGCTCGCAGATTTCTTACCGTTTAGCTAATAATAGTTTTAGCGACTGCTCGTATCTTCATCACAACAATTTATCAGATAACACTGGCTTTAGATAAATCCTACTTTATTAAATTCTTGAAAGTGTATGAAATTCGTAAACTAAGCAAAGGCAAGCTCGGGGCAAAGGCCCATGCCAAGCCATGCTGTGATGTATGCACTGAATTTTTAATTTAAAAGCTTATTCTTGATACTACAGAATGTGTGTAAATGTCTGTTTCTATTACCCACACAACTTAGTAGGTATACACTGAAAATTCATGTATATGACGGCGCATCGATTAAAATAATTATATCATGTATCGTATTAAGAGTGAATTATATTCACTCTGACGTAATACGGAACACTGGTGCTCGATGGGTGGTTATCGTTCAATTATTAGTCGATTAACTTGACAGCGGTAAGTAACATCACTAGCATTTTGAGAGGTGTGGCCGACATCTTACTTAACGCGGGTGGCGATAGTCATTATCCGTTTGCATCGCGCCCGAGCACCACGTGTTCTGTAGAACGTCTGTAGTTTCGTGTTACTGATAATTAAAAGGGCTAATTAGCAATTGTATTTTTGTAATCGGTGAAGTGAGGAATATATAGTGTGATTTGACGTACTCGAGTTATTTTATCTCCTCGCCCGAATACCCACGTGCTAGTACATATTAAAAAAGGATGGAGAGTAACGAGCAACAAGATGTCTCCCATGATTCTTCATCAGAAGTGGGATGCCAAGGGCCTCTCCGTGAGGAGGAGAACGAGAACATTACACCGAAGGCGGCACCGAACCTATTGGCGAACATGGAAGCGCTTCTTACTCGTCTGCTGGCTTCGCCACAGCCACAGGCATGTTCTACTAGTGGAATGGTGACTCGGCTCGTTGAATTCGATCCAGATAGCGCTGAGGCTGACATTGAAGGTTGGTGCAATGTGGCAGAGATAATTATCAATAGTAAGCAACTTGTAGGGGCTGAACTATTACTAGTACTCACGCACGCCCTAAAAGGTAGGGCCGCCACGTGCCTTACCAAGCTACAAGCGTCGCAATTGGCATGGCCGCAAATCAAAGAAATGTTAATTGCTAAATTCGCTAAGCCTATGTTGCCGCAAGATTACTTTGACGAGATTCTACGTTTTCAAATCAACACTAAAGAAACTGCGTGCGAAGCCGCCATGCGACTTTGGGGCTACATCGAGCGCATGCCAAGAATTGAGATGGCAGAAGATATGAAAGCTGGTCTCGTCACATCAGTATTGTCGCAAAGAGATGCCACAATACGAAGGGAACTCCACTCTCATATAGTGCAGACGAGGTCACAGTTGTGCCGCATCCTCAATAGCATTTCTCTCAAGAGGAAAGGCGATGCTACCGATGTCAGTGAACCAGATGCCAAAAGGGCACGTTCTGGTGAGAACCGCTTCACTGGCGCTTGTCACCGTTGTGGTATTACGGGGCATCGAGCAAGCGATTGTCGCAAGCGAGGCGACGTTTCTGATAATACGAAGAAGACTGCTGAGAAGATGGGGAAGACCTTCGAACGGACATCGAGCGCGAGTATTACCTGCTTCGTTTGTGGTCGCCCGGGACACGTCGCGTCGGTGTGCTCGGAGCGGAAAGGCGGTGGTAGCGGACTGCCGGCGACGACTAAGGAAGTGCAAGTCTGTGAGCGCAGAGCCGTCAGAGGGAGTCTTTCTACGTCACTGGGTGAGGTCATTCCTTTTCTTTTTGATAGTGGATCCGCTTGCTCTTTAGTCAAAAGTAGTGTATTAGTAAAGCTGCCGGGTACACAGCGCAAAGAACTAGTGCACCTCGCGGGTATCGGTAGTAACGGCATCGAATGTTCTTCACAAATTCTTAGTTTGGTAGAGATTCAGGGTATTCAACTGTCAGTTTTATTTCACATAGTTCCGGACAGTGCTATTTCGGAGCCGATATTGATAGGTAGGGACTTATTAGATCATGGGGTAAGAGTGAATATCAGTAGCGACTGCATCTCTTTCACACGATGCGCGGAAGTAAACGCCGTAGATGTTTTTAGTTTCACAGACATCGACACGGATCTGGTAGGAGACGAACGAGCTACCCTCGTTGGGGTTTTGAACAAGTACCGGGATTTCTTTATAAATGGGATACCGAAACGCCGTGTCACAACTGGTGCTATGCGTATAGATCTTATTGATCCGCAAAAGATCGTGCAGAGGCGTCCGTATAGATTATCGCCCTCTGAGAAAGAAATAGTTAGGGAAAAAGTGCAGTCTCTTTTAGACGCCGGCGTCATTCGAGAGAGCACGTCACCTTTTGCTAGTCCCATTTTGCTCGTCAAGAAAAAGGATAATACAGATAGGATGTGCGTTGATTATAGGGAGTTAAATGCTAACACGAAACCCGAACATTATCCGCTCCCTAGGATAGACGAGCAAATCGATCGGCTTAATGGTGCAAACTACTTTTCCTGCTTGGACATGGCGTCTGGCTACCATCAGATCCTGATGGATCCTTGCGATGGTAGCATTGAACGTACCGCTTTTGTGACCCCAGACGGCCAATATGAGCATTTGGCTATGCCTTTTGGCCTGCGCAATGCATGCTCAGTCTATCAACGCTGCATTAATAAGGCATTAGGCTCCCTAAAGGACACTGCGACCCTGGCCTACATGGATGACGTACTTTGTTATTCTAAGGGAGTAGACCAAGGTCTGCGTCAGCTCGACCTTACTCTTAAGGCCCTATCCGAAGCCGGATTTTCCCTCAATATTTCCAAATGTAAATTTATGAAAAGGGAAATTGACTACTTAGGATTCGTGATACGAGCGGGTGAAGTAATGCCGAACCCTAGGAAGGTCCAAGCCTTGGTTGATGCGCCTGCGCCCAAAACTGCTACACAAGTAAGACAGTTTCTGGGCCTTGCTTCGTATTTTAGGAGATTTATACCGGGGTATACTCGCATTGTAGGACCATTGTATCCTCTCACTAAGCTTAAGGGTCCTATAAAGTGGACCGCTGCCCATAATGATATCCATAAGAAAATCGTGCACATTCTCACGTCAGAACCTGTGTTGACTATCTTTGACCCCAAGATGCCCATAGAACTCCACACAGACGCTAGCGCGGAGGGGTATGGAGCTATATTAATCCAGAGGAAGAATGGGGCCCCACATGTAGTTTCTTACTTCAGTCATCGAACGACTGACACGGAATCGCGTTACCACTCCTACGAATTGGAAACGATGGCAGTCGTTCGGGCAGTAGAAAACTTTCGCCACTATCTTTACGGGCAGCACTTTACTGTATTTACTGATTGTAATTCGTTGAAGGCCTCTAAATCCAAAACTGACCTTACTCCCCGCGTCCATCGATGGTGGGCTATTTTGCAAGCCTACGATTTCGATATTGTCCACAAACAGGGTAGCTGCATGGAGCATGCTGACTTCCTCTCTAGGAACCCCTTACCCGGATCTCGGTTTGATACTGTTCTAAACGACCAGACTGTTCCGGCCCAAAAGAATAAACAAGTAAACTTCGTAGAGCTACATCAGGGTTGGCTTAGTGTTGAACAAAAGCGCGATAGTGAGGTTCGAGACCTTATCGCCAAGCACGAGAACAGTGAGTTACCAGAGGGCATCTCGCATACCTACGACGTGCGAGACGGTATACTTTATAGGAAAGTCGAGAGAAATAAAACAAGCTCGTGGCTTCCAGTAGTACCACGCTCGTTGATATGGACCCTGATTAGTCATGTCCATACTGAAATCCAGCATTTAGGAGCAGAAAAAACTCTCGATAAGTTGTACGAACAGTACTGGTTCCCCCAAATGTCCAAACAGGTTCATAGGTTTGTCGATTCATGCATAGTTTGTAAAGCATCCAAGGGTAGTTCTGGAGCCCAACAAGTTAGGCTTCATCCGATCCCAAAGCCATCAATACCTTGGGATACCATCCACATTGACATGACCGGTAAACTGAGCGGTAAAAGTGACCGGAAGGAGTACGCATCGGTGATCATCGATGCTTTCACGAAGTTTGTCCTTCTCGAATACACCCCTTCCATAGACGCAGCCTGTGCTGTGAAAGCTCTCAAATCCGCCGTATGTCTTTTTGGGGCGCCTAGGAGGATTATAGCGGATCAAGGGCGGTGTTACGCCAGCGCTGAATTTAAGCAGTTCTGTTCTGACCAAAACATAGCGCTGCATTTTATAGCCACGGGTTCTAGTAGAGCGAATGGGCAGGTGGAACGCGTAATGCGCACACTTAAAAGCTTACTTACGATTATAGAAAATGACCCGAATAAAGTGTGGCGCGACGAGCTTCAAAACGTGCAGTTAGCACTAAATAGTACTCGCTCCAGGGTGACGGGCTATGCGCCCTCAGAATTAATGCTAGGAGTTCGTTCCCAATCCTTAGGCTTAGCACGAATTTCACCCAATTCCGAACCAGCAGCACGTATAGATTTAGATGAAGCTCGCAAAACTGCTTCAGAAAATATTATGAGTGCAGCTACTACCGACACTCAGAGATTCAATCGCGGTAGGGCAAAAATCAAACCGTTTTCGGAAGGTGATTTCGTTTTCATCAAGTGTAGCGAACGTAACCAAACCAAATTACAAAGCAAATTCAAAGGTCCTTTTATTATAACCCGTGTTCTAGAAAATGATAGGTACGAGCTCAAACATATTAATGGGTCAAATAGATTCGTCAAGTACTCGCATGAAAATCTACGCGCAGTACCCGGTGGCTATGAGGGCCTGGTCGAGGCTAGCGATAGTTTAATGAACAACAAGGAGGCCGAAACGGCGGTCCACAGTCAGGAAGGGGGAGGGGCCTCATCCGATGACGATAGCGAGACGTTGTCAGTCGCTAGCTCTCGCACCATGACCGCAAGCTCTGAATGCATGGCAGCGTCTCAAGAGCAGGAAGCTCCTTCTGATAACGACAGCGAGACGTTATCAGTGGTCAGCTCTCGCACCATGACTGCAAGCTCCAGAAGCCTCTCTACTGACAATGACTAATATTGTAAGTAGTCGTTAGTAAGTGTTAGGACCGGCTCACATGGGTCGATGTATGAACTGTGTGGTACAGTAGTCGTAGGGGCTCCAATGAGTGGTAGCCCGGGCCGACTTTGTACGAATAATAGACAGTCGTAGGGGCTCCAATGAGTGGTAGCCCGGGCCGACTTTGCACGAATAAAAGACAGTCGTAGGGGCTCCAATGAGTGGCAGCCCGGGCCGACTTTGCATGAATAATAGACAGTCGTAGGGGCTTCAATGAGTTGAGGCCCGGGCCGGCTTTGCACGAACTGCAGGTAATCGTAGGGGCGCTAACGAGTAGTAGCCCGGGCCGATTACGCTTGCAGTGCAGTATTGTTAAAGGAAACAAGCCGTCCGATAATTTAGAAGTCAGTGATGAGCGAGCGAATGTTATAAGACACCTAAGGCTCTTTATTTCTTTACAGATTGATCAATGACGTTAGTCGCACGAGGACGAGCGACATGTCAGTCTGGCCGTGACGGCGCATCGATTAAAATAATTATATCATGTATCGTATTAAGAGTGAATTATATTCACTCTGACGTAATACGGAACACTGGTGCTCGATGGGTGGTTATCGTTCAATTATTAGTCGATTAACTCGACAGCGGTAAGTAACATCACTAGCATTTTGAGAGGTGTGGCCGACATCTTACTTAACGCGGGTGGCGATAGTCATTATCCGTTTGCATCGCGCCCGAGCACCACGTGTTCTGTAGAACGTCTGTAGTTTCGTGTTACTGATAATTAAAAGGGCTAATTAGCAATTGTATTTTTGTAATCGGTGAAGTGAGGAATATATAGTGTGATTTGACGTACTCGAGTTATTTTATCTCCTCGCCCGAATACCCACGTGCTAGTACATATTAAAAAAGGATGGAGAGTAACGAGCAACAAGATGTCTCCCATGATTCTTCATATATATTTTTTTTATAAATAGCGAGGGCATAGTAACATCGTTGCAAAAGATATAGTGAATTTAAGTAAACTGTAATGTATTCATATCTTATAATTTACTTTACATTGGCTGCTATTGAAAGTTTTACGTATTATCTAGAATTCAACATTAAGAAACAAATTCAGAAATCGTCGAAAACTAAAGAATGACAATTTCTTTTTTTTAAATCAATTTGATCAAGAAGAAAAAGTACTTATTCAGGGTTTTAAGTCATTAAGAGCACTTTGACTTTCAAAAGAGAAATCTTTACCTTTCCCTAAGAGAATATCACAAATAAAAAAAATCCGTTACATAATTAACAGTCAGTTAAGAACAATATACGTACCGCTAAATTATTGTGTGACCGCGATGTTTGGATTCACACTTAATCGGTTTTATGCTGAACACCAAGCTTCATATATTATTTTTTTATTAACTGATAAGCATGCGGAATGTAGGTGTAAATTGCATACTATTTCTATAGGTGTGTTTTAAAACAGAGTTATTTCCTATAGCATTTTCCCGTTCGTTTATTGATAACACTTGAGGTCATTAAAATTATAATAAACATTAAAAAAAAACATTATTTACATATCTCTGAGAACCTTAATCTATTACTCGAAGTATCAAAAACATCTTGTATGTACCTAAATAACTCTTAATGGTAATTTTAATTATTTTTAAAAGTATAGAATTAATGAAAAATAAGATTCGTTATATATAATTAACTAATTTACATATACGAACAGTAACATAGATAACAGAAGAACAGAACTTTATTACTGTTCATAAGACGTGTAATTATTTAAGTAGGTATTAAATACTATTGTGTAAATTCCAACAAATTTCACACACATGACAATTATTTATTAGAGTTGCTGCCTCAAATAGACTGTACAAGTGAAGAAGAGATGAATGGATTGTAAATAAGAAGGAGTGGATACCGAGGTGGTGGATAGAGGTATTAAGGATAAAACTATACGTAATGTTCCGTCCTTGAAATGAACCTGGTCTTAAATATGGTGATGATAGGCATGAATTTATACCACGTATTTTTTCTACCTAATAAACATCAAGTAGAACAAATGGATAAGTTAACTGTAAAAAAGACTCACAAATTCCATTCTTTTATGGTTTCCGTCACCTAAACAAGATAAATTTAAATCAATTCAGATCTTAGTATACAAAATTCTTTCTCTCGTTAAATGTCACAAAATGTCTAGAGAAAACCAGTTTAACTTGTTAGATAGTGACCTGATCACGTTTTTATCAAGTAGTAGCATTAGCAGAATTTAAATCAAATGACAGTCGTTCTGCAAAAATATTCACGATCCTTGCATTAAATCCGGCTGACAAACATCGATGTCGGAAACGATTTTCAATCAAGCATCTTATGAATTCTTCATTACTACAAACAGCATTTCCACTTCCAAGTCACTAGCTGTATTGCGTTCTATTGAAATTGCTCTTGTTTATTTACAAAGAAAATTGCAATTGAGTCTCACAATCAAAGTCGTATTCAATCGAATAAAGAACACCGTTTTGATCGTAAACATAGTACAAACGCGGTAACAAGTTATTACGCACGATGGTTGGTACTGTTGTTGTTTATTTGCAAACTTTACGCACCTAGGTATATGATGTCTGATAAACTTTGTGATATTAAAAGTATATCTAAAACAAATTCAGAAGGAGGTAAAATAATAACTGAAGAAGCCATCGGTGATATGCATTCTGAAACTGTAATTGATAAAAATACAATAATTCATATCATCAATGATCAAGCTTACAGTGTCGTGAGAAAATTATAGAAGCAGTTTTGTGAAAACCGTCGTGCGATAATATTTACAATTTCTGTTGAATCAATAAATAGATCGAATAGGATGGTTAGGACTAATAAAACAATGTGGTTAGTGACCACAGTTAGTGAGTGTACTGTAGACAATAGTGGTATACGAATAATTATTGTTGCTGGAAATTCTAATAGTTAGTTAACGCTGATTAATATGCGAATATAAAAGATATCAAAGTTGGTAACATTATATTGTAAGAAGTAGTTGTAGCCACTGATCACAAGGAAGGTATTTCAATTATTCACAATTATCATTATACTACAAGCGTTTTTTGTTCAATTTGCCTTACTTACGTGTATACTGATGATAATGATCCAGTGACAAATTACTCTACTAATTTACATATTGTTCGAACATCATTAGCATTTTTAACTTCAACAATATCTAGACTTTTAAAGATAATTATTTGCAACATGTTTTGTCGGCAGTGAAAGCGCGGGGTTACATTCGACGAAACATTCTGGCGATCGCATGGCAATCAGTCAGGTTTCAATCAATCGTTCAATCAGAGCTGGTCGTGTTACGTCGGAAATTGAATCTATCTTATGCGTGACTTGACTAGTTTGATACTGTAACCTTAGTTAAATGAAGTTTTTGCCAATGAAATAAGTCGTAGATGTATTAAAAAAAGGTTTTTTTGTTTGAACACAATACTCTCGAGTATTGTGTTCAAACAAAAAAACTTCACATCTCTATTCAACATTACGAAAGTGTCAAAATTTGGCAATTATTTGGTATCCATCAGCTTTATGGACTAAAAGTTAATATTGATTCTAACGATATCGTTCCTAATGCTGTTGCGATAGTTCAACTCGAAAATTGCATGTCATGGGACGGTGATTATTGTTATCATATTGTATGTTATGACAGTTGTCGGGCTATCTTATAACGCAAACATATTTCGCTAACTCAAATATTTTTGTTCATAACGTGAAGAGCGGCAGGTTTTCTATCATATTCTTTTCCATTGTACCGTACTTTTTGCCTCCAATAAAAAAAAATACAAAAAATAAAATCTAGGACCGGTCTCGGCAATCTTTTCTGACGCTTCACAATGAGTTTTATTTCACGAAAATGTTCCCAAAAATCACGTTCTTCGAACAATAGTATCACGTAACCGTTCTTGAAGTGTAATTAAGCAGGGTGTGTTGAACTTGTTCACCTTTCAGAGGTTACATTGATAATGCTTCCTCGTGGCAGGCCATCGCATGAGGTCAGAGAGACCACATGTGCGATAGCAGAGGTATAAATAATAACAGAAACGATGTCCAGGCGACAGGAACGGAATCAATACTTCGGTGTTCTGACGTGACCTGATTTCTGGAGAAATTGGGGCAGACAAATAATCTGCAATCTACAAATCTGACGTTGATATGGAATTTTATAAAGACGTTTATATGAAAAATTAGAATTAATAAGGAAGTCAAGATAGGAATGAAGATAACAAGTCAGCAATAAGCTATGTAAATATATGTATTAGAAAGAATCTAGAACAAAACTATCTAAAACATTTTTACATACATTAAAAAGTCTAATAATAGTTTTATTAGTTATTTAGTATTTAAATGGGATTTGATTTGAGCATAAATATTAAAGAAAATTTGATTTATTTAAATAAATTTACATAATTTAAACTGGATTTCATTGTTAATTCCACCATAGAATTAGAACATAACTTCAATAGAAATCAACACAATATTGAAAATGAATAATTTATAACAATTTGGTTGGTTGATGACAGGTCAGATGACAATTAACTAAAATGACACAAAAAGCAAGCGAAACAACCACATTTAATAAAAAATAAGAAAGTAAAGAATAATCAGATTAATTAATCGACTTCCTTATCTGTCGTTTTTGCTAGACTAACAGATTTTAGGATATACAAGTCACTTTCTCTATTATTCTTGATAATGAATGGATTAAGCACGATTAGTTATCTAAACCAAAAACCCAATTAGTTGTGATAAATGTATTATCATTGACGTTTGTATATTTTATTGATAGCGATTGTATCTTGACGATTCGTTTACAAATTGGCACGCGATATCTTGACAATACTTTTGTTATTAATTTGTAGATCTTTCGTTCATTTAGTTTTCGGCTTCCTGTGGCTTTATCTTTGCATTGTAATGTAATGATTATATCATAATCCTTTTATTATCACCCAGCTTATATCAGTACTTAGTATTGTCATCTAGTCGTATTTATTATGATAAAAGGAATCTCAGCTTCAGTATAATGTGCTGTTTTTAATAAACTGTGGTAAGATTTGTTTAGCAGTATTTACACATTTGAAATCCTACTTAATACTTTTGGCCCCTCAGCTATTGTCTCAGTTATGTCTTTGTTCTTTGACAAATTACGTTAATATAGCTTGGTATGTTCTTTTCAAAACAATTTTAACTCTAGGTAGTCATGATCTTACAATAATCGTTTACTAAGGTTCAAAGATCCTCTCAGGTCTCTTTCCTCTTTAACAATTTCCGAAAATATATTATAATGGCTCATATTAATGATGCGAAGAGCAAAGTTCTGAAAATTGGTCATAATTTTACTAATGTTGAAATAATTCGTGCGCTGCAAAAAATTTACCATGGGAATGATGCGTGTGGTAATGATGGTCACAATGACAAATTAGCAAATAATATGGCAAATGTCCAACCATTGTCAGAAGCGTTTACTCATACATAATAATAACAGGGTCTTAGTGCACTTGTTGCTCCGAAACACGTCACACAAAAAACTCGTAACTTTTTTGTTTAAATATATTTAATGCGTTCTGAACATAAATTATCTTATTTTTTGATACCTGCATCTTCTTGTGAACATTATAACGATCTGAGTAGGTATAAAGATTTGCCAAGACATTAATAATAGATCTATAAAGACTATTTGAACCTGGTATATAAGTAGGTAGATACTGTAAATAGAGCAAGTATTCGGGAATGGGAATTATGTCCATTTGTAGGTATATTTAAACTGCCTCATCAATGTAGTGGTGTTGAGCGCGTCTGCTATGCTAGACGTCCTTGGTGCGATCTCAGGTCAAGTTATGTGTTATTAGGTATTTCTATAAAAAAATTGCAGCTCGGAGTTTGTATATACGTGACCGGTGAATAGCATAAGAATCGCCCCCTATTATATGGAAAGAAACTGGCTAAAATATACCGACGAACTGTAAATGTACATAAAGTACACCTCTGCTTTACCCTTCGGGGAATACAGACATGATGGTATGTTGTGTTTATTTAACTAATATATGTAAAATATTGCCCAAATATTGATAGTTCGATAGTTTTAAAGTGTTCGGGTTCAATGAATTATATTGCTTCTGTCTTAAAAAAAACACCACTCTCAAAGTACTCTCAGAAAAAGGAAATGTGGGATATTTCAACAATTACTTACATCAGTTACGTAACTTTTCATAGCCTATCATTACCGAAATTTTAGCCTTCCGTCAATTTATTACTAATGTGTCGAATTTTTATGACGCTGTTTTTTTTATGATATTGAATTCACATATTAGTTCCATAATAACATAGAACATCAGAGTAATGAAGAGGCCATCGATGAAATGAAGTCTCAGCCAAACAACAGATTTTTTTGCTCTGGGCTCTTTTGAATAGGTAAGTTTACTACGCTGTGTTGTGACGCGTTAAATTCCTGGAAATTCAGAAACCAAAGTTCAACATTATGAGTCAATATTTCAGAAGCCAGTATTAGTGTACTATCACAGATTCTATATGAACAGATTAAAATGAGAGTTTTACGTCAACCATTACGATTACTCAAAGACCATAATAATAATCTAAAGTTAACAATTACAAAGCTGTAATGTTATCCTTTGCCTCCTTATCGGTCCAAAGATTACTGGTGTCTCTGTGACGTCATCGTCGGGTCATCAAGGGACTATCTGTATTGAGTCTGTGAGTTGTGACGTCATGCAACATGGCCACCCGGCGATTTGTTGTCAAGTCAGTCTCGAATACTGAAGAAATAATAGATGTAAATATATTCAGTGAAACGACATTCCTTCAATGTCCATTACACTGGTCTCTCTTTTGTATGTAAGTGCTAACAATAGTTATACAATTAAAATGTTCTACAAACGAAAACGGTTCAAAGTTTTTACTAGAGTTGATTGTTCCGTGAGTACAGGAGCAGTCTGCGGTTTTTATACTCGAACACATCATACATTGGGTGAAAACCCAATTATACATTTATCTTATTTGGATTCTAGCTTCTTATAATTTTGCTTTAAAGAAAATTCTTATAGGGATGAACCTAAATAATGAGTTGACGTTTGATCTGTAGATGGAACGAAGGTAACGTCTGCTGTGTCGACCCCTACTGTGATAAGGGCAGAAGGTTGATTAATGTTTTGGTTAAACGGCATCCGTAAAAAAACTTGATTATTAAGGTACAGGTACTTTTACTTCAGGTAAGGTACTTAATTATTAAACCGGCTTCTGTGTTTTGAAATAGTATTACAAACATAACCAAGGATTCAAGTATAAGATGTTTTAAAAGAGTTCGAAAGATTGATATGTTCACTAAGGCTGTGTGTCAATTAAAAGGTAATGGTGAATGGTATTGATCGATTGATGAACAAAACCAACTATTGTATAACACAGCAACTGAGTAATCAACACAACCAACTGAACAGTGGCGCTTCGTGGCTGAACCCATAATTATGTTACATAATATATCAAAACAAAACAAAAGAGGTTTTGTCTAAATAATAGACCTTGTAATTGACACAGTACGGGTTAAAGCTTCCTTTTAAACAGAAGCTTTTGTCTACCATACTTGCTCACAAAGAGTTGATACTATCGAGACAAAATAATGACACATACCTCATGATGTTTTCTTTCATCATAAACGAGTCGTATCTTAGGTAGACTTGATTTTAAATATAGCTATAAATAACATATAAGAATTCACTATAATTAAATGCCAAGTTTTGAACCCGGAACCAGACCCTTTAATCAAAATGCAGATTGGTAAACCTTCGGGTCAGCTCACACCTTTTTGTCTTTATAAATCTGTAGGTACATAATATGGAATTCTCGGACAAGGAAAAGTATTTAAAAGTGGTGGAACAAGGAAATGTTGTGATGGAACAATTACTCTTGAAATGTAAATGATGCCCTTTTCATCAAAAATTACGATAATTTCTTCTCTTCAAGGCAAACCGCTTTGGAGTGAAAGTGGATGATCATGAAGGAACTCGTCGCGTACCGAGCGATGTTAATGAAGATTTAATATAGCAGGTATAATTTAAGGGCTTCTTGTTGAAAAGATCTTTGACCTTGCGGTTAGACATTTAAATATCGATAAAAGTAAAGGATTATGTCAATAATTTACAAGTAAAGACCATGCTGAAAGGCAACCTTAGCAATGAAATTAGGTTGTCAAAGCATAATTTTGCTAAAACTACATAATATTTTTTTAAAATATATGTGCGTTAAACTTGTTTATAACAGTCAAAACGAACAAAGTTACACACTTAGCAAATTAAAAATATTAAAGAAATCATTGACACGAACATACCGTTAATCTTTATATTTTTGAAACCTGTTAATTTAACCATAAAACGCTTTTTGATTTCGGAACTAAATATTGCCATACAAAAAAAACATAATTTGTCGTTTGATGAATCTGTAATCTTAGCTGTAAATTTTATAAATTGATTGTAGGTGCAACGTTGTCAAAAAAATCTTAATTTTTGCTAGACTTTTAAGTTTTAAATATTTTATTTGCATTATTTAATGGTAGTTGTATTGTTCAGATGGGTTACTCAATGATTTGTAATTGAGCTGAAATATTTGACTAATAATAGTTTTTTGATGAAAAAGTTACCATGCTAGATACTATGTGAGTCTTATTGGAATCGCTACATTTATTACGTACCGATCCAACAGACATTTTCTTGTCCACATTTGAATAAGCTTGAGTTCATACACACATGTCATACATGTCATACATGTCATACATCTATACATACCTAAATACATAGTTTGAATAGAAATTTCTGTTAATATAGAGAGATTATTGTTAAGGAAATAAGTAATTGAGATCTTGAAGTAGGTAACTTGGAAATCGAGTTGTCAAAGCACCAACACGTAAATTAGCATTAGTGAAAATTGGTACAATATCTTTTTAAATAATGAAAGCTCAAAACTATTACCGAAAATGAAAGCTTTTTCATGAAAACTTCACAATGCATCATACGAGATTGTAATTTGTCTAATGGACCCAATATACTTGATGGAAGGCACTATAGATTCACTGAATGGCGAATGTGATTTCCCATAATGGTTATATTAATTCATGTCTGGTATGAGGACCATCCATACAATATTATTTGTATCATCATCATCATCATCATCATCATCAACCCATTACATTGTCCCACTGCTGGGCACGGGTCTCCTCTCAGAACGAGAGGGATTAGGCTATAGTCCACCACGCTAGCCTACTGCGGGTTGGCAGACTTTACACACCGTCAAGAAAATCTCTCAGGTGTGCAGGTTTCCTCACGATGTTTTCCTTCACCGTTTAAGCGCGTGATAATTAATTATTAATACACACATGACTTCGAAAAGTCAGAGGTGCGTGCCTTGGATTCGAACTCGAGACCTTTGGCTTCATTATTTGTATAAATGAACTTTACTATGACCATAGATTCAATCTTACAACATAACATAACCCCTGTATTCCTGGAAGGGTTAGGCTGAGGTATACTAATATCTTCTTCGTTTGATATCTCTCCAATTACTGAAGGTTGGCCATCAACTTCAAACTTGTTTTTGGTGAGGTGGAACCGGTCCTTTCGCGAACGTTACTCAACCAGGACTGATTTCGACTTTTATCTAAGTTGAGGTTGCTAAGAACAAATATCTTCCCTCACATCTCGAATAATCTGAATATTATCTTTTATTAACATACATAGCATCACGCCTGTATTCCCCAAGGGGTTAGGCAGAAGTGTACCTACTAATGTACACTCACATTTCGCCGGTATGTTTAGGTCCCATGTAATAGGGAGCGAGCCTATTGCCATTAACCAGGCACAAATTCAGACTCCGAGCTTCTACTGAGAATTTCATAGAAAAACCTAATAACACTTTGCTCGACGTGGGGATCGAACCCAGTACCTATAGGGTAGCAGTCGTTTACCTTTATTATTATCTTTTATTGGATTTCTATAAGCATCGCATCTGATAGTGTCACTTGCCTACATTGGCTGTTTCTCTCAAAGCTGTCAGCAACAGGTGTCTCTATGACGTCACTGGTGAATATTCAGGTCAGCGGGAGGCGCTATTGGCTCAGGGCCTTTTCCAAGTACTGACGTCGACTGATGTCAATGAAGATATTATTGCAGACTAGCTTTTGCCCGCGACTTCGTCCGCGTGGAATAGTTTTTCCCCAATCCCGTGGGAATTTTTTTTTTGGGAAAAAAAGTCTTACTAGCGATGTGGGTCTCACATTGCTAGTATTCTTGTTAACCCCTCGTGCTAAGCTAAATGCTTGTGTTACGAGTGGGTTCATGTCGGTAGTGCAATGGGTGGGGTTATAAACAATAATACTGTAAAGTTTCATCAAAATCGGTTCAGTAGTTGTTGCGTGAAAGAGGAACAAACATCCATCCAACCATCCATCCATCCATCCATCCTCACAAACTTTCACATTTATAATATTAGTAGGATAGTAGGAAGTAGGATAGGATAGGATAGAAATCTTCTAGAACATGATTTCCTGGTAAAATAAAGTGACAAAACATTTTTTTATAAGAAAATTTAGTTTTATTAACGGACAGACTGATATTGAAACAGTTTTCATGTTTTCTTTTTTTATGTACGTACGGCTACTATCTAGCTAAACAAAACCAGTTTATGCTGGCCTCTTATTGTATGGGAAGTCTGTACATTGTGAGATTAGCTTAAACTGGATTTGTTTAGGATGTTATTTTAATATATACAACGAAAACAAATCGACTCCCATAAGCAAACGTTACCAATGCTAGTTCTTTTCGAAGAGGGCTTTTTGTTACAGTAAAAAAAATACTCGCCGACTTCATTCAATTCACATCACGGTTTTGTCATCTGTGAACTTTGGAACTATATAAAATAAACCGAATTGAAAACTAATTAAGCACCACTCACTGTCCGTGACGGTTATATAAAAGTAATATAATTAATATAAATATCACCAGTACATTGACTTAAATCTTTGTAAGTTTGACATTTAAGTTTTTCATAACTTGTTTTGGCCCAGCTTTTAACATAACATACCTAACATTAGGCCTGTATTCCCCGAACGGTTAGGCGGAGTAGTACTAATAGATATACACCCACACTTCGCCGGTACGTTTAGGTCCCACGTAATAGAGGGCGAGCCATTAACTGGGCACAAATCCAGACTCCTTTAAAATCATAACATAACATAACATACCATCACGCCTGTATACCCCGAATGGTTAGGCAGAGGTGTACTTAATGTACACCCACATTTCGCCGGTATGTTTAGGTCCCTTGTAATAGGGGGCCTATTGCCATTAACCGGGCACAAATCCAGACTCCGAGCTGCTACTGAGAATTTCACAGAAAAACCCAATAACACTTTGCTCGACCTGGGGATCGAACACAGGACCTCTAGCGTAGCAGACGCGCTTAGGACCACTAGAGTCAAATCAATCAAATCAAATCAAATGTTTTTATTTCAAATAAGCTTTCACAAGCGTTTATGAAACGTTATTGACTCTAGTTGCACGGTTCCAAAAAGTTGATCTCATGCAGAAGAATCCGGCAAGAAACTCCATAGACACTCTTTTAAAATATATTGTTTTTACATAATTTGCTGGTACATTATGCCGATAACAGGATGTAGGATAGGAGTAATGAGGCAGTCCTTTAAAATCTTATGTATTTAAAGTTAAAAAGCGTGTAAATGCGTATTAGTATCGTAAAATAAGGCTTGACTTAACACCGCCATATAGTTTTTACGGCTCTGTCAAGCTCCCATTAGGAAGTTCACGTTTGGACCTCTTAAATGAGTTTATTTACTTAAGCGATAATACCTACTAAAAAGTTAAAGCACAGAAGGCCAAATTGATACTGTTTTATTTATTCTACAAAAAGTTTACATAATACCACATAACGAACTTTAAGTTACAGTGTCCACGTTCCATTTGCGATTCGCAAACCAAAATCGATAAAAAATTAAACCATAAAATCACAAATTTGACAAGAAGTAAAGCAAACCACATGAGAACTTTAGCGCTTTAGCCTTCTATATTCTTCTGTATATTGTACACTTAAAGAAGTAGGTATATTGGTTTACAATACCTACTAAAATTATAATGAGCCACAAAAACTTAACAAGTGGGTAGGTATTGTGAATAAAAAGATTTTTTGTTGTTCGCGTTCAATGGTCATTAAAAACGAAATATAATACTGACATGACTAAATACCTACCATTATTTATTTTGTTAGAATAATCAGCAAAGTAACATAATTTTCATTTCAGAAGTCGAGAAAAATGCTTTTGTTTTGAAATTCAACGCAGGAGTCTATCATAATTATTTATATTATGGTATTATGCCGCATTAATTGGAGATTGGGACCAAAAATTCTTAATGAGCGCGACTGCTACACCAGAGGTCTTGGGTTCGGTTTCCAGGTCGAGCAAAGTGCTCCAAGTTTGGGTATATGCCCGTCTGATAGGAATAGGCTGTTATCTACATGTAATCTAAGCATACCGGCGAACTGTGGGTGTACATTAAATACACGTCTGCCTAACCCTTTGGGGAATAAAGGCGCGATGGTTAGTAATTGTTATTAGCTAGCTGTGGTTGTATAGTTTTAATTAAATCTGCTGGTAAATATCTTTTGTGTTAACGAGGGTAAACGTTTAATTATAACTTGCCTTGGAATAACATAATATATAGAATTCCGGGCGACGTAGAAAAGATAGAGCACAAATTATGTGCCCTATCTATGCTCTTCACACAAATCTGTGTTATTGTAACCAATTAAACGAAGGTTTAGCGCCACGATAACCTAATGAAGAAGTATTTGCGTGTAGAATATGCTAGAGTCAGAAAAACACGCTCGTCACACGATATCTTTAATTGGTGCTTAAGCAACTAGGTCATCTACCGTTAATTGGCTTCTAATTAATTATTTTTTATCTGTATCGTCATCCCACCTTAACGACACTTATAAGTGAGAGAAACGTGTATATAATTGAATTCGATTCAAAGGAATAGCATTTTATTAGTCCCCCACCAGAGAAAGTTTGTGCCATGTAACAAATGTTTGGATTGATGAGATTTGTATTCCGAAAATTGTTCCGAAAATTGAAAATATGTACCCAGATTCATAGTAATATATATATATAGTATAGTAATTGTATAGTAATATATATATATATAAAGTTCCAATTCATAACTCCCAATCACACTATTGTAAGCACGGCTACACATCAAGTTATATAAAACCAGTATAGGCTGACCTTGAATTGGACGGAAAACCTTTACAATGGGAGGTCAGTCTAAACTAGTTTTGTATAGCTTGATGTATCGCCGTGTGTAGGTACCACAAACTCGAATGAAGCTTTGCACTCTATTTTGTTCCGTCCCACCCAATTAAACCGGAGTGGTTCAAGGTACGATCGAAAATAGACGTTACCTGACGAACTCAAAGAACTGGTTGATGAAATTGGCAAACCTGTTTCGACGTTTTATTTAAATAAATTGATGACACTCAAGTAGCTGTTTGCTTGGGAAAGCGAAATACGAGTCACCAATTGTTTGTAAAGTAGATTGTTTCTATTGTGTTGAAGATAAAAGAAGAAAATCTCTTTTCACGGCGATTATGTTATCGTAGATGATTGCTAAAAAGCTAGTTTAATTGTTTAGCTAGTTTATAAGAAACTGTCATCTTTGTTGAAAAGTGTTCTCAGTGGTCCAATTATAACTAACTACACACTACACTAGTACACCTCTGCCTAACCCTTGAGGAATACAGGCATGATGGTATGGTATGATCTACTTAGCTGCATGAGTTTAACACTGAATTTACTATACTGATAACAAATTCTCAAGGAAATTAAATAAAACTAAGCCCTACAGTATTATTAATCTGCCATATCGTATTGGTCTAACGGTTTGCCCTATCTCCAGATAATTACTGTTTTCTATGATAGCTTGCGATGGATCGGTTTGACATAACACCGATGGCATCAAGTGGTAATATCCTGCTAGCAGGGAGCTAACTGGCTATCGGCCTACTTTTGCAAACTATGCCGCTCTTACAGCTAAGCGCTTGTTCAGATGAAGCGATAATGCGCGGTTACTCTCGCGGTCACACTATGCAGATTATGTGCAACGTAATGCACAGACAGCGACATTTATTTTACATTGTCATACTTTTAATGTTTCGCAATAGAAATAATCTCAAAGTTAGTGGCTCTCTTCCAGCCATTGATTGGAGAGGTTTAATTTTACGCTCTTTTGCTAAGTAGCCCCCTTTTTATGAAAATTCTAGAGGAAAAAGAAGGAAATACATATTCGCAAAAAATACATACATTAAGGTAAAGAATTTTTTGGTTTCCGAAAGAACAAGGAAAAGACATATATGGCGTGCCATCTCTGCAAAAAGTTGAATACTATGTGCAGTATGTACTGTGTCATACAAGTAACTAACAAGCCGCGCAATGCTGATATTCTACCTTATATTTATTTAAGGCTGCCTGGTTGGTCTAGTGGCTGCCTCGTTGGTCTAGTGGCTGCCTCGTTGGTCTAGTGGTCCCAAGCGCGACTGCTACGCTAGAGGTCCAAGGTTGGATTCCCAGGTCGAGCAAAGTGTTATTGAGTTTTTCTATGAAATTCTCAGTAGCAGCTTGGAGTCTGGATTTGTGCCCGGTTAATGACAATAGGCTCGCCCCCTATGATATGGGACGTAAACATACCGGCGAAACGTGGGTGTACATTAGTACACCTCTGACTTACCCTTCGGGGAATACAGGCGTGATGGTATGTTATGTATGATATGATATATTTATTTATTTTTGTTATTGATATTTTATAAACCATCAATAAAATCTATATTTCCTATAGACACCAGACTAGGTATTAGTTTGGATAACTGTACTGTATGACTTTCGACCTTACAAGGGACATTAACCTTCGAATCTGTTGCGATGACGTCATCTTCACACCGACTTCATCAATAAAAACAATTTGACAAGTAAAATTATTATATTCAATCAACTTACCTAATAAAGATCATTGATCAAATTGGCGTGTACTTCTGCTACTGTTGCCTTAAGCAATCATGTTCCGCGTTCAAGCCGCTTCGTCTGAACCAACCCTAAAGCTAAGTTGTGTACCAAGTTACAAGTACCTCGTAACTTGTATAAGGGCCAGTGTGCGGCCGCTACAGATATATTATTATGTGCTCTCCATCTAAAAGTTATTCGATAGAATGTAATGTAGTTTAATGGGTTCGGTCTGCGTTCAAGTTCTTGTTATCTTAAAAGGTGTGTTGGAGCTATTGTAAGATTTTTTAAATTTCGATCGAACTACTCAGACGATCCCAATCCCGTAGGAATTTCCTAAAATCTCATCTTAGTGGTCAACTACTTATATTTGTACTTCTTTAATATCTATATATATAAAAGGCAATGTCCCGACTGACATATCATCGCCCAGCCGAAACCGCTAATGATAGAAGTTTGAAATTTTGTGAGGATATTGATTTTATATTCTAGGCGTCATTTAAGAAAGGACTTTTTGAAATTCATCCCCTAAAGGGGTGAAATGGGGGTTTAAAGTTTGTATGAAACTCTGTCATTTCTAATTCGAAATGAATGAAATTTGGTATTTAGCCTTTAAATATAAGATAATAAAACATGTCTTTAATTTTTTTTAAAATTTCATGCCTTAAATAGGTAAAAAGGGGTGTTAAAGTTTGTATGGATTTTTTTTTGTTTATTATCAAAATTACTTGAAATTGAAAATTTATGCATTTCAATATAATTAATGATTTACGTATTTTTGGATTTTTTTAATTTCATCCCTTAAATGGGTAAAAATGGGTGTTAAAGTTTGTATGGAAAATATTTTTTTATAATCAAAATTACTTGAAATTTAATATTTATGCTCTTCAATACAATTAAAGAAATACGTATTTTTGGATTTTTTTAATTTCATCCCTTAAATGGGTAAAAAGGGGTTTTAAAATTTGTGTGAGAAATGTTTTTTATACTATCAAAATTACTTAAACCTTAATATTTATGCTCTTCAATTTTTGATTAAAGAATCACATATTTTAGGACTTTTTGAATTTCATCCCTAAAAGGGTTAAAAAGGGGTGTTAAAGTTTGTACAAAAATAAATTATTTATTATCAAAATTACTTGAGATTAGATAAGTATTTAAACTCTTCATTATAATAAAAGAAACACGTATTTTTAAATACATTGTTTATTATCGTGCTTGAACTTATGCATTTAAGCTGTACAATACAATTAAAGCAACAAAATTTCAATTTCACCCCTTAGTCGCGTAAAAAGAGTTACTTCCCCTATATAGTGCAAGTAAAGAAATCTGGCATTTGTATTAACACCAAATTTTTATTATTACCTTTAAAACGGAATACGTTATGCATTGCGTTCAAAATAAATAAATACGAGAATCACAATATTCGAAAATCATATCAAAGTTGTACATATTATTATTTAGCCAACCAGTTTGTGTCACGCACTCACTTTTGGCTAAAATACAAAGTAATCGGGACATTATTTTAGCTGTAGCTGCATCTGGAATAACAACTCTTTTGGTGGGAAGGTGGGAAAGCGGCTCTGCATTTAAAATTTCCGCTTAGTCTTATTCGTGTCGAAACTCCGTTTTGCAATAATATCTTAGCAGAGTGACATGGCGCGAAGCGAAACGAAATCGCAGATTTATCGTGTGGGATGAGACAACTAAGGCGCACAAAGGTGGAATTGAAGCACACACTAGATTTTTAAAGATGTCAGAGGCAGCAAAAGAGTGCTCGGTGGAGTTCCTGAGTTGCAGACGGGGGAATGCCGTCAGATTCTGTTATATCTAGAGGAACCTGAGCAGACGAAATCAGAGCATCCTTACCATCGTCATACCTATAGCCCTAACCCAAAATAATGATTATCCGTAAAAAAAAATGAGAGATACGGTTCTTGGAAAGTTTTCAGAGCTATTACTTAAAATAGGAAATGCGGATTATCCCGAATCCGAAAGGAAAATATGTATACTATCTCTGCTGGTAACAGTAGTGACAGGTGGCTATGATAGTTTGAATAGTTAGAGTGTACCCTGATTTTTCTAATAAACAAACAAGTTTATAGATTGGCTGTGCAAACGTGCAATACTAACTCCATAAGAAAAAACATTACAGCTGCTATTAATTAAATACTTCTTAAGTCGTTGGAGGGCTCAGAAATTGAATACAGGTCTATCGATTCAGTGCTACAAGCGGATGAAGTAATTTGCTATCATGAAGAGTTCCTTAACAGTGTTAACCTTACTTGGGACACCTGTAATGCTGCTGCGTCTCATTAAACGATTTAAACTACTTAACGGGACTAGACTGCGAGTAACCGCATTGCACAAAAATATTAAAGAGCCACTGTGATAACTGGATGCTTTCGGGGGAATCACTTTTCCTACCTCAAATACCACTGATACCATCCGACTATGTTTTTGAGTACGATTTCTACTTTGCAATGCCCATAAAAATAATTAAGGGTGAGTCCTTGAGGGTGGCAGGCATAGATTTCAGAGAACATTGCTTCCTTCATGAGTCATTCTACGTAGCCTGTTACAGAGTCCGTACTAATACCAATCTGGTCATTTTGACACCAGACAGAAAAAGCACCAATGAGCAAAGTGGTTTACTACTATTTGTACCTCCCCGTGGAAATCGATCCTACGAGACCTCCAGAATGATAGACTATCGCTCTAGCTGAACACGAATGCTGCTCATTTAATAACAAATACACATAGTACATGTTACTTTGGAAAAACCTAAACCGGCAAAATCGTGTTGTCCACGCGGGCGAAGCTGCGGGCGGAAAGCTAGTAATATTATAAAGAGGAAAGATTTGTTTGTTTGTAGGTTATCGATACAATTTTAGACTACTGAATCGATTTTAATAATTCTTTCATCGTTAAAAAGCTACAATATTCTATTAAGATTAACATAGGCTATTTATTATATCGCGGGATAATTGCGATCTCATGCTAGCGAAGCCGAGGACAACTATCTCTGTTATTTATAAGGTATCAGTACCGGTCCAATGTATCGGTTAGAACTATGCATTGTTCGTCAATCAGTAGTAGGGTATTACAATTCAATAATCCAATCAATCTTTTTTATAAAGCTATAGTAACCGAGCAATCTACAGCGCGTCGGTAACCACATAGCCGACGTCTCTGCATGCCCGAATGAGTCTCGTTCCCGAGAACCAGACGCACAAATAGACATTCCTACTGTAATATCATCGCAATAACATACACATAGACGTGTATGACTCACCCACACATCCGTGTTATTCCATAAACAATACACAAGATGTTCTGTAGACCTTGGATCACAGTTCAAACGCGGCCAAAATTGCCGCATCTGCTGCAGATTGCAACCACTTGTTAGATAGGTGGAATATTGATAGGATTTGTATCATTACGTGGAAGCGATCTGACAATTATGATTAACTAGATTTTACTAGTATCCCAATACAGTACAGTACAGTTTTTTTTAAACAAGGGCCTTATAGCCTTCCTCTATATGCAATCGATTCCCTTGCCAAATTTTATTGAAATCTGTGCAGCGGTTTAGGCGTAAAAAGCAAAAAGAGTTACTTTCGCATTTGTAACACTAACTGTTGCCTTATTTACATTGACATCCTAAAGGACTTTTTGAGGGATCAGTTACTTATATCCGTTTTCAAGGTCTAATCTATCTCTGTAACAAAATTCATCAAAATTGCTTCTGTAGTTGAGGTTTTAAAACGTAACAAAAAGATTTACTTTCACATTTTATTATTTAAGAGTTCCTTCCATAAGTTAATGTTGTGTTAGTCTAAGATTCAAAATCTTCATCAAATTACAACAAAGATATTATTGGAAGCATAACAGATTCGTCGCCATATATTATATTGTGTTCATAAAATAATTACTTTTTAAAGGTTACACTTTACAGACACACAAGTCATAAGCTAAATGTTTGACTTGGAGTATTAGCTATTGTATTTTTTTTAGATTTACATGATACTTATTTTTTACGATGAAGTTTAAAATTTTAATGAAAATTCTTTGTCTAATTAGTATTCTTTTTTGTTACAGGTATGTATATTTTGCGTTGTCCTATATACTTCCGGATAATATGGTAAGCTGTTTGTTACCTACCGATATTTCTATTGTATACAAATAGGTTAAATATAATTCATTTTTAAGAAGTGCAAGCTACTCCGTTTTGTTTATTATACTGGGATGTGCATTGTATTTTATTATTTCTTTAAAGTATATTTTTATTTTATGTTATGAATTATAAATAACTGCTGTGTTGAGATATCTCAATCTTATATTTATTTTTATCGTTACAAAGTTGTTTTTGTTAACTTTGTTAGAAACCACAGCACACAACAGTTCTCAAAACTTTCATCGTTATTGAAAAGTACAGGAGACGAGCAAACTGTTTTTATATTGAAAGATTATTTTATAACTTGACAACAAAATCTAGGTAGTTATAAATAATACATTATCTGCTGTTGTTACTTGTTAACTTGTTTTATTGCCCATTAACTTCTTAATTAAGATTATATTTTTCTTATCTCATTATGTAATGAAAAAAAGAAGAAAAAAACATGTTTTGGATTCAACTGTTGATACTTGCGCTGAATTACAAGTAATTATAACATAAATAATTGATTAGGTTTTAGACGTGTTGTAAATAAACATAACATAACATACCATCACGCCTGTATTCCTCGAAGGGTTAGGCAGAGGTGTACTTAATGTACACCCACAGTTCGCCGGTATGTTTAGGTCCCATGTAATAGGGGGCGAGCCTATTCCCATTCACCGGGCACAAATCCAGACTCCGAGCTGCTACTGAGAATTTCATAGAAAAACCCAATAACACTTTGCTCGCCCTGGGGATCGAACCCAAGATCTCTACCGTAGCAGTCGCGATTGGACCACTAGACTAACGAGGCAGCAGAGGCAGGCAGTTGTAAATAAAGTCTCGAATAATTTAAATTTAAATCATTGATTTATTCAATCTAAATAAAAAAACATTAATTTCTACGTAAATACACTCAAGCCTTTTTCCCATAGGGGTTGGGAGAAAAAACAGAAGGCCGTTTATTCTGTTTCGTCCGTTTCGTTTCATTAATACACCTTATTTTACGTACAACGCACCTGACCTTTTAGAAGGACCTCCAATTAGAACTAATAAGGTCGATATGTATGTCTTTCAAGGGCGTCCGTTTCTCGTCAAAAGTACCTATTCGTATTTTGAATCTCTTGTTTACTGGCTTTGATACATTCTCCACACATACCGAAACCATCCAGCATATTCCTCTCAATTTGACTTCATCAAGTAGAAGAAATATTTAATTTAAAGATGTCTTGTAGGCACCTACTCTACTTAGTCATATATGATTCATACAATAGTTCTAACTAAACTAGCTAAAACATTAATCAAAGTAACTGATACCCTGATCTATTTAGAGTAATAGTCTTAGTGACGCTCCCATTACATATCTGAATAACTCGTTTATGTAGAATGCATTAATTATAATAATTATTCTTGTTCTGTTAAGAGTGACGTTACGTTTAAGTGGTAGGTAATTACATGATTATTTTCTAACATACCATTCACGCCTGTGTTCCCCGAAGGGTTAGCCAGAGGTGTACTTATGTACAATCACAGTTCCCATATAATAGGGGGCGATCCTATTGCCATTAACCGGGTACAAATCAAAATTCCTAGCTGCTACTGAGAATTTAAAGAAAAACCCAATTACATTTTGCACAACCTGGTAATCTAACCCAGAACCTTATTAGCGTAGTGGGGCTTAGAACCACTTATAAGACATGAATTTCTAAGATTTTCTTGGGTTGTTTTCAGTAATATTGTAAACATAACCCAGATTCTGGGAAATAAGTTGGACTGATGGAATTTTGACGTGATCGCAAGTCCGACGCCCTAGCCATTAGGCTACCGCTGCTTTATTTATTATTATCACAAATAAATTATTTGATAGTTTCAACTTTGAAGTCTGTTAACATTGGTGCCACCGGTGATAAGACGGTAGAAAATACAGTGTTTATCATTAGGTAGATGTGAGATTTCACACCTCAGTGACAAATTCCATGCTTACACGAAAGCTTGAAAACCTTTCACGGTGAAAGGTAATGGTAGTTGGTATAGGAGCTCCCACTACACGAGTAGATACTGTTAAATTCATTCTGTTGTTAGAAATGTTTATAACAGATAATATTACATACATACATACCATCATTATATTCGCCGAAGGGTTAGGTTAGGTTAGATTAAATTCATTCATTCATTTAAGGTTAATTGTGTCGTTATTAAAGATTCTATAAACATATTAGATTAACATACCATCACGCCTGTATTCCCCGAAGGATTAGGCAGAAGTGTAATTAATGTTCACCCCCAGTTCGCCAGTATGTTTAGGTCTCATG
The DNA here is from genome assembly GCA_958496365.1 of Subacronicta megacephala. Lineage (NCBI taxonomy): Eukaryota > Metazoa > Arthropoda > Insecta > Lepidoptera > Noctuidae > Subacronicta > Subacronicta megacephala. The sequence goes on from OY292516.1 coordinate 312,704, forward strand.
TTATAGGGGGCGAGCCTATTGCCTTTTTTGGGGCACATATCCAAACTCCGAACTGAGAAATTTATAGAAACACTCAATAATAACCTAACACTCAATAATAGCTCGACCTGGGAATCGAAACCAAGAGTGAGAAGAGTGTAGCAGTCGCACTGCAGACCAGCAGAATAACTACGCAGTTTCAGATAATATTCTTCCATCGATTTGAGAAAACTTATTTCTATGTTACGTTGTTTAATCTTCTAATTTATAAACAAAAATCATTCAGCAATATAATTTATTACGTGAAGGTCATTCAATTAGCCTTAAATTTTACAGAACTTCTAAGTCTATTTTAAATGGCTATAAATAAGTATTAAGGAGTTCTAAAGAACTTCAGTTTATATTGTATATCATAATGTCAAAGGTCAGTTTCAGCAATTACAACTGATATCATTGTAAAGTAATTAATTATTTTAATACTTTAGATTCCCTGAATGCAGCATAGTTAAGTGTAGAGAGCTTATTTTTTTTACGTGAAATGTAATGTAAAGTTAAAATTGACATCTATAAGAATCTAATTGTGCCTTTACCAATTCCAATACTTATTACGGATTTGTGACATTTACGCACATTTCAGACATTGAAATAAAACTATGTACTTCATTACGGATTTTATTGAAACATCGGGATATTATCATACTCTAATATGACTACCTCATTAGTCTTGTGGTCTAAATCGCGATTGCAACGCTAGAGGTCCTAGGTTCGATTCCCAGGTAGAGCAAAGTGTTTGGGTTTTTCTATGAAATTCTCAGTAGCAGGTAATTAAGCTAGCCCCCTATTAGGTACACAAACATACCGGCGAACTGTGGGTGAACATTAGTACACCTCTGCCTGATCCTTCGAGGAATACAATCGTGATGGTATGTTAATCTAATATTTTTATCGAATCTTTAATAACGACACAATGAACCTTAATAGTTATTTTTTATAACTGGTCATGTCAATTCGTGACGTCATCGTCAGCGAACTGGTTTCAAACTTATTAATAACTTACTGATCTATGCAAATAAAATACCGAAATATTCCAAACTCTGGAATTCAAAAATAAACAGATTATTTTGTAGTTATTCATTATCATTTATTTATACCTTGGTGGGTGGGTGCGGTTTAAGTATTGGTAATTTAATTAATTCAATGATAAAAAAAAAATTAGTTAATTATATTATATGTCATATATTATTTAACTTGTTTAATACGTTATAATGTAGCTACACTTTGGTAACGTTATATTCTGTTATTGATGAGTAATTACTAAAAATATATTAGTCTAAGTTGACGCTGAAAAAACAACACCTATATACCTACCGATTTAATGTAATATTTGGTAATCACAAAATAATTTACAATATTGGTCAGCGGTTTTCCGTAAAATAAATTTATATTTATTCTCAAATTATAATCATGCATTTTCAGTACAGTTTTATAAAAACTGAGTTTTAGTATTGGGTACCAGTGATTGTAATAAATACATTTAATAAACAACGCGATATATTATGTGTAAGTATATCATAATAGTGCCTAGATATATTAAAGCACCTGTGCCTACATACATACCATCGCGCTTGTACTCCCTGAAGGGTTAGGCAGAGGTGTACTAATGTACACCCAGAGCCAGCCGACCCTATTGCACCTATTCCTTAAACTACACATCAAAAATACTAAGTCACGTTGATACAAATTATGCAAGTGTGCCATTACTAACACTGCGTCAATTGATGCCACTCTGTACAGGAAATAACGCGTGAAATACCGAAATAACACACATACAACACAGTTTTCTTGTACCCTATGATTTGTTATGCTAACGCTACATCACCTTTGCACAATACTTACAAAAGGGTTATATAACGACTACACTTCTCTACGACCGCGTTGTTGCCAACGTGATCGTAGAAAAAATACAAAAAAAAAAATTAGGTAATAGCATCGAGATCGCACTAGGAAATCCATTTAAATAGTGTAGAAAAATATGGGCACATCGACAATCGTAGAAAATCGGTAATTATGTCTCATCACAAGTTGACAAAGATGTCCGTTTCATGTTCATAGTAAAATGCTTTCAAGTCGACAAAACTTCTTTCTATACATAGTTAGATATTAGATTATTAGATTATTCTTGCTGGTTGAAAGTTTTTGGTTCGTATTGCTTTTCTAAAATTGTTAAATTTTTAGTTTCCTTTCGCGTTTTGTTGTCTTCCTTTGTATAATAACTCAATGTTCAAAACATTATTTGTTTACTAATTCTTAAGTACTCATTTCGTGTTGACCACAGTTTAACAACGTGTAAATTTTTACTGTATTCTAGCAAAAAGTTGTTTGTTAAAACAAAAAATTGTAAAGAATCAAGTCGATCCGGGGTCGGGCTGAGTTCAACAATTTTTTTGTAATCAATTTATGGTTGATTTGATTCGTAGTGGATTGTAAGTAACTTGTGTTTTGATTAATTAAATAACGTAGTCCTAATTTAGTAATAAATGAAAGAATCATTTAATTTTGTTCAATAATTAATAAGTAGATGCCATCCATAACCACTATCAAATCAATTAAATCCCCCGTAGGAAAACTTGATCATACCTATATTTTTAAAGAACCTTGACAAGTGGCCGTTTTTAAGAAGGGTTATGTCGGACACCGTCTATATTTGACCTCTTATCATAAAATATTTGACCATCACTTTCTCCTACAACTGAAATCAAAATCTCTTTAAATTAGAATGTCACTCATTTATTTTGGAATAGTTATTCCCATTTCGTCCTTCATTAATCATGCGTTTAATTGTACAAATCCTTGTGGAACGCAATGTATGCCACGCGTGCACCCGGAAGAGGCGGCGCCAATACCACGTGACTTCCGCCACCTTTCCTAGAGCCTATAGTTGAATATGTCAATATGTCTTATATTTGATGTAGCATTAAAAGATTTATGAAACCTGTAAATCTTTCATGTTATGTAGGAAGCCGTAGTTTCAGGAGCGCCGGAGGCCCAATTTCTCCTCCAGTCCCCTTCCTTCTCCTTTTCTCCTTCCCCTCCAGTTTCCTTAAATAGGCTCAGCAACGCATCTGTAACTCCTTTGGTTTTGCAGATGTCCATGGGCGGCGATGACTACTTACCATCAGGTAGCTCGCCTGCTCGTTTGCCGAGTTATACCATAAAAAAATGATGGACTGCAAAAATTTTACGAAGTTTTATAACGAAGTAGTGTTATGAAATTGTGTTTGACACTATCACATAAGTAGTATAAAACAAAATCACTTCCCGCTGTCTGTCTGTACGTATGTATGCATACATCTTTAAAACTACGCAGCGGATTTTATTTTTATAGATAGTGATTCAAGAGGAAGGTTTATGTGAGTAATACGTACATATTATAGTACAGAAAAGTCGCAAATAAGACGCGGGCGAAGCCGTAGGCGGAAACCTAGTTAAATTATAATTATGTATAGTATACCTTGTATATAATAAACCTAGAGTAAATAATTATTTTAATAATACAAATTTATTTAAATTAATAAAAAATATATAAGATAAGAGATACAATAAGTAATAAACTATAAAAAAAATACACTGGTACACTTTTAAAAAGTAAAGATTTACATAATCCGTAGGATAAGTATCTACTACAAAAATAGCAAATACCAGTTGTCTTAGCAACATTTACATAGTTGCTGTAAAAAAATACTTGACAACCACATCTGTCATCTTTGATCACAGTGGTGACATAATGGTTAATATCCGTATATAATGGTTAATTGATGTCTTGCACTCGATCAGGATAGTGCGACGTGATCAAGAATAAATCATATGAATCAACTAGTTGCGATCAATCGTTTATTGTTATAATAAATTATTTTTTATTACATGAAGTATGGGTCATTAGTACGCCTCTGCCTAACCCTTCGGGGAATACAAGTGTGATGGTATGTTATGTGTTATGTTAAATTATTGTTAAGTACTTGCAAGCGAATGTCGATCGATATGAAAATAACTTGTTAACTTGACTCTACTTTATACAAAGAAGATTTCATTTTACTGTGGATTAGGTTAGTACAACTCTGCCTAAGCTTTCGGCCAATTTAGGCGTGATGGTATGTTATGTAATTCGAGATCAGTATTTTGAATGTGAGATTTGGTTATAAAAATGTTTTTCATCCCTAGTACATTTTATACGTCTATGCATAATACATAATTCCTCGTACTATGGCCGCGCTTAATGATCTCTTGGATTCTAATCCAACAGATGATTTGTTTGCGGATGGATGGTCGAAGATTTTATTGGTATGTCAGAAGTACTGTGAGAGGAATTTATGAAAGTGTTGTTAGCCTTTTTGTTAATTTCCTACAGTTTATATTATATATTAGTTACTTTAATTGGTTAAAAGACCGTTGTAATTAATTTAATAAAATAAAATAAATAAATAAGTAGTTATTGATACATAACAATTTTATAATATTTAATAAAGAGCGAGGTAATGAGGGGAAGTGGCTTATTAGCCACTTCCCCAAACTATAGTTCAATAAAGACTTTTTACAAAAGTTACAAAAGAATGACATTTAAACCATTTTAAAGAATTCAGTGATGTTACGTATTCAGGAAACAGACATACCGATGACGTATCAACTAATAATTATTTTTCCATGTATGTTAACGAACTTTTACCGCAAACCTATTTTGAACCTCATGTGTTTGAAAATAATGTCTACAATAGCTTGTATATCTTGTATAAATGTGACAATTTTAGATATCTGTTTCTAGAGAGCATTAAAGAGAATGATCACTTAGTTGAAAATGTAGGTTGATTATTAAGTTGATGAGCGCCTCTCTCTCGCGGCTGCTGCCTAACTTGCGGAAGCCCTACACCTCCTTCCGGAGGCTCTTTTTTTATTATAGTGAGGTCCATGGGGCTCTACGGAGAGCCAGTGAGGCCGGAAACCCTTTCGGCCCGTAATCGCGCCCTGTTGCGAAGACCGTAGCGGGCGATGGCCGTCAGGGTGACGGGTGGTGGTGTATAGTATTTAAAGAAGGGTACACTTTTTGAAAAGAGATAAAATAGATTTTATTGTTAAGTTGGTATTTGAAGACTAGGTACTCATAACTATTAAAATATAGAGTATAACCACAGATTAAATAATAGTTACCTTTAACTGGTCTACCTAAGAATTCAGACAATGAGTGGTACTTAAGTTACAACATACTACTAAAGCTACATCACTTAAGGCAGTAAGCCATACAATTTTCTTAGAACGGTCACTCCGAACCAATCGACTTCAAAGAAAACAATTTATATAATTCGATGTGTTACATAAGTTGCGCAGACGCCGGCCGTCTCCGTAGTAATGTGGGTTACACCGTATTTGAGCTAAAGAGACCTCCTTTCTGTGAGAAATTATGTAATTTACTTGACTGGTCCCCTTTGTCCATAAAAGTGATCCAAGTCTTTTTTTAATTAATTATGCCTACCTGTTTTCGAGTATATTGCAATCAAAAAAGCAAAACCGCAAAATATATGATATCATATATTATATTTCACCGAATAAATTGACAACTCGTAATTGAATTACCAACGGAATTAATTTACAATTGGTAATTGTTTATTTTTGAATTGGGCGTAAGTAAATATGTTTTGAATTAAGCGTAAAAAATCGTACGTATTGTTCGTTGATTTAACCTATGTCACCAATGTTTTAAAAGTGAAACACGACTTGCAACTTTAAATTCATGTATTACCCGAGAAAAACAAACCTTAAAATTTATTATCTATTGGTCGAGGAGAACAAACCCTGCAACCGCTTGACGGATTTTTTCGAAAATGAAATACACCGAAAACGTGAAAAACAACTTAGGCGGAATTGACGCGAAAATTGTTGTCAGATAAATCCAACTTGAGCTGGTTTAGGGGTTAAAGCTTGTACGCAAGGCTACACGTCGAACTATACAAATCTAGTTTACGCTGCCCCCTTATTGTATGGAAAGCTTATACAATACGCGATCAGCTTAAACTAGTAATGTAATTCTCCTGTATCCAAACTGTCAAATTTCTGCAAATGATTTTAAACCTTAAATTGTTGAAGATAAAGTTCAAAATCAACTAAGAAAATTTGTCATTTTGTGGTTACTTGATGTGCTGACCATCGAACAATGATCGACTCAAATGTATTTAACCATGAGCTCTTCGTCGTCTGGTTATGTAGTAATAACATTAACACGAAGAAAGATTAAAGCCATCTGATCAATACTTATTACGTAACATCTGCTTACTGTTTGTATCGGATGGGGAGGAGTCACAGTACTGGACATAATGAGGTCAAAATATAAATCTAGTATAAGTTTCGTATAAATGTCAAATGGTATAACGCTAGAAGTAAACAAGTTAGATTGAATTGAGATGGAAAATTGAACCAAAGGTGATATTTAGGACATTACACTTTATCGATTATTGATCAAATTTCAATACTACGACAATTTTTATGATACGAATTTCGCTTATGGAATTATTAGGATTTAGGGAAAGGCACGTGGACTAGTAATAGTAAAGAGTTACAGCGGGAAATTCGCTTTATCAATAATAATTGATTTAGGTGATGATAAATATCTCGGTAATACCTACCTATGCACATGAATTCCAAATAAAGTGGTCAGCATTATTTAAGTAATAGGTATCACAATTTTATTTTAGATATCCCCAAGACACCTGCTCTGCATTAAAGTTGCTTACCGTAGATGTCATGATTCAAGTTGTTAAGAAAAAATTGACACATAATAGAAAAACAACTACTTAAAGATTGAGACCAACTAAAAATTATTTGGTCAATAGCCTTATAGCGAGGATCACTGCAATTATGCATGACGATCTCATATACAACCTTTATAATGATACTTAATATTCATAGGCGATAAGTTCACAGACATCAATAGGACTAGCTTTGACCAGTCCATTTTAGATCATAAGTAAACAACCTTTCGGTTCACCTCACTCTGTTATTTTGTTGTTAGATCAAAAATATTTTATATTACCAATATACCATACTTGACTCCAAGGATTGGTGAGATTACCGAACAAAATAAGTGCAATCATAGCAAATGTTATTTATATAATGAGGAATTCAATCGATCAAACGGAGCAGCTTTCAATAAGTGCATACAAATTGCAATTGCTGTGTATCCGCTATACTCAAAGGGGATGTGATTTGCTAGATCCACTGCTTTTCATTCGCAGCTTAGCTGCTGTCGTTTTTCAATTATGTAGTTGGCGACTGCTAATTTACATTCTACAAAAGGGCTTTCATAAGTCAGGAATAGTAATTGCACTTTGTATCTTTGAAGTAGAGTGGTTATTATTTGAAATAAGAGGCCCTAAAATGCCGAATATTACAAGAAAGCTTAATATGACAGTAATAATAAAATGAAAAAAAAAAAAAACAAAGCAATGCCATGGAAAAATAATCTTTACAACGCTTACCTCAGTGACGATTACTTGTATTGTACGAAGAATACTAAACAAAAATATATTACACAAAAACATATTGGACTTTCTCCATTTAGCTGTCTTGTAAGTATTTAGGTACTTTGTTGAGATAATTGTCAAAACTGGTTTTGTCGGTTATGTCGACTCAGGGCAATTAAGGTTTAATACTGATTAAGGCCGTCTTCAACAAGATTTGAGAAGTAGGAAGACGAAATATCATGATAAATGTATTTTTTAAACATAGAATAGTCGAAAAGTAAAAAAAAAAAAGTTTCGTGTATAATATTTTTGACATGGCACTTTAATCCTCCGATAAGAAATGTGTTGTACTCGTACAATTGGCACACAACACACGACATACCAACAATTTATCTCATTGGCCTGGATTTGAACCATCGGCCTCAATAGGCCAAATTGCGCTACTATAGTATTTTGTAACCGTTCATCAAAAAGGGCCCGAAAACCGATACAAAAGATAATCAGGTGATGTCGCAACACATGCGCCGGATCACGTAAAAACTCGTCGGCCATAGAAAGTGGCGCTCGGATCGAGGCCGCGTGGCGCGCGGGCACCGTTGTACAAAACAACCGTGGTACAGGTAATACAAGACATTCTTGAATTAATCTGATATTGTTAGATGCCAAATTGATTTATGATTAACCTCAATTACCGTCTTGTTGAATACCAGAGACGTATAGGGAAACTATAAGCTAGATTTTAAGTTTATGAGGTTTTAGTTTTGCTAATTTGCCAATCATATAGTCAGTTAGCTACATTTTTATAAATTTTAGGGTTATTCGTAAAGGGAATAGCTACTTACAGATAAGTCGGTTTGAACTTTACCTATCCATGATTGTTACTTTGTCAAATTTTTGAATAACTTTCCAAAAAACCTTCATTATTAAAAAGTATTTTTGTATGGCATGCATTATTTTTCTATTTCGAAAAGTTGTTAAATCAAGAAAATTGCTGACTTTCTTGTGAACTAGGTAGGTAAGAAATACTGTTTTATATATTGGTATAACCTTAATGGATAAATTGATAAGTATTTATAGTAGGGAGGCGAAGAATTGAAGAAAATTACCTATGTAACTGTAATCGTCGACCCTATGCGTCCTTGCGTCTCATGATATTATATGGTTGTCGGAATAATATGGTTGTAAGATTCTAGTTAAATAAAGAATGTGTTGACTGGTCTTTATGGGGGCTATAACTTAGACTACCATATTGTTGTAATGTAGACTCATATATAACTTAACTGGGTAATGACGTTTAACTTGACTAGCGATTGACGTTTAGTTTAACGTAACAGTTAGATAATGATGTTTTATTAACTAATGTAATTACTATTGCATGAATTTTTTCACACATTTTTGAACCAGTTTATTGCAACGCATTTTTGATTATTTTAATTGTATTGAGTATAGAATCTGCATTTTTTAGGTTGTATAATACAGTAAGATTGGTATTAAGATTTATTTTTTACTTGTTTATTAATACTTTACGCATTTGACTTTATTTATTTATTAATAGGTACATTACTTGACTAGTATTAATTCCAGCGGTATCGTGTACAAAATAATAGTAATTTCGGAATGAGTTTAACAAAATATAGGTATAATGTTAATTTTCTATCATGTCAATTAGTTTTTGATATCAATATTATTATAATAAGAGTTCTACAATTCAACTATTAAAGCTCTTTTTAAATTTAGTTTGTTCAATAAATTACAAACTTCGTTCTTAACAATCTAATATTTAGAGCATAACAACAAATTGTTTTAATGCACTGATTAATGATTTTGAAAGGACTGGATTTTTTTTTGTCTTAAAAATTAGTAACTCATATATTATTATCTACATGTAGTTTTTAGCGTATGGTAATCTAATTACAAAATATTACAAGGTACACCGCTTTACATGACAAAAAACTCACTAAAAAAGCGTGACTATTTCCTAGTCACGTTTTTTAAACATGCATAGATCGTGAAGAAAATACTGACACCTTTTACATAAATACCATCACGCTAACATTCCCCGTAAGGTTAGGCAGAGGCCTATTGCTGTACACCTACAATTCGCTGGTAGGAAAAGGGGATATACCCATTCACCGGGCACAAATCCAAACTCTGAGCTGCTACTCATAATATCAGAGAAAAACTCATTAAGAATCACTTTGCTCGAAGTGGGAATTGAATACCTCTTTAGTAATCAGTATTATTAGCATTATCTGAGGGCTTACCTGTATATAGAGGCAGCAACTTCCTCCTAAGATTACACTCATATAAGAACAATCCTGATATATTAAATTTTAATTAGTAATTAATTCGACACGCTGACATCGCTTCCTCTTGATTGATTCCGAACTAGTTTTTAACCTAAAAAACGCTACCCGGAAGAAAATTAGTTAACTTATGTAACATTATTATAATTACTAAAGATATAGCTACCATTATAGAACAAATTCCATTTGGTATAATTTGTAGCACTTATATATACATTTCCGTGATGCTAAACAGCTGAAGATTCAGTTATAGTCAGTCAATTATATTATCTAGTCAAATCTCTTAAAAAAACGGCAAAATGTTTTTTGTTTAATTCTATAAATCTACTAAAGAGATAGGTATGCAAGGAGATATGTAACAGATATATGAATAAGACGTTTTCCACTTCATACAATTATTTGTATTTCGAACACTGTAATACAGTTTAGAAATAATCAACCTCTTTTGACATCAAAAGATTTCAACGATCTTAATTATCGCGAAAATTCTATCGTAGGCGAAATCGCGAGCGGAAACTTGTACGCCTAATAGCTGTTTAATTTACAAGTGTATCCTAAGTGAATCAGGTTTTGTGTACGTTATAGGCTATCATTAGATAAATAATTATGCACTATTGTATTATCTTATTGGCTTTTAACACGATATTAAAATTACGGCTAAACAATGCCTCAGAACAAAATGATACTTAATAGCAGAACTTGTGTGATCATTAAGTATTAATAATATTATGTACTAGCCATTGTACGCAGCTTCACTCACGCTCAAAAAGGATTTTCTTATTATAACTCCGCTTCTAGGCGGAGTATCAACATAAAATATGAACCCGATTTTAAGTTAGATCTTCATCCAATGAAAATCTCCGTGTAGTCGTTTTAGTTTGATACAGACAAAAATAAAAAGAATTGTTTTGGCTTCTGCTGCTCTAATAAAGACTCCCACATTAGTTTTTCTTCAATATCTATAATGTATAGACATCGGCCTGTTACAATTTTATTATATTATAGATAAGGTACTAGCCTAGTGATATGACCACTAGTAACAACCATGGATTACTACTAGTCCCAAGTCATGGGTTCTCAAAAACAAACCCAAGGCACTTTTCACATACAAATGTGTATAATTAATTAAGATACACACGACGAAAGAAGACCTCGTGAGGAGGTCTCCTGTCTAAGAGAGTTTTTGTTTGTTTCGGCTCCTGATGTCTGTGAACCCAGACTAGACCAGCATGATAGACTATAGCTATGCCCCTCTTAATCTGTGAGGAGACATGGTTCTAAAACCCAAAGTGAGAAAGTAAATGACGAGATGGTCATAAAAAGGTATTGCTAAGTATACGAAGTTTCTAATTCACTGCATTTATCACATTTATCTTTAGACGAAGGTAACAATTCAGTCTTTTTATAGATGTTGCGTCAAAAATACATTAATAGTTATGATAAATAGTGTTAGATGTCAATAACCCTATCTCGTCGGAGAATCTCAAACTGCGCAATAGTTTGCGCAAACGTTATGTCATGTCAGGAATGCAAATATTTGCGCAGAACATGACTGGTGCTGCCTAGATTATTTATTTATTTATTTATTTATATATACTTTATTGTACACCAATAAAATCACAAATATATAGGACACAGTTGTTCATAAAAACATACAATGGGCGGCCTTATCGCAGACTGCGATTTCTTCCAGGCAACCTTGGTATGGACATATCGGTACAGAACAAAATAAATGGGGTTGACAATGGTGCAGTATTACAGTAAAACTTAAATTTAATTTAATATAATAATAGTATAGTAATAATATATATATATATATATATATCTACCATAAATATTAAATAATTATAATATACCTATAATATATACATAAATAGCATTAAATATTACAATACAAGTTAAAGCGACAAATAATGTTCCTTCACAAGCTTTTTGAACATTGGCAGCGATTGCGCACGCCTAATGGGCACTGGCAACGCATTCCACAAACGGGCAGCCTGCACTGAGAAGGACTTGTCGTAGAAAGTTGTGGAATGCATAGGCATTTTGAGTCTCAAGTTATCCGATGACCGTAAAAATCGAGTGTGAGAGTCACCGAGGAACTCAAAACGTTTTTTAAGATAAAAGGGGGAAGAAGGCAGGAAAAGCACATTGTAAAGTAGGGAGAGAATATGAGCATTCCGACGAAGGCGAATTGGCAACCACTTGAGTTTGACTCGGAAATTTGAAACATGGTCATATTTGCGTAAACCGAATATGAACCTTATACAAAAATTTTGGAGACGCTCAAGTTTATCGAGTTGCTCTTCTGTAAGGTCAAGATAGCTGACATCAGCATAATCAAGGATGGGAAGAAGGAGTGTTTGAGCAAGCGCAACTTTGGTCGTAGTAGGCAAGAAATTGCGTAGTCTTTTCAGACTCGCAGCAGATGCATACAACTTACGACTGACTTCCTGTAATTGAGCGGTCCAGGAAAAATGTTTATCAATATAAATCCCCAAATTTTTAACTTTATCACTAATAGGAATTACAACATTGTCAAAGGAAACTTGGGGAAGAGTTGACCAGTCAATTCGAGAAACGGTTCTGGAGCTGCCCACTACAATAACCTGAGTCTTCGAGGGGTTAACCATAAGTCCATACCTCTTACTCCAGTCGCCAATACAAGCTAGGTCTTGATTTATTGTGTCAACCGCTTGCGACAGGCTTCCTAAGGGAGCCCGGCAGTAAATCTGCAGATCATCAGCATAAAGATGGTAGGAAGAAAGTAGTTGTTTGGAAATAGAGTTTATAAAAACTGCGAAAAGTAGAGGAGATAGAACGCCACCCTGTGGTACGCCGGCAGAGGTATTGCTCCATGAAGAAAGAGCTTCTTCAATGCATATGCGTTGCCGTCGACCAAACAGGTAACTACGAAACCAGTCAGTCACCGATGGAGATATGTTAATAGAGCGCAGAATACCGAGCAGAATTTCGAAATCAACGGTGTTGAAGGCATTACTAAAATCCAGTAATGCCATTACCGTTAGATTACCGATTTCCATGCTTGATCTGATATCGTCCGTAACATTGACAAGGGCTGTGCTTGTGCTATGACCTGGGCGAAAACCGGATTGAAAGGGATTAAGGAGATTGTACGTGGAGAGGAAAGTGCTTAATTGATTATATATTAGCCGTTCGAGGACTTTGGATAAGAATGGTAAAATGGATATGGGACGATATTCAGAAAAGGATGCTGGGTTAGGTTTTTTTGGCAGTGGGATGATTTTCGCATCTTTCCATGCACATGGGAAGACGCCACTAGTTAAGGAAAAATTTAGGATGTGGCAGATAACAGGAAGGATAATATCAAGCACTGGGAGAATCATGTTACGGCTGATACAGTCACTCCCAACTGCGTTGGAGGTAATGGATTCTACGCTCTTTTTAACATCACATGCGGAGAAAAGACTAAAAGTAAACGGGGGATAACTGGGCGCCGGTTGAGCTGAAAGATGATTCAAAGTTGTGAGTTTAGTAGTCTTATCGAGATTAGACGAAGAGGTAAAATGTAGATTTAATGAGTTTATATGTAAATCTTTTGGGATAGTTTCTTGACGAGATTTCCCGACACCCATAGATCTAAGAAATTTCCAGACTTTTGCTGGGTCTCCGTTTTGAACAGAGTTATGGATATGTTGGCGTTGAGCATTCCTACACATCTTATTGCAATGGTTGCGAATTGAGGCATATCTCTCCCTGCTAAAATCCGACGGTCGACTCTTATACTTAGATTTTGACACCACTTTCCTGTGCATCAATGTTTTTAATTCATCAGTAAGCCATGGCGCTGGCAAATGTTTCACTTTAACTGCTCGCACTGGCGCGTGACGGTCGTATAGATTCACGAGCGCAGTTGTAAAGAAATTTACTTGCTCGTCGACTGAAGAAGAGGAAAAGAGCGGTGACCAGTCTATTGCGTTGGCATCCTCGTGAAGGTCGCTAATATTAATCGCACCAAAGTTGCGTTGCATTAGAGTTTTAACTTTTAACTTAGGACAACGAATTTTGTAAGAAAGAAAGACGAGATCATGATAGGAAAATGCGTCGGCCGAGCATTGACCATGCTTAGCTACACGATTAGGAGAAGAAACAATAATTAGGTCAAGTAGTGATGGATTAGAATTGGGAAAATGATGAGTCGCACTAAGCGGAAGGATGGACAGATTACTGGATTCTATTATGGAGCATAGGGAAGAAGAACGATAGTCTTGTTTAAGGAGACATGTATTAAAGTCACCCATGATTATGCTATGACTGTAAGAAGGGATTAACATCTCTAAGATGCTTTCAAAAGAGGAGAAGAAGTTAACACGTAAAGAAGGACAATAATACACACCAAGAAGTAATTTTGAGTGATTCAATTCGACTTCTAGAAATAGATGCTCACCAGCGTTTGGCGGTGGTGGCTGTGCTGAAATATTAATGACAGAGAAAGGAATGTTTGTTCGGAGGTATATGGCAACACCACCACCACCACCAATTGTGCGGTCATTTCTAATTAGTTGAAAACCGGGCAATGTGTAAGAAGTTGAAAGAAGACATGGTTTAAGCCACGACTCTGAAATAAGAATAGCATGAATATGTTTACAGTCAAAACTTGCCAGCATATCGGGAAAATGGGCCGGAATGCTCTGAGCATTTATATGAATGACGTTAAAATTCTTAGGAACATCGGAAAACTGAGCTGTGAGTGTGTCGGCTAGTGAAGGGATACTAGAGAAACTATGATCGCTGCTTGTTAAGGAATAAAAACTATCTTCGTCGCTACCAGATTCTATAGACATAATAATATATAAATAAAAAAATAATAATATATAAACTTATTAATATAAAATTATACTTATAAACTTTCAATATATGTGAGTACACCTGCCGATGTAGTGCACAATTAAACAGAGAAGTTATAAGAAATTTGAAAAATGTTAGGGACAAACTAAACAAATTAATAGACTAGGCAGTCCGAGTAAAATAAAATAAAACTAAATAAAATTAACAAACAAAAAAAAAAAAAAAAAAAAAATACAATTAAATTTAAAATTTCACACATGTATTATTTTGACGTCCCATTCTGCATGAATTGGAACGTTCGCCATTTAACTAGTTGGAAGCTGTCAATGTCACATATTTCAAACAAGTGAATTCAAGTGTCAGTGAGTGTGACACTTGTGACAAACTGACAGCGTCAGACGTCAGTTCGATGCAAATTGTAAATTTACAAACATGCAAAACGAGTTTTATTATAAAGTTTGTACGACGATGGACTTATACTTAAAAATCATAAATACAAATGGCGGTATACACACAAAATGTGACGACAAATAACAAATAAAATTACCCGGACATTGCCTTCAGATCACATTGATGGAGAAGATTATTTTCTCACAGCCGCTGCACGTTTTGTCTTCGTGTTCGTGGTTATCTTCGCTACAGCAGCCGGTAATGGATTGGGCTGGGCGGGTTCCGACGCTACATTATCCAATTCGGCGAGTGTTTCTATACGCTGTCGCCTACCATCAGGGCCAAGAACAAATACGTAGCCCGCCTTGGTCCAACTTTTGGCTACGCCAAACTTTTCTCTGGCTGCCAAGAGTACGTCGTGGCGACCTTTAGTCAGAAACTCCGACACAGTGATGCCTGATCCCTTCAATTTTGCTTTGGAGAACCAAATTTCATCACGGATAGCCAGACTCCCTAGTTTGAATAAAATGGGTCTGGTCTTGTGAGGCACTGCTCTTCCCATCCGATGACAACGACTTATGTTGGTTTGAGCAAAGTCACTCAACATCAGCCTATTCTGAATAATGTCAGCGAGAACTTTAGAAGTATCCTCATTCTTTTCTTCGGTGACTCCATGAATCAGAAGGATCTTTCTACGACTCCGCATCTCCAAGGTGTCAACGCCACGAGCAAGTATCTCAACCTGTTTTTGAAGACTACTGAGAGCCTGCGTAATAAATTTCCGGAACACTGTAAAATCCGCTGCCAAGCTTGAAGTGGTGCTGGGTGTAGACGGGGCCTTCAACAGCTCTCCTTCAAATTCTGCCATTCTTGAGTTGAACATCTCAGTAAGCTCAGTGAGTGTATTCTTGAGTGAATCCATTGTGTTTGTGTTAACCAGTGAGCAATCAAAAATTAAGGAGATAGAGATAGGATAGCACTGTATCAGCAGGTAAATAGTATCAACTCTTAAAAATTATCATTAAATATTGTAAATGTGAATAAGAATTAATAAATATTAAATTTAAATACAGAGTAACGTTTTTTTTGTTCACCTTGCAACTACCCTCTCATAGATAACTCTCATAGATAAATTATGTACAACTTTACCTGATTTATCCTAAACCCTCCTCTGATAACTGCGCAATTGTTAGCGCATCATTATGTCACCAAAAAACTTCGTGGCTTATTGCGCATCAAGCATTACTGGAACGTGACCCGCTTCACTATACGTCTAGCTCAATTTTGTCTATGTGGTCTCTTGAAATGTCAATGATGTTTATATAACAACGAGCTGACCCAACATAAGTTACCCTGTCTGAACAATTATCTTGTTTTCATATAAAAATTCAGTAGATGTAGATCAGCTTGCCAGAATTTTCAACTTTCCGTGCAACCATTCTCATTTTTCATTCCCCAAAAATCTTTTGGGCTGTTCCAAATATTCTAAAAATTATTAATCGGTTCAGCCATTAGCAAGTGATGCGCCTATCAAGGTATAGTATTTCATTATTATTTATAGGTATGGTGTTCATTTTTACGTAACATTCATCATCAATTACGTTCAGGTCAATCATTGTGTACAGTTTTTTCGAAATAAGTAAGCCGATCGGAAGTTAGCCGTTCCAAACTACCGCGGGGATAAAATAGTTTATTTAAGTGTTTTAATACATAAAATAATTAGAAATGTGGAACATATACGACTCTAATCATCTTTACACCGACTCTTTCTATTAAAATTTACCACTTCTAAACCACTTGCAGACAACTTCCGATCGGCTTACTTATTTCGAACAAACTGTATAGCTAACATAATAAGTAACGCGAGAGAATTCTGTCATAACATTATCTCATCCCGAGCTGGTTTCTTGACAAGAGATACCTATCATCATCTGCGTTCATCCACTGTTAGATGTAGGCCTCCTTCTGTGAGATATACGACGGCAAAATACGCGTGACTTAGGTATATGTTAGCTTCATATCTAGAAAAACTTATATCGTAACAATTCACACAAACATAAATGTATGTGGCAGTTTGCGCTGTGTTACTAGAACATGACCTATTGACTTTGTTTTATACTTGTTTTGTTTTAATAATTTAATGTTCGATTTAGATTGAGTTGCTAATAAAGGTGGATTAGGCAAATAAAAATATACCTATGGATTTTTGTGTTCAGAATGCAGGCATGCGAGTAAGATAAGATTAGTAAGTAGAAATGTTTTAAGACCATGAAAATCATTAAAACTACAAATGATTGACGATACTACTTAAGAGATGATAGTAACTCTTGATTGAAGTAAGAATCACATTATAATAAATACACCACAGCTTCCTATTTGATACGCTTGAATTAAAAAATATAATTTGATCTGAATCGGAATAATATAAACAGATTCCGAGTTATTAAAAATCTTTACCAGTACTATGAATTTGTTTTCAAAAACGTTCCACCATTTTTGCTACCACTCAATCCAGAATATGGACGAGGTAGCGCGCGGCTTAAAGCCTGCTTATTTTTGTGCTCGCTCCACAAAACAAAGTTGCAACTCCCGCTGGCAGCGCCAGTTAAAAACGTAATTTTGAAGCTGACGTTTTTTTAGTTTTTTATTTTTGTTGCAAATTTCTTTCAAGAGAAACTACTAAAAATATTGCCAGTAATGTAATTTTACGATGTAAGACTTGATGAGAATTATACAGAGAGATAGAGAGAGATGAGATTTTATTATTAAGTATTTGTTCATCCAAGTCGATACTTAAGCTGCATTTGTTGATAAATTTATGTGAAATTTAGAAGTATCAGGATACATTTTGATAAGACGTAAGTACTCTCTCTGTCTGTTACTTTATAACGTTGATCCGAACATTAGATGTACCATTCACTCCTGTTAAATAACAGAAAGCAATAACAAAAGCAGTAAGAATCTTCGGCCTACGGCAATGGAAGAGGATGAGAGAGGAGAATGGATGGATATTTGAATAATGTTTATTAAAAAAAAACATTTCAGGTATCATAATACATGGTTTGCTAAGATATTAGCAT
Organism: Subacronicta megacephala; assembly: GCA_958496365.1. Taxonomy (NCBI): domain Eukaryota; kingdom Metazoa; phylum Arthropoda; class Insecta; order Lepidoptera; family Noctuidae; genus Subacronicta; species Subacronicta megacephala. The sequence continues at coordinate 330,794 of OY292516.1, forward strand.
AAAAACTTTTTGGTGGTACCTACTTACGTCCCCAAAAAGTTTTCATGCTAATAACTTGAAATCAAAACTGGAAATTGAAAATCCTATTAGGCAACGTTACATTTCATGTAATCCAACTGCTGTTTATCAAGCTATTTCTCGCAACATATGCGCAGTTCATGCTTACACCTCCATTCAAAAGAATCATGAGTAGGTATATAGGGGCACTTGATTATGCGTGTCACACGTCCAGTTAATTATTCGTAGACACATAGTTGTGCCGTCACGACGCTGCTAATGAATGTTAATGAGCTGGTGTCGTATCACGAGCAAGCATGACGGACTCTCCATACCGTGGTGCTTTAATAAAGAAGATACTGGAAAGAGTTCCGTTCTAATTAAGTTTTGGTATTCCGATAAACTTCTAAAATCTAGAAGTTTCTATAATGAAAACTAAAAACAAACAAGATCTAGGAAAGGATTTGGGTTTGTTAAGGGAAATAGGACTTGATGTAGGTTAAAAAAAATTGTGACTTATGTCGGCATTTTTTGCGTACAACAATTCAAAGATTCTTACAAAAATATACTATTGCATCAAACATACTCAGGTTTCTATAAGAGAGTATTGTTATTACATAAGTAGCCGGTCAATTGGATCTTAAAATATTGCCTTGGATTCGTCAAAAAAGCTATGCCCATGTTTTATTTAAGTCTCATTTAACTGTACCTGACCAAATATTTGGACTTAACCTTGCTATTTACATGCATCTCAATGTATCGTGAATTTAACACATCCTTTTTTTCCAAAAGCAGTTCCAAGGTAAACAAGGTAAGGTTTAAATCTTTAAAATGTAAAACTAACGACTCGCCAACGGCTTTAGCCGAAATTTTTCTTGGAACAATGTTAACTAGAGGTAAACATCGGTCCACTAAATTTGAGAAGGGCAAAAAGGTAACGATGTCAATTCTTTTTAACGTGTTTCTGATATCATTTTTATTTTTTTATTGGCCTAAGGTGATAAACTAGCAAATGGGCCGCCTATGACTGCCTCGTTAGTCTAGTGGTCCCAATCGCGACTGCTACGCTAGAGGTCTTGGGTTCGATCCCCAGGTCGAGCAAAGTGTTATTGGCTTTTTTCTATGAAATTCTCAGTAGCAGCTCGGAGTCTGGATTTGTGCCCGGTGAATGGCAATAGGCTCGCCCCTATTACATGGGACCTAAACATACCGGCGAACTGTGGGTGTACTTTAAGTACACCTCTGCCTAACCCTTCGGGGAATACAGGCGTGATGGTATGTTATGTTATGTTATGTGGGCCGCCTAATGATAAGCGGCATCCGCAGTCTTTAAACGACAGCAACACCAGTGGTACTCGCACGTTTTAATCTGAAGACCTCAGTTCACTGGCTTATTCCTATAGGATAAGGCAGACATCACTGCTTAGAGACAGAATATAACCTCACGTTTATTACATAAGGTAGATACGATTACAATGCATCGAAAACGGTTTCAGTGATACTATAGCCCTAAAATAATAAAAAAAAAACTAGAAAGCGACGTATTATTTCTATAGAATTTGAATTTAAATAGGGTTGCCTTCTATACAGTGAGTATATTTTTACCATATGGTGACCTATGAACTGTGAGTATCCACTTGTTCACCTGTGTCAAGTAAAGGGTGGTATGGTTATAGCACAATTACATTATACTTGCTTCTGCCTGTTTCCATGAACATTAAGTATATATACCTATTTGTTTAAAAGGAAAAAAAAAACAAAAATGATTCCCCCTTCATATCGGAATACACAAAATTCAAACTTTAAAGTAGAAAGAATTTGTGTATTTGGGTTCGGTGTCGTATATACCAACTCTAACCGATTTGTTTTTTTTTAAATACCATCAATGTACAGGCATAGGTCTTCTACAATTGTATGAAGGTAGAGGTAGTTATTGATATACAAAGATATAAGACCCAAAATTCCACACAAATAAAACATTAATTCGGCAAGGAGGTTCCTTATAGGTACTAAGACCGCTCCAAAACTTCTCGGATGCTAGCGTGGCTGCTGAGGGAGGGGTATTGCGTTAGACTCCCTAGTCGAGCAATATTATTGAGTTTGTCTGTGAACTTCTCAGTAGCAAATTGGAGCTGGGTTTGTGACCAGCTATAGGGTTCGCTCCTCATGGGACTTAACCTTTAACCAGTGACGTGTAGCCTCACAGGCGTCGCGTGTTATACGAATTCTTAGAATTGACCACTTCCCCCCGCTTGCCGCGCCCCTGCGTCTTAGTAGCTTTTGTTTTACTGCTAAAACGACCGGGGAAGAAGGCGGACGTGTCATAGATTGTTTAAAACGTAAGTAATACTCATAAGAAAATCGGTCGTAGCCTGTCAGGCTACATGTCCCTAGTTCTCATATAAATAGTTTTTTGTCATTTTTATTATTTTTAGTGGAAAATGGCAAACAACGGTAGAAAACGTCAATCTCAGCCAACGAGTTCATCAAAGAATAAGATATTACGGACAGAGAGTCCATCGTTTGAAGAGGAGGTCAATCGAGGAGGCCCTCTTACTGGTTTCAGACCAATCTGATAGTGAAGGAAACATTGAAGAGTTTTTGGTTTCAGACCATGAATTTTTGCAGACAGAGAGATTACAGACAGAGGAGATTTTCTGAAGTCATTAGCCCGTTCGTTAGTGCTACCTCAAATGCAAAGACGTGTAGTTTGCAGTCAATTACCAAGGGAGTTACGGCTAGTGCTAAAGCAAGTTCCGGGTGACGACATGATCGAAGAAGACGTCCAAAATCCTGGAAATAGTCAGGGCAAGCGAAGGGCATGCAGTATTTGTCCACCTAAACTACATCGAATGTCAACATACACGTGTGTCGGGTGCGACAATCCCATATGTTTGAAATGTTCTCGCCCCTTGTACAAAAATTGCCAATGATATTATGGCAAAATGTTGTAGTTGTCAGAATTTTTATTTTTTGTTTTCAGGAGTATCTTTTACGTTTTATTGTTTTATTATTATTTAGATTTTAAGTAAAAAGTCGTAATTATGTCAAATTATTGATTTTAAGTTTATTAAAATACCAAAAATGGATCTCTTGTCAATTAAGGATAAAAAGTGTATATTAGTGTTAAATGTGTTTTTCTCCTAAAGTAATTATAAAAAACAGTTTAATATGATTAATAATTGTTTTATTACATGCCAATAGTTAAATATCAATACAACTTTAAACTTTCCAAATGCATTTTATGACAAAATTTTACATTCAAAGTAGTAGCCTGTGAGGCGTCACGTCCCTTATAGTGATATGAATTTGTCACGTCAGCAGTTAAAGGTTAAAACATGCCGAGTTATACATAACTATACTAACACAGTTGGTGTTCTATTAGTACAAGTCTACTTAACCCTCCATGGCATACAAGACTGGTGATATGTTTATTTAATACGTACTATTCCTGTACCTAAGTAATACGTGAATTGTTTTTGTGAAATATTCGTTCAAACGCATTCAACAGCGTCAATTAATACGATTACGTTTACGATTCTTATTGTTTTTGTTTGTTTTGGATTCGGGTTTATTTTGAACGAACACATTTTAATGATATCGTCTTACTTATAATATGTTTGTACTTTGTATCTGCCTGCCAAGACTCACAGACAATTTCAAGAGTTATATCGATACTATTGTTAGTATAACAAATCAAGAATAGTTTTACCACATTTTGTGGTATCGATGCTAAGTTCTGCCAATCAAATCAAATCAATGTTTTTTTATTTCAATTACAATTACAATTCAATTAGCTTTTACAAGGCGTTTATAAAACGTTATTGACTCTAGTTGCACGGTTCCAAAAAGTTGATCCTATGGAGAAGAATCCTGCAAGAAACTCCAAGGACACTTTTAAAATATATTGTTTTTACATAATTTGCTAGTACATCATGGCGATAACATGGTGTGAGGTCATTGGAGGTTTATGTCGTAATGATTCTGAAGTCGGGACTAAAATTACAAGAAGGTTCTCAGCAAATGAGAACACAATGTCAACCTAAAACAGATAACCTATGTGTAAGAGATAGAATAAGACTAGTAGTAGTCTTATTCTATCGATAATTGCCTATCGATTGGCAACACTGATCTGCGCACCCTCATGTTGGCCGGAATAAACTGTGAGACCGTATAAGGTGGCGATAAGGATAAATGAGCTACCTACTATAATAAGTAATAATCGGTGGTCAGAGCTCACAACATAATTCTATAACCATGGCCTTATGCTCATCCACCGAATTAACCTCTTCACATCAATTACAATTAATTATGAGCGCATGAATCATTCGGATGCGCTCTGTCATACGTTGCTGTTTAAATATGTGACAAAAGTAATATCATTTAGTATTTCAAAAAACAATAACAAAATGTGACCCAAATAATAATGTTGCATTTTGTAGATATTGATGAACTGTACTTTTTTTATTTAAGCTATTTGGCTTGTTTTTTTTTTTATTATTGGATGATAGATTTATTGTGGCCATGTTCAAGTGTGCATCTGTGTTTATATGTACATTCAAAATAAAATAAAAAATACATATGTGAGTGGACTGTGTTTATATGTAAAAGGTACTTATTATATCTATTATACTTATGCTTTTTGCCGCAAATCATAATCATACATTCGTTTTCTTCTTGCAAATACATAATTTAAAATCACAAGACACTCTCAAGTGGTGTGTTTGTGTCTTAATTTCCGCTAGAAACCAGAAAAATAATGTTTCTCATGTTTTATATACAAACGAAGAAAAATATAGAGTCATTCATATTTATATAATAATTAACTACTAAAATAAAACTTGTGAGTGTATTTGAAAATTAATAGGTATGCTTGTTATAAACATACTTACATAGTCAACATGATGAGATAATGATAAATCATTGTTTAATTAAGCAATACCTTATAAGTTCACGTTATTTGCTCGTACCCCTCGTAATCCAATGTTTTAATTACATATTAACACTCAGTTAGTGCAAGAATTAATGCATTTGCCAGTTAAAATAAACCTTTATCAGTTGACTCACTGAGTCTCAGGTATGTGAGTCAACAGTTAATTGTAACTGCTTACTTAATTGCTGCTGACATTGGACCGATTTTAGACAGTTTGGGAAATTACTAGACTATTCCGTCAAGACTGCCTCGTTAGTCTAGTGGTCCCAAGCGCGACTGCTACGCTAGAGGTCTTGGGTTCGATCCCCAGGTCGAGCAAAGTGTTATTGGGTTTTTCTATGAAATTCTCAGTAGCAGCTCGGAGTCTGGATTTGTGCCCGGTGAATGGCAATAGGCTCGCCCCCTATTACATGGGACCTAAAACATACCGGCGAACTGTGGGTGTACTTTAAGTACACCTCTGCCTAACCCTTCGGGGAATACAGGCGTGATGGTATGTTATGTTATGTTGTTCCGTCAAGAAAGAGGGGCAATGAGTGTAAACTGATAATGATTGAAATTTGATGTTTTAAAGCAAATTATCTAATAAATTGTAGGTAATCCTACCTAGTTTAGTAAAGTAATGTAGGGAATAACCTTTATGATTTTTAAAAAATTGTTACCTTATAACGTATTGATATGTATTTCTTTTAACTAAAGTTCGAATTGACAATCGAATCGAAAATAGATAAATTAGATCATTAGGCAGAATCTTAGTAAACTGACGAAAATTCATGTAAGCAAGTGAAAATATTCTACAATATTATGGCGTGTACATTTTCGATAGTTTGGGTGGCCCTCTGTTTCGAAATCAATGTAAGTACATCGTATAGCCAATCAGTGCTCAGTATAACAGTGAAATTGTGAACTTATTTCTGATTGCTCAGTGTTGTCGGTAAGACGTGACTGCAAAAATACAAATACGTGACGCAGTTCTGTTAATAAGAGAGCTTCTTCCACTTAGTTCTTCACTTACAATTTGATGGTCGGCTACCATTAAATTGTTAAATCGTAATGTGTCATAATATTGTAATTTCATTGTTTGTTCATTCACAATATTTAGACAGTTTACAATCCTACTGGATTAATTATAATCTAACGATATTTAAAATTTTCCGGTTACATCCATTTATTCATCAAATCAAACGAATATTGTTGTCTACATGTCTTGAATGACCTGACATAATCTGTTATGTCACAACAATATGTGCCGTTTCAAGTTTTGGCCATATCTCACAACACATCAACTCACAGATTGTTCTCCGATACATAATGTATCGATGTCTAACATAATACAAAATAACATTGTGTTAATATTACAATCGACATTGAAAAGGCCGTCAGTGACCAAACAAAAAACACTAAACACGTAGGTATTATGTTATGGGTACTGTTATTTAACTTATGAGAAGAAAAACTGTTTAGTGTAGGAACGTCGATGACGGATTTTTTGTATTTTGTAAACAAGTATTATTAATGAGTTTTTTTTTAGAAGACGTACATTATTACTTAGTAGTTTATTATAACATATTAATAATCATTAGTATGAAAATAAGTACCTAATATCAAAGATAATATTAGACATTACACAAAAACATTGAATCCCAACGCAACAGCGACATAGGCATTGGGCCGGGACGAACAATATTGCGTGCGCGCCTTGTGCCGTTTGCATTGCAAACTACATCGGCCAGCAAAACGGGACGCCAGTTTTGAAACAGGATATGTATAACGAACCTTAATTATCTTACAAAACGCCCGCTGTGTGCATCGTAGGTATTCGCTGATGCGCAATTGAATACTCAAGTGTTTTTTGCCGAATTTATCAGTTTTAATTGAGGGAAGTTCATTGAAATACTGTTTAGTAATCGATGTTTTTGTATTGTTGTTTAATTATAATTGAAGGATATCTTCATTAGTTTTTTAGGGGAATTACTAGGATGATTTATATTGTTTAAATGACCAGCAGTGTTGGTTCTCTCGCAGTCAGTAATAATCAGAACACAGTGTAAATTATTAGTCCCACATCTCCAAAAAATTCACAAAAACAGTGTCATTATTCCCAATACCGGTTTCAGGTTGCAACCGGTATACACTTTAATATATGTAGTTTACAAAACACTACTTAATATTCAAAGCTATATTTTTATTGCATTTTGACTTGGCTATGCGGCGATATGTGGGATGTTGACTTGGCAGTCATTGTACCGATAGTTTTGACCACCAATAAAGGCTCTAATGTCTTTAATCTCACATAAGTTCTCATCAACTACTATTATATTTTTATTTTAATACACATCGTCTTAACATTTTTAAATATAATATAAGAGCATAAAAATTCAAAAATATTATTTTTATTATGGTATGGAGTACATAGCAGGGGGCCTACCATAAACTCTTATAGCAGGTCAATTTTAGACGGAAAGTGAACTGTCGTGTTATTTTGTACCATGAGCGCATCAAATAACCGGCCAGCCAGCGGTCACGTGACTTAAGCCGGCGAGCGGTCACGTGACAACATTTCAGCGGGCTGACCTGCAAAGAGCTTTACCATCAACTCATTTTTGACATTAGAACACTTGAAATTGAACTGCCCTGCAGTCATATTTAGCAGCCGTATAAAAGTAGCTTTTATTGACCTGTTTTCTTTAATTTGTAAGAATAACCTAAAGTAAAAATGACAGTGCATAACATACTATTGTGGCATTATTAAAAATTTTAGACAGAATGAAAGTATTATATTTTCCGTTCATTGTCGATGTGTGATGAAGATGAATTACTTACTTGATTTCTTGAGTAAGATATCGATAATATCCACGGAAGAGTTTATCTCTTCCGTGATAATATCAGTGATAAACTCATCACTAAAATCCAAAAAATAGAGTTGGTAGATATACTTACCAGAAAATAAAGAACACATTATTTATTTTTAATTAATTGTTGTCTGCCCAGCCTTTATAATATTTGATAGCACCACCAACAGCAACAATGGAATTCCAATTTTCCACCACCTCCGTCCGCATCACACATCTTCGAAACATTGACCGAGCACTTAAGTTGTAGCCCATTGCAATGTTATTGTGATTATTTAAAATTCACACAACGTTTCCAATGGTTCATATGAAACTCTTTTTTAAATCATGATAACTTAATTTGATATTTCCTTTACCACTCACAACGACGAACACGATACAATTGTCTGCTATGACGAAACTAACTTCTTATGAGTGTTCCAATTTTTTTTTTAAATCCACCATACCATACCACTCTAGAAGTTATTATGATCTCGTAAATTGTGCATAAGAAATTATTTGATTCGTATGTACTTAAAGCTTCGTTCGAAAACAGCCCTTATTTTAGTTGCTTGTATGCTAAGTGTTTTAAGTATTGACAAGGGTCTTTAACATTTAAATCATGATAACTAAAAATGTTTTGCAGCAAAACTTAGTGTCTGTAGAAGTATCACTCTCATAAAAACAGTATTTTGAAATAATTATCCTAACTTCCTTAAAACCGTAAAACCGATAATAATGCGAAAGCGTATTTCAGAACGTATTTGTTGTGGTAGGGCCACGCTGTTCGCAGCATGAATGGGCCGGCTCGACCGGGGAAGTACCACACTCTCGCAGAAGACCGACGTCCGAGTAGTAGCGTTTCGTTACTGCGCTTCGTCCGGTGAGCGAGAGGGCCGGAGGCCCAATTCCTCCCCCAATCCCCTTCCTTCTCCTTTTCTCCTTCCCCTCCCTTTCCCTAAATAAGCTCGGCAACGCATCTGCAACTCCTTTGGTTTTGCAGATGTCCATGGGCGGCGATGACTACTTACCATCAGGTAGCTCGCCTGCTCGTTTGCCGAGTTATCCCATAAAAAAAAAAAAAAAAAAAAAAAAAAAAAAAACGTTTATTTATATTTAAGCGAACCGGACAGCTTTAGTGTAGCAGGTCTGAAGTTGATGCATTGCAGGGCAGTTTGAATTGTTCATGGTACTAATAGAAAACCTGTCAGGTTGACCTGCAAAGTTGGCCTGTCCTGTACTTAGCAAATTGGCTCGGCAACGCATCTGCAACGCTTTTGGTATTGCAGATCTCCATAGGCGGCGTTGACTATTTACTATCAGGTGGATCGCCTGCTCGCTTGCCGACTTATCCCATAAAAAAACGAATTCACACAATATTTGACGGATTTCGGAGCTGCTTATATAGAGAAATAACAAAACATTATTACAATTTACTTAAAAATCATTTGGCTAATGTTCTTTATAACACACTTTTATTCTAGAACACATTATCATTGCCATCTGAATATAGGTTAATTTTCTAATTATACATTCAAATTGGTCTCAAAATGCCTACTAAAATATTTGCACATTAGTGGATCTCCACTCCTTGTATAGTTGTTTGGCCGGATTGTAAATGTCAATGACAATAGGTTGTTTTCTAGACTTATTATGCCTTATTGCTGAAGTGGTAGCAATTGTTGCTGTTAAGATGGAGATCCTGGCTTAAATCCCTCTTGGCTGGATTTTTTTATGGGACAGCTTGGCAAACTAGTCAGAGTCATCATCGCCCATGGACATCTGAAATGCCAAAGGAGTTACAGATGCATTGCCGAGCCTATTAAGGAGGGGAAGAAGAATAGGAGCAGGACGGGAGCTGATGGAGGAATTGGGCCTCCGGCGCTCCACAAGGTCCATTCGATTCCCAGGTCGAAGCCAAGTATTTTGGGTTTTTCTATGAAATTCTAAAGAGCATCTCGAAAAACCTGTCTAGCGGATGGTGTTCTAACCACGCTGAATGTGTTGGATCCCTAATAATGACAACAATTAGTCGCTAACGTCACAAAAACAAAAGACAAACACTAGCCTGTAATTATCGCAATCTCTTAATTAAATAACTCTATTCGTAGAATAATTATGTACAAGTAGAGAAGAAATAATTACCAGCTCACGGCTTAGCAAGTTCCAAGAATTAGCAAGTTTCATTGACAATAACTTGGTAATTAGGTTAAATTAACTTATTGGCAATCATCATCATCTTCATCATCAACCGGCAACCCATTACATTGTCCCACTGCTGAGCACGGGTCTCCTCTCAATACGAGAGGGATTAGGCTATAGTCCGCCACGCCCGCAGAAGGCTAGACTGCGGGTTGGCATGCCGTCAAGAAATCTCTCAGGCATGCAGGTATCCTCACGATGTTTTCCTTCACCGTTTAAGCGCGTGATAATTAATTATTAATACACATAACTTCGAAAAGTTAGAGGTGCGTGCCTTGGATTCGAACTCGAGACCTTTGACTTGGCAGTCCAATGGTCATATCACTAGGCTATCACTGCACCTATGTATTGGTAATACATAGGTTTAACCTCAATATTGTTTATTAGGTTTCTTAAGTAACCTACATTATTGATATAAGTGGAGCTCTATCTAAAGTCTGTCCCTACCCTAATGCGAAAAAGGCTTGAATATATTATGTTTGTATGATCTAGTAATATCTTCCACGACCTGAAAACCTAAAAAAAATTGACTACTGAATATGCCTGATGGAAGAGACCGGTTACAAGAATTTTTTGTTTGTTTATTTGTTTTGTATCTATGCGTTACCATTCATCCAATTACGCAATGGTGAGTTGAATGCACACTCGCGAAGGCTTACAACAAAAAATAATATAAAGATGGGCAGTTAAGTAAACGATGAATATATGAATGCAAAAGTGAGAAATAAAAAAAAACACCGAGAACCTAAGTATATTTTTAAAACGTATTTAATTTTAAATGTTATTTCTTTTGTTTGCAGGTAAGCGAGGCGTCATCTTAATTACACCTACTTGCAGTTCGGTCAGTTATTTTTAGTAAGATACAATTATAGTCGTCCTTGTCCAGGACAGAATACATACAGGTTATAAAATCAGGTTAAGGTCAATGAACTATGTAATTATCTCGTATCTTTTCTTTTTGGTTAGAGATTTTACGACTCATATCAGATTTAGTGAGGTGGAAGGAATGTTGATCATGTGGATATAGCCAAAATCAGTTATAACAAGAAAATATAGTCGACTAAGAATAAGAGAAGCCTCCATAGAATGATGATATTTAAATATCGTGATATTTGTTACCTATGCATAGCCTACAGGTGCAAACATGTATGTGATAGTATATAAACGTATAGAAAATTTGTAGTGAGGGGAAGCGGAAACGTTCTAAATTAAATTCAAATTACATTATTCAAATATATACGAGGCAAAATCTTTTTCAAAACAAAAGAGTAGTACAAATTGCATGAAATATATTGAAGGTCAGTAAAAAAGAAACACCTCCTTTAAGTAAGTGTAATACTCGTTTGGCACAATGGATGAGCTATCGCAGTGGTTCCCAACCTTTTTTGACCAGGAACCACTTGGATTTTATTATTATTAGAAGTGAGAAAAATATTTAAGTAAAATAAACCGTGTCAAACTGAAATTAAACATTTATCAAAACATTTTATTTAAGTGAACTATTTAAATTTTTCGTGGACCAATTATTTTACCTCTTGTGGACCACTCGTTGTGAGCCAGTGATCTATCGGAATCAGAGTTCCAGATCTTAAGTTTGATTATCACAAAAGACAATAGCGCAAGTGTACGGATGTCCAACTTCTAAAAAAATCGTTTGAGACAATGGATCGAAATCGCCAAACAGCTGATTTTATCCTGCCATCATACATAGAACGACCTCACCATAACATCCACATCCAAATATATCGCAATACCAAACTGATTATCAAACAATAAGACAAAACACCGGCAAGTGCACACGCATAACAAAATAATATCAAGGCGAATAACCAGCCCGATTGGTATGCATGAATGGACCTAGACTACACAACCATATCGCACACAAAAATCTAGCTTAACATACAAACAACAACGTCCAAATTGCAATACCGCATAGTCAGATCTAAGTTACTGAATAGGCAGCATAAAAAACAAGTCACATATACAAAAATCAAATCTAGGCTACAATAATAAAGTTGAAATTGCTATTATCAATAATGAGTTCTGTTACAATATATATCGTTGGAAATCATGCTCTGATGTAGCAAAATATAAGGTTGAATTTCCTTTGAGGTGTGTATCTATGTTGGTAGCTATTTCGTGGTCATTGTACCTTTATAAGGCTCGGTTCTGCAAGCCTTATTCGGTACTTACGCACGCGATATGTTAGTGGCATAATGCGGTATTAATGTATTGTTGGTTTATTAAATCATGTCATTGGCACACATATTACGTGAAGCAAGGCTTTTAAATGTTGCAAGTTAATTCAATAAAGTTTGCTTATAAAGAGATTGCTTGCAACACCGGGAAATAAAATATGAAATGCGGAACATAAACATATTGTAGAGAGGCGACACAATACGCGCTACAATATCATCACGCCTTTATTTCGTAGGGGTGGAGGCACAAGTGTACTTATGCACAGAATACACAGTTAACCGATATGCTGAGAATTTCATAGGAAAATCCGATAACACTGCTCAGTCTTAGAATATACCCTAGAAATAGACTAATGAGGCAGTGGTGAATGAATCTGAATCAACAATATTCATAGGACCTGGAATCCAGCATAGTTGGGAAAAAGCTAGAATTTCGTGTTAGTTCTTCTCCGTAAGACCTTAAGAAAACTTGAAATTAGTTAAACTTTTCAATCCTAGTACAAAGGTAGTTGGTAGGTTAAGTGTTTTTATCTAAACTTATATTATAAAGAGGAAAGATTTGATTGTTTGTTTGCATTGAATAAGCTCTGAAAGTACTGGACCGATTTGAGAATTTCTTTCACCAATAGAAAGCTACATTATTCCTAAATGAGATAGGCTATATAATTATCCCGTAAAATAACAAGAAACGTACTTATACAACACGCGGGTGAAGCCGCGAGCGAAAAGCTACTTAAAAATAAACGTCTTGGGCTAAGAATCTGGGATTTATAGAATGTTTAACTTATTAGCTTTGAAGAACAAATCCATGTGACAAAAGTAAAAACTACAAGATTATTTAGCTCTATAAATACTTATTAGAAGATAGGTCTTATCTGTTATTAAGGAACTGTTGCTCGACGTCTAAATTAACTCATTATCTTATCGCTTCATTGCTCCATTAGTAAAGCGAGTAGAACCTTGAGGCTCTGGGTTCATCGCTCAGGTCAAGCTAAAACTAAAATCTTTTTTGCTTAGAACAATTTAATTATGTACCGGTAGTTGATTTAATGATTTATGACAAACCGGATATTTTTGAGGGGCCCTCTTGCGTGGACGCCATTCGTTGTCATTCGGTATCTCTGATCTTTTTTTGGCAAATGAATGGCTCAAGTTTGACTGGTTGATGGGCAGTCGAGTCGACACTGAGCTCTGACTTTTTGTAGAATAGGAAATAAACGAGCAGACGGATCGTCTGATAGTAAGCGATTACCGCCGCCTATAGACACCCGCAACACCGTAGGAGTCACAATAAGTGGGTTGCCGGCCTTTAAAGGAAAAGGGAGGGGAAGGAGAAGGAAGGGGACTGGGGGACAGGATCCCTGTGTTCTATTGATGCCACGTGAATGTATGACGTATGAAGTTATGATCTAATAATATGTAGACACTATATAGGTAACTCTATTGTCGACATGTATTATGTCTCATAACCTTGCAAGTGATGATCACTTCACTTATTTTCTATATCTATGTCATAGAAAGTGCCACACATTAACTGAAAGTAACTGATTACAGTTAGTTATCATAAAAAGAATTAGAATGATTCGAGGACGAAGGCACGTATGTTACCGGCGCGGGCGCAGGCGCGGCCTGTGGGCGTGAGAGAAATGTTTGGTAACACAGAACATTAATCCGAGATTATCGCCGCCGGTGACTTCTGGCGATCAAGTTTGATCTTGTGATGTAATACGACTTAATTTTCACTATTAAACTAACCAGTTATTGAGAAACTAAGCAAGTGTAACAGATAATTTAACTTGGTTAGTCGGAAATAAATGTTGACCTCGTAATTAAGATATATATTGTGGTTTAATATTATAAATACGTATCGAAATGTGTCTTTATAAGCCTAATAATATAGCTATAGTTATAGGCCTCTACATGTTTAATACTAAGATATACTATATACAGAGTCCATGATGCTTTAATGCCGGATTTCGAAGATATTATATAGTTAGAAATAAACATATCCTTCAATAGATTCGCTTACTGATTTTGACGTTGGTATGGACATTTTGTTAAAATCCTATTGATCGTTATTGTATAGTTGTTATTGTATAGTTGTTATTGTAACTGGCCCCTTTGTTGTTTCAGCGGTTCTTCTCAGAGTAAACGAAGACGCCATGTAGTACAAACAATCAAAACATTCACAGTGCTTCCGAAAGATATATTTACAGAAATATATATAACTAGATTTCCGTCTGCGGCTTCTCCCGCATGGATTATATGTTTCTATTCATTTTGCGGGATAATATACAGCTATGTTACTCAGGTAGCTGTGACTGCCTCGTTGGTCTAGTGGTCCCAAGCTCGACTGCTACGCTAGAGGTCCTGGGTTCGATCCCCAGGTCGAGCAAAGTTTATTGAGTTTTTCTATTAAATTCTCAGTAGCAGCTCGGAGTCTGGATTTGTGCCCGGTTAATGAAAATAAAAAATAAAATAACGTTTATAATGTTTATAATGGCAATAGGCTCGCCCCCTATTACATGGGACCTAAACATACCGGCGAAACATGGGTGTACATTAGTACACCTCTGCCTAACCCTTCGGTGAATATAGGCGTGATGGTATGTTATGTTATGTTATGTTACTCAGGTATAATGTAGCTTTCTGCCGGGGAAAGAATTATCAAAATCGGTTCAGTAGATCCAGAGATTATCTACCCTCTACAACCTCACAAACGGTTAAATTCTTTATAATAATAGTATAGATTTACAGTATCCTACTTATATGAAATGTATATAATTGTCTTTTTTTTGTCATCTTTTCTGTCATTTTGTCACACAACATATTTACGAGTTTTATAATTTATTCAGCCCTGTACACTCCTATTTAATATCTAGTGAATTATTCATATATTCATGTTAATCTTTTACCTCGACATAAACCGATACCTTTAGTTAAATGCCTACCTGATACATCTCACGTACACAGTACGTATTCAATAATATTACTATTTGACCATAGTTTAACAGAAAGCCATAAATAATCTCTGATTACGTCGCCAAATAGGATAATTATCTTTTAATCATAGTGATGTAATAGTTTCAACTTAGATATTCTAACCAAAGAAGTCATTAATTAAGACATATAATATTTAGTGCTTATGTTGTTTTCTGTTCCCACAGACAAACCGTGAAAACGGTTTTGTGGGGCCTTGTTTAAAAATGTTATTTATAAAAGTTTAATAAAGATACATACATACATATTATATGCTAATTTTGTTGGTATCAAATTATTACTTAATCATACGCTCGAAGAATCATTGGTACAAAAACTCTTGTGATAAATCATAATTTAATATCATAATTTAATTAAATTAAATAGGACTGCCTCATTACCCTAGTGGTCTTAAGCGCGACTAGTACGCTCGAGGTTTTGGGTACGATTCCCAAGTCGAACAGTGTTATTGGATTTTTCTATCAAATTCTCAGTAGCAGCTCAGATTTTTGATATTCCCGGTTAATGGCAATACCCCTATTATATGGGACCTAAACATACTGGCTAATTGTGGGCCTACATTAAGTACACCTCTGCCTAACTCTTCGGGGAATACAGGCGAGTATTAACAAAATGGTTAGGTAGGTACCTCCAGTTTTACCGAAAACCTATTTATTAATTCCGCGAACCACGGATAACCACAACATTTTACACAAGTTAGTATAAACAAATAAAAAAAGTCGTAAAGAAATCTAAAGCGTATAGCGTTGATAGAATTATATCTTTTGCTGAAACAAACAAGCGCATGGAGGCACGCCAGTAACATATGGCGAAAAACAAATTTGTACTAAACGAGAAATTGAAAGCAGATCCAAGTGGAAATTTCCGTATTTCATGCTCTCCGACAATTTATAAAGTGGAGTTAGAACTCAGGGTTGATTAGCACTCAGTTATGGAATGTGAACTGCCTTAAGTCCAGTAGTCATGAGCGCGATTACTACGCGATTGAGTACGATTCCCAGGCAGAACAATGCTGCCGTCGTAACGAAAAAGGGCACAACTAACATTAAAAAAAAAATATTACAAAAAAAAAGGCAGTTTGGACTTTTAATTCCGATGCCAAATATGTATATAAGTAACTCAATTTAAAAAAAATGAGACGTGCCCTTTTTGTTACGACGGCAGAATGATACATAAAAGGTTTTTCTATGAAATTATCAGTAGCTGTTTACAGTTTGGAACTTAGGATTTGTGTCCGATTTAATGGCAATTTATAGTACATGACATGGGACCTAAACATACCTTGTACATTAGTATACCTCTGCCTTATTCTACTACTGCCTGCGTAAATAGAGGGAATATAGTTTTGAAATTGAAATTAGCTAAACTGACTATTATTTTAAGCATTTATTAAATTGGATTTATACCGTCCGCAAATAATGCACATTATCATTAATTATTTAAAGCACACGCAGCGCATATTACTCAAAATGATATTATAATATTATCCTATAAATGTATTTTGAGCCTTAGCTACAAGTTAGTAAACATCATATAATTTGAATTGTTATAATTAAATTAGGTAAGCACTTATATGTACCTATAGGAAAATCAAAAATTAATTGCAATTGCAATAAAATAAATCACAGCAATATGGAATGATTGGATGGATTCAGAGAAACTGTCAGATCCAACTGTGGATTTTTAGTGTTATTTCAGATGACTTCTTTACTTTAAATCGTGAGTACTAATATAATTTTGAACAGTTGCCAGCGACAACAAGGTATTGGTCACCCGTTCACATGGAAAAGTACCACAGAGCAAAGGTATACCTATTTTGATATTAAATAAATTCTCTACAAGTGACTTTAACTTCTATGGAATAGAGTAGTTTATTGTTTACAGTATTACAGGAAATCTATACTTATATTATAAAGAGGGAAGGTTTGTATGTAAGTATGTTTGTAACGAATTGGCTTAAAAGTACTGGACTGATTTTAAAAATTCTTTCACCATTTGAATGCTACATTATCACTGATTAATATAGGCTATTTTAATTGCAAGAAAAAAATAAGGATCCCTACTAAAACTATAATAATGTTACGAATGTCCACCCGTCCACCCGTGCGAAGCCGGGACGGTCCGCTATATACAATAATTATATGTATAATAGGTATAAGGTATTCGAATACGGAAATTGTATTAGATAATTTGCTCTTGTTATTTCGAAGTAAGTAAATAACTATTTTCTTAATTGACAAATTGAATATTTTGTTTTATATATCTGAAAAAAAAGAGGGAAAATTATAATCTTATTTCCTTCCTAAACGAGCTGTTTGCTAAGATGACATGCACGACTAGGTACAGGTACAGCGCACTCTCCGTGTCCACATCAGTTGCTTGTTTACAGGAATTCTCTCTGATCGAAAATTCCTTTGTGCCGAAGCGTTCGCAGTAAACTTCGATTGTACTTCCTATAAACTGTTTACAAGAAATCTGAAAATCCTCTTTGAGGTAACACAAGCACCCTTTGAGTCTGGACCCTTTAAGGAATTAATCTTGTAGAAGACGTGTGTAACGCAGAAATAAGCAAAGTAAACAAAACATGCTTTCAAGTGATTTCCTATACACCGTGACATTATAGTCGTCTGACAGCCAAAAGCTTGTTTTAATACTGATTTATTTTTAACAATTTCCACTGCGAGTCTAACCCTAAAATAGCAAAAAAAAACTTATTTCCTACATTTTGTCGAAGAACACTTTTTCGTTCCAGGGTTGGTCCTTTAATGAAAATTTATCATAATAATGAATATGACGCCCTTTCGCGTGTTAAAAAAATAAATTGCAAAAAAAAAGATCATATTAATACCTACGTAATATAGGTCATTGGTATTAAAATTATTCATTCTTCTGATCTATGGTAGACTTCGTAAGCTTTAACGATGTACAAGCTAGGGTCATCGCGCTAAGGTTCTAGGCCGTAAACTGCTCTACAAAAGCTACCTTACGTAAATCGAGCGGTTTATTTTGTTAAAGGGATATAAAATCCGGATATAACTGGATAAAACAATTGATATGATTCCAAAACCTTTGCATTACAAACAGAGCTGGTTGTTTGCGTGCAGTACACACATTAGAGACGATTGGCTCACCATGGGCCACTCCAGTGAATGGTGCTTGCGATGATTGAGGAGCGTTCAGACGATGGGGTCTCTCCCATCGTCTAATGCGGTGAGATTAGGCTTTTATGTACACGATAAATGGGCTGTTATGGCACTTATGAAATATCTTTAGAGTGCCACAGTACAGAAACGTAAGTTTAGAATAATCATGTGTCTTTTAGGGATCAATATATATGTAACTTAGTTTTATAAATGGGCTTCTATGGCACTTATGAATTATCTTTAGAGTTCCACAGTACAGAAACGAATCAATTAAAATAAAAAATAAATAAAAAGAATCAATGTGTATTTTAGGGATCAATATATACGAGTATGTTACTTACTTAGTTTTGATCAAGTCTCAATGTTATAATAAATGTCAAATGGTATTCTTCTAAACAAAAAACAACAATAACCACAGTTTAAATCTTAATGAGATCGCACTCAACCTAAATTTGACATTAAGACAATGAACTCCAACCGAACTGCATATTGAATTGAATATTTTTTATAAAACCAGAATAAAGCTTCTAGTTCGAGCCGTTTTTCTATTAAATAAAATATCGCAATATATTCACAATGTTAATACATACGATTATCGCAATCGTAACTGCTATGTCACGATTATGAAAATCGTGTAATAAATATTAGTTTTACATTCCAAAATAATTCAAAATATGATTAGCAGTGATAATCTAATCTTAATAGTAACAGTGGTTAGATAAATATGTACAATACAGGGTGTGTATGAAAACTAGACACCTGTTGTGTGCTGCAATTTGTTTTACGACAACGTGGATACATAAGATTCGTCTGGAAGATGGCATTTGAATTAGGAATTTAAATGCTATGTAGCTAGCTATGTGTCTTATTATAATGATGTGTGTGTTTTTTTTTCTTAGAGATATCGTGACCACACATCAGCCAGAACCAAATCGTGTTCATGTTATTTTTTGCATAGTTCTAAACAGATTAAAATATCAATATAAAATATGATTTCATTTATTTCATGACTCGGAGAAAGAGGATCATTAATTAAAAAAGAAGACCGTTTTGGTTTTTTTGCTTGCAGTTTATGTAAAATTTAATATGATCATTTAAATACATACATACATAAAGACTGCCTCATTAGTCTAGTGGTCCTAAGCGCGACTGCTACGCTAGAGGAACCCAGGACAGGTTCGATCCCCAGGTCGAGCAAAGTGTTATTGGGTTTTTCTATGAATTTCCCAGTAGCAGCTCGGAGTCTGGATTTGTGCCCGGTTAATGGCAATATGGCGAGCCTATTGCCCTATTACATGGGACCTAAACATACCGGCGAAATGTGGGTGTACATTAGTACACCTCTGCCTAACCCTTCGGGGAGTACAGACGTGATGGTTTGTTAAATACATAACATAATATAACATAACATACCATCACGCCTGTATTCCCCGAAGGGTTAGGCAGAGGTGCACTCAATGTACACCCACAGTTCGCCGTTATGTTTGGATCCCATGTAATAGGGGGCGAGCCTATTGCCATTCACCGGGCACAAATCCAGACTCCGAGCTGCTACTGAGAATTTCATAGAAAAACTCAATAACACTTTGCTTGACCTGGGGATCGAACCCAAGACCTCTAGCGTAGCAGTCGCGATTGGGACCACTAGACCAACGAGGCAGTCACGTGTTAAATACATGCCTTTAAAATATGTCTTGTATTCATGGCCAGCCCTGTATAAGTCACTATGAAACACTATCATTTCAATTTACAATCCGCGTGTTATGGTTATGGTACATTATTTGAAAGCATACAGTCTTATCATTAACCGACCTTCCTTGTATACGCTGAGCCACGTTAAATTTTCTAAGCAAAACCAGAAAGCGTACAGTTTTATCATTAACCAACCTTCCTTGTATACTGAGCCACGTTAAATTTTCTAAGCAAAACCAGAATAATTGCTAGAAAGATGCAACGGCCATTTTGAGCATCGCAAAAACTTTGGGCAACTAAAACACTGGACATATTATGTTGACTACTACACTAATGAGGCAGTTCAGACCTGTCATTGTACATGAAAATAATCATCTTTTTATAGGAAAATACACCATTTTCCTCAGTCCTTATTGTAAAAACCCTTGAATTACAAGGTAATAGAGAAGGTCTCATTAAAGAACCTATTTCATTCCTACTTGGTATTCTGCTGTACCCTACATACTTAGTATAATGTACTTATAAAGTCCTTGGTGTAATATAATTTTCCTGAACTATTTTGACAGCTATACAACCAATAAGTAAAACTATCTGGTTTATTGTTTGACTGCCTCGTTAGTCTAGTGGTCTCAATCGCGACTGCTACGCTAGAGGCCTTGGGTTCGATCTTCAGGTCGAGCAAAGTGTTATTGGGTTTTTCTATGAAATTCTCAGTAGCAGCTCGGAGTCTGGACTTGTGCCCGGTGAATGGCAATAGGCTCGCCCCCTATTACATGGGACCTAAACATACCTACCGGCAAACTGTGGGTGTACATTAAGTACACCTCTGCCTAACCCTTCGGGGAATACCTATAGGTGTGATGTTATGTATGTTATCTGGTTTATTGTTAAAGCTTTTGAAATATAGTTTAATTATTTGACAAACTTATCATAACATACCATCATGCCTGTGCTCCTCGAAGGGTTAAACAGAAGTGTACTTGCAATAGCAAGTACACTTCTGCTTCTGCTTCGGATATGTGCCAGGTTAATAAACCTGGCAAAATCCGAGCTGCTATTGAGAAGTTCATAACAAATTTGAAGAACTTGCTGTAGCCCTCTACCTCTAGCTTAGTTGTCGCACTTAAGACCACTACACTAATGAGTTTTTTTTGTCAACCAAATAAAATTGTCGTAATTTTAAGAATTACATTATCTCAGTGTGATGTGAGCTTTGTAATTTATCGCAGAACTAATTGAACCTGCATACGATCATCTCATTAACCTCCTACAAACTTCTGTAATTCATGTCTCGTGCAAATAGTCTGCGTGTCGTAAATCGGCCTGAGATAAGCCGTTAACAGCCAATTCGTTGCGAGCACACTCCACTTTCTAAGTTACAATAAAACATTGTGCATAGTAATTGTCGTGTGCTTGCGCAAGAGTTGCGTAAAACGCAATATCCGCTGCTTCCTGTTATTGTACCTTTATGTAACTCTTCTTAATAATCTATTACTTGACGTTTTATGACAGAATTATTATGTTTATTGTGCCTTTATTATTGAGGCTTTTGGGATACTGGGTAATTGGTTGTAGTAATTAAAATATATGATAAAAGTCGCGAGTCATTTTCCTCAACAAACTTCTACTAATTGTCTGGCAATTACTTTAATAATATTTAATAATCTCTATTTATCCCCACAATTATAGCTTAAGGCATAGCCTATATATGGTAGGGCGGACCTACAGTCGATATTTTACAATGTCGATGATTTCGAGTAGGTATTCATAAAAAAGTCAGCTCCATGCTTCATGAAATTATGATATTGGCAGAACTGTCGGAGGCGGTTAAAATGGTGAATACTGATTTGACACGTATATCGGAATGGAGTGCAGCTTATGGATTAAAGGTTAATCCCATAAAGACGCAAGTCATTGTTATCGGCAGCCCCAGGATGACATCTAGGATAGACTTCTCAAGAGTTCCTCAGATTGTATTTGATGGTACGTCAATTCCTTATAGTAGTTCCGTCAAGAATCTGGGAATTCTTATCGACAAAAACCTCACATGGGGGCCACAGCTGAAAGAATTAAGTCGAAAACTGTTTGCTGCAGGCGGGTCCTTGAGAAGATTAAGAAATTTCCTACCAACTGCCACCAAAATTGAGCTTGCTAATTCGCTTCTTCTTCCTATCCTCGACTATGCCGATGCCAGCTATCCTGACCTTACTGAAGCACAATTAGACAAGCTTGAGCGACTTCAAAACTTTTGCATCAGATTTATATTTGGTTTACGCAAATATGATCACATCTCCGAATATCGCGCTAAACTCAAGTGGCTTCCAATTCGCCTTCGCCGGAATGCTCATATTTTATCATTACTTTATAGTATTTTGTTTAATCCCGCTACGCCCTCTTACCTCAAAGAACGTTTTAAGTTCCTTCATGACACACATACAAGGTACTTGAGATCATCGGAAAATTTGAAGCTTGAAATGTCAGTGCATTCCACAATATTCTACGATAAATCGTTCACTATACAGGCTGTACGGCTGTGGAATGCATTGCCTGTGTCCATACGACGTGCCCAGACACTAATTAACTTTAAAAAACTAGTACATGACCATTTCTTGTCCCTTTAATTTACTGCTTCTTCCTTTTAATATACAATCTACCAAGTCTCTCTTTCTCTTTCTTCTAAATGGATGGCTATTGCTAATCATACTGTATTTCTGGCTACCTGCGCTACTGCTTAATTTTATAATAATATTTCCATATAATATTGCATATATATTCAAATATATAATAATATATGTGTGTGTATAGTATATATTATAAGTATGTTTATATTAATATTGATTTTTAAATGTTTTAATTGGTATTTAAGTTTATGTTTTTAGTACACCAAGGACTACCCCCCTTATTTTTATCACATTTTTTGTTTCTGTCCATCCAAAGGTTGTCTGGAAGATATCGCTTTTAGCGATAAGACCGCCATTGTACCCTTAGCTTAAGCATTTCCTTATTAATGTTGCTTCTTATTAATGGTGTACAATAAAGATTATTCTATTCTATTCTATTCTATTCTATATTGGACACCTAGTGTGGATACCAATATTAGGAAACAACAATTGGACAATAGTGAGGAAATTTATGTGAACAATCCAAATTCCACAAAACTAAACCTACCGAAATAAAGTTATCAGAATCTATAGTAATATTTTACTTCAAAGTTGCAACCTTGGTCTTCCCACATAATTTCCAATCGCCTCATATTTTCTCTACAAACCACTTTATTTAAAAAACTTTTAACCGAAATACTGCTAAAACTTACACATTTCTTTTCAAACAATAATAGTTCGCGTCGAAATGAGGTTTCTTCAGGTCAATACCAACACAAAGTCAATACTAATGTCCCATTGTTTAGTGGGAATGTCCCAATAACTCAAGAGACCATATCGAACTATTCAGCATACATTCCTCTTTTACAACCAGCTGTTGATACACTAGAGATAAGTAAGGTAGCGATGTATTATGCGTAATGAAAAGTATGACAAGGTTTTGTTCTCGGTAGCAGTCCGAGTTCTATTGTCGTGTCTAAATATGATATACGGTACTTATATGTCCCATCACTATTGTTCCGATGACTTTTGAGTTTACTATTAGGGCTGTCACTAATATTTACCTAGATTATTGTAAGTAGGTACTCTCCGATTAAACATAAAGTAGTAATTAGATTTTTTAGTGTAATATTTTTAATAAAACATTACTCGTGTGCTTGCCTGCTGTATAAAGAGATCCTTTTAAGTATCGAGTTAATAATGTACATCTCAAAATGCACACAATATTGTTAGTTAGTTGTCTCATAAGATCAATCATGCCTTATCTTTAAGATAAATTAATTGCGATACCTAAAAACTAAACAAATGAATAATTGGTTACTATGCTATTAAGATAGCGAGTAATGATACTGTCATTATGCATAACAACTTTTTGCATATAAAACTTGGGTTGTCAAATTAAAACTTCATTTACATTTTTACGTTCTTTATTGTAGGCGTATAATTTTTTTTTTATTAGCTTCAATCAAAGATATCTATCAAAGTCGCAATTTTTTTTGGATGGTCATGACTTTTTGTAGATATTTTATCGTTGAATGCTGAGTGCTCAATAATTATAACAACTGGTTATACAATAACGGTGTCTTCAAATGCTGTAATAACGGTCTTAAGTACACTCATAATAATTATTTAACTTCGAGATAATGTTGTGAAACATCGCGTAATGACTATGAAATACTTTTATTATCCCTTGTGTAACAGTAGCATCATCAGCTTTCACAATAAAGAAAGCTTTTACAAAAGCCACTGTAAGTGACTGGTTGAAAATACTTTTTTTATTTAAAAAAGCTTACTAGCAATGTGTTTGTGTGTTTATGCAGATACTTGGATCATACTTCTTCAATGTAGTCTCATCATCATCAACCCATTACATTATCCCACTGCTGGGCACGGGTCTCTTCTCAGTACGAGAGGGATTAGGCTATATAGTCCGCCACGCTAGCCTACTGCGGGTTGGCAGACTTCACACGCCCTCAAGAAAATCTCTCAGGCATGCAGGTTTCCTCACGATGTTTTCCTTCACCGTTTTAGCGCGTGATAATTAATTATTAATACGCACATAACTTCGAAAAGTCAGAGGTGCGTGCCTTGGATTCGAACTCGAGACCTTTGACTTGGCAGTCCAATGGTCATATCACTAGGCTATCACTGCAATCAATGTATCAATATAGTCTAGAGCAAGATAATTACTTAATGTCCTTTGAAGGTTTCCTCCTAGCAACAAAAATTTGTTTGCGACACCCGTTCATTATTAAATTATTAACCTATTGCTGTCTGGGAAGCTTCGTTAAATAAATTCAATCGTCCTAGATATTTAAATACTAACTAATGAGGTTCCGAAATATAATAATTTTAGTACGAGTTGAGATTATTCTGTCCCTGTCCTGCAAAACTACTCAGTGTTTGTATTTATGGCACACATTAGACTTAATTTCATCTCTCGCTATAGTATGCTTACTTTCAAGCATAAAATTAAATAGCTCAAAGTTTTTTTTTACCAATTTTTATTTCGTTTTTGATGATCAAAACTGTTTTTATTAGTCAATTTATTCAAGAGGCTATCAAAATAATAAGTCATCAAAAAAATCTATTATCAATACATCAAATTTTAAATATTTTTGAAAAGAGTATTGTCTCTAACAGAAAACACTAGTTCTATTGAAATCACTAGTGACAACCCTATACCCACATCACAGTGACATAGTGACGTCACTTCCTGTGCGGTTTGCATGGAACTGTGCGAGTGTTTTCTTAGAGTATTATGTGCTAATAGCATCTAAACGTGTACATAAACAAAGAAACGGTTATGTATTGACACACATAATGTGTTATTTGCGTATCCTTATACATATTTTGAGTAAAAATAATTTATGTAAGTATTATAGACTGCCTCATTAGTCTAGTAGAGTGCTGAGACTAATGTCTCAGCGCGACTCCTATGGTAGATATCCTGGGTCCGATCCCTAGGTCGAGCAAAATGTTATGAAATTCTCAGTAGCAGCTCGGAGTCTGGATTTGTGCCCGGTTAATGGCAGTAGACTCCCCGCCTATTACATAAGACCTAAACATACCGGCGAAGTGTAGGTGTACATTAATACACCTCTGCCAAACCCTTCGGGGAATACAGACCTGATTGTATGTATTACTAATTTGTGGGTTTATGTTGCTTATATGCATCATATTCATTTTTTAATATAACATACCTCCACGCCTGTATTACGGAACATTTTGCCATCACATTCTCCATTTACTTCACCTTAAAGATGTGAAGGCAAATTTCGACCGGAAATTATGTATGCCGGTGAACTTAGCAGATCATTGTCCAGCAGATCAAAAATAAAGGTGAGTTCTTTTCGCATGCAGCAGAGTTCTACAGTTCCTGATACTTTTTAGAAATAGTTCTGCCTTATTTTCGAAAAAAAAACAATTAACAAAATGATCTGCTAACTTCCCGTAGCAGATCATTTTCAGCAGATCAAAAACAAACGAAAGTACCTTTCACATGCAGGTGAGTTCTATAGTTCCTGATACTTTTTAGGAATAGTTCTGGCATTATTCGGTAAAAAAAAAAAAAAACAAAATGATCTACCAATTTCCTAAAAATGGGAAAAAAACGAAAAATTAAAAAAAAAAACATCTACAGGCGAGAACTCTTTCCATAATAATAGATCTATATCATAACTACAACACACATTTCGATTTGCGTCCGGAACTCGGACACGAGTTCCAGCAGATCATGGTAGAAGGTTAAAAATCGAATAATATAAAAAAAAAATCTTAATTCATATCTAGAGACGAGAACTCTTTCGAATCTTATAGATCTATATCAGAACTACAACACACATTCTGATTTGCGTCCGGAACTCGCACACGAGTTCCAGCAGATCATGGTAGAAGGTTAAAAATCGAATAATATAAAAAAAAAATCAAATCATGTCTAGAGACGGGAACTCTTTCGATTCTCATAGATCTATATCAGAACTACCACAAAAAACTCGATTTGCGTCCGGAACTCGGACACGAATTCCAGCAGATCATGGTAGAAAGTTAAAAATCGAAAAATATTGAAAAAAATATCTCGCGTAATGTCTAGAGACGGGAACTCTTTCGATTATAATAGAAATATATCAGAACTACAGCAAAAAACTCGATTTGCGTCCGGAACCAAAGACTTATCCCTTCCTTTCAAACTGGGCCAACGCGTAATCATCAACAATAGGTGACATACATCCAATCGCATAAACGTCGATGGCAGCGCCATGGACTCATTCACAATAGCGTCATAACATTTTTGCAAATAGTCGTTTAAACTCGAGCATCGGCCAAATATTTGCGCAACAGCAATCAACAAAGACCACCCGAAATCGGTTACGACTATTGGTGGAATAGGAGCGTTTGCAGCAAGTATGTGACTCAAAAAACCAGCGACGATGATAGATCGTTGATCAGCTGAGACCATCTGAAATGTTGGTACGCTACCTTCTTTCGTCACGAGCACACACTGGTACAAAAAAATGTGCGGTTTCTGTGACTTATCGCGCTTCGCAATGCCACCTGTAGCATCGATTGCTAAAGTTGCGTTAGGGTCATTTCGACAACGGGAGATGTATATTTGAAGTTGTTCAGGAAGCCAATATATACAGTTGAATTTATACAAACCAATGGATTGTATGCAACCAACCAATTTACCATGTTCAGCGCTTTTGAGTAAATTATTTGCAGGGTTACCGAACTCCAATCCATATTTACTCAACAATCGCTGTTCCTTGGCTTTTCGAACGACTTGATTACTTGGTAAGATTGGTGGATCTTCACCTCCAAATTGTTTTATTCGTCTAGCTTCTTTTCGACGCCATGTCACCGCGTCTTTCTGGCCATCAATGAGATAATTTGCCACAGCTAGCCGACGAGGACCTCTCAATTGTCTTCTTTTTTTTCCCGTATGAGATGCTGCTCTAATGCCATCAACGTTGCATTGGAGAACGACATCAACTCCTTTGTTTGGTTCTTTTAATAGTGTACAATAAATCTTTGCGTCGCATTCGGAGCAGAATCCGTCTATTGTCAAAAAATATTTTGAAATTGCACTCATGTATATATTGTTATTTTTGAATGAAAATACACAATCTAAATGGTGCTGCACCCACAAAGCTTCAGATACCACGTCTGCCCAACCTGGTTGCAATTTCCAATATATACGCTTACCGTAATTTTTTTCTTTGGGCTTAATATTGTGCCATTTCTCTTGCGAAATTACCAAGTTTACTTTAATTGAAGTTAAACTGGTTAAGGTATCGTTGGTCTTATCTGCACACTTTTCAACGCTAGAATTGCAGTCACTTAAAGAAATGCTGAATTCTCTTTCTCGAATATTAAAAAAATCCATGACGAGATCTCTGAACCCACAGCGATTATTATTAATAATAGTATGAATGTGCTTGGGTGTAATCACGCACCCTTTCTCTGCCATCATATTTGAAATTGTTCGATATACCTCATGGGAAGGTGGAAGAGGACACCCCTCATCATTAATGGTTCGGCAATTAGCATGCAATAGAATTTGCCGTAAAGCAATTTTATCGTATGCCGATTTGGTCGGCATGTTGTAAAATAAATTGCCTTATATTTATAATGCCTAAAATTATTATTTTCCTGAACTGGAAATGCTAGAAACTTTCAGAATAATAGACGTTGTGGAGTATGGTATGTGTGGGATAAAGTAGAAGTTAAATACAGTAAGGGTAGAAGAAGTAATGGATAAATAGAAGTAATTTTGCGAAAATTTTGTTATCTATGTACGTAACCACATTAAATGTGAATAGTATGTAATGTAATAAGAATAATCTTACGTGAATACGTCTAAAATTTCTGAAAGCACGAGCGAAGCAGAATGAGAGTTGGTGTATTACGAATGGGTGTTATAGACTAGAATAGCTAAAACATTTGATAAAAAATTGTTGCCGACCTAGTTACATTTTGTGAACGAAACCATAGCGCGATCTAATTCGACTCCAACGCCATCTAGTTAGGAAAAACTAAACTTTGGTCGATGTGTGGTTGAGATAGATCGCACTATTAGACAGGGTCACTAGTTATTGTTGAAACCGAAAAAAAATTTTTTTGCAGTTTCATCCTAAAATATTTTTTTCGGTTCCATTGGAAATGGAAAGAATATATAACAAAAATTAAAGGAAAAATAAATTACGGGCGATATGAGTTGAATATTAATAATGAACACGCTGCGACACAGTTTTGCAACTAATGAGGCTATTTACGAGTCCCGGACGCAAATCGAGTTTCGTGTTGTAGTTCTAATATGGATCTATGAGAATCAAAAGAGTTCCCGTCTCTAGACATTATGCGAGATTTTTTTTCAATATTTTTCGATTTTTAACTTTCTACCATGATCTGCTGGAACTCGTGTCCGAGTTCCGAACGCAAATCTAGTTTCGTGTTGTAGTTCCAATATGGATCTATGAGAATCGAAAAAGTTCCCGCCTCTAGACATGATTTGAATTTTTTTTTTTTAATTTTTAACATTCTACCATGATCTGCTGGAACTCGTGTCCGAGTTCCGGACGCAAATTGAAATGTGTGTTGTAGTTCTTTTATAGATCTATTATTATCGAAAGAGTTCTCGCCTTTAGATATGATTTTAATTATTATTTTTTTATTTTTATCGATTTTTAACCTTCTACCATGATCTGATGGAACTCGTGTCCGAGTTCCGGACGCAAATCGAAATGTGTGTTGTAGTTCTTTTATAGATCTATTATCATCGAGAGAGTTCTCGCCTTTAGATATGATTTTTTTTTTTTTTTTTTTTTTTTTTAGATTTTTAACCTTCTACCATGATCTGATGGAACTCGTGTCCAAGTTCCGGACGCAAATCAAAATGTATGTTGTAGTTCTGATATAGATCTATTATTATAGACAGTTTTCCCGTATCTAAACCTGATTTTAGATTTTTTTTCAATATTTTTCGATTTTTTACCTTGTACCATGATCTGCTGGAACTCGTGTCCGAGTTCCGGACGCAAATCGAGTTTTGTGTGGTAGTTCTGATATATTTCTATTATAATCGAAAGAGTTCCCGTCTCTAGACATTACACGAGATTTTTTTTCAATATTTTTCGATTTTTAACTTTCTACCATGATCTGCTGGAACTCGTGTCCGAGTTCCGGACGCAGATCGAGTTTCTTGTTGTAGTTCTGATATGGATCTATGAGAATCAAAAGAGTTCCCGTCTCTAGACATTACGCGAGATTTTTTTTCAATATTTTTCGATTTTTAACTTTCTACCATGATCTGCTGGAATTCGTGTCCGAGTTCCGGACGCAAATCGAGTTTTGTGTGGTAGTTCTGATATATTTCTATTATAATCGAAAGAGTTCCCGTCTCTAGACATTACACGAGATTTTTTTTTCAATATTTTTCGATTTTTAACTTTCTACCATGATCTGCTGGAACTCGTGTCCGAGTTCCGGACGCAGATCGAGTTTCTTGTTGTAGTTCTGATATGGATCTATGAGAATCAAAAGAGTTCCCGTCTCTAGACATTACGCGAGATTTTTTTTCAATATTTTTCGATTTTTAACTTTCTACCATGATCTGCTGGAATTCGTGTCCGAGTTCCGGACGCAAATCGAGTTTTGTGTGGTAGTTCTGATATATTTCTATTATAATCGAAAGAGTTCCCGTCTCTAGACATTACACGAGATTTTTTTTTCAATATTTTTCGATTTTTAACTTTCTACCATGATCTGCTGGAACTCGTGTCCGAGTTCCGGACGCAGATCGAGTTTCGTGTTGTAGTTCTGATATGGATCTATGAGAATCAAAAGAGTTCCCGTCTCTAGACATTATGAGAGATTTTTTTTCAAAATTTTTCGAATATTAACCTTCTACCATGATCTGCTGGAACTCGTGTCCGAGTCCCGGACGCAAATCGAGTTTTGTGTGGTAGTTCTAATATGGATCTATGAGAATCAAAAGAGTTCCCGTCTCTAGACATTATGCGAGATTTTTTTTCAATATTTTTCGATTTTTAACTTTCTACCATGATCTGCTGGAACTCGTGTCCGAGTTCCGAACGCAAATCTAGTTTCGTGTTGTAGTTCCAATATGGATCTATGAGAATCAAAAGAGTTCCCGTCTCTAGACATTACGCGAGATTTTTTTTCAATATTTTTCGATTTTTAACTTTCTACCATGATCTGCTGGAATTCGTGTCCGAGTTCCGGACGCAAATCGAGTTTTGTGTGGTAGTTCTGATATATTTCTATTATAATCGAAAGAGTTCCCGTCTCTAGACATTACACGAGATTTTTTTTTCAATATTTTTCGATTTTTAACTTTCTACCATGATCTGCTGGAACTCGTGTCCGAGTTCCGGACGCAGATCGAGTTTCGTGTTGTAGTTCTGATATGGATCTATGAGAATCAAAAGAGTTCCCGTCTCTAGACATTATGAGAGATTTTTTTTCAAAATTTTTCGAATATTAACCTTCTACCATGATCTGCTGGAACTCGTGTCCGAGTCCCGGACGCAAATCGAGTTTTGTGTGGTAGTTCTAATATGGATCTATGAGAATCAAAAGAGTTCCCGTCTCTAGACATTATGCGAGATTTTTTTTCAATATTTTTCGATTTTTAACTTTCTACCATGATCTGCTGGAACTCGTGTCCGAGTTCCGAACGCAAATCTAGTTTCGTGTTGTAGTTCCAATATGGATCTATGAGAATCAAAAGAGTTCCCGTCTCTAGACATTACGCGAGATTTTTTTTCAATATTTTTCGATTTTTAACTTTCTACCATGATCTGCTGGAATTCGTGTCCGAGTTCCGGACGCAAATCGAGTTTTGTGTGGTAGTTCTGATATATTTCTATTATAATCGAAAGAGTTCCCGTCTCTAGACATTACACGAGATTTTTTTTTCAATATTTTTCGATTTTTAACTTTCTACCATGATCTGCTGGAACTCGTGTCCGAGTTCCGGACGCAGATCGAGTTTCGTGTTGTAGTTCTGATATGGATCTATGAGAATCAAAAGAGTTCCCGTCTCTAGACATTATGAGAGATTTTTTTTCAAAATTTTTCGAATATTAACCTTCTACCATGATCTGCTGGAACTCGTGTCCGAGTCCCGGACGCAAATCGAGTTTTGTGTGGTAGTTTTGATAAATTTCTATTATAATCGGAAGAGTTCCCGTCTCTAGACATTACGCGAGATTTTTTTTTCAATATTTTTCGATTTTTAACTTTCTACCATGATCTGCTGGAACTCGTGTCCGAGTTCCGGACGCAAATCTAGTTTTGTGTTGTAGTTCTGATATGGATCTATGAGAATCAAAAGAGTTCCCGTCTCTAGACATTATGAGAGATTTTTTTTCAAAATTTTTCGAATATTAACCTTCTACCATGATCTGCTGGAACTCGTGTCCGAGTCCCGGACGCAAATCGAGTTTTGTGTGGTAGTTTTGATAAATTTCTATTATAATCGGAAGAGTTCCCGTCTCTAGACATTACGCGAGATTTTTTTTTCAATATTTTTCGATTTTTAACTTTCTACCATGATCTGCTGGAACTCGTGTCCGAGTTCCGGACGCAAATCTAGTTTCGTGTTGTAGTTCTGATATGGATCTATGAGAATCAAAAGAGTTCCCGCCTCTTGACATGATTTGAATTTTTTTTCAATATTTTTCAATTTTTAACATTCTACCATGATCTGCTGGAACTCGTGTCCGAGTTCCGGACGCAAATCTAGTTTCGTGTTGTAGTTCTGATATGGATCTATGAGAATCAAAAGAGTTCCCGTCTCTAGACATTATGAGAGATTTTTTTTCAAAATTTTTCGAATATTAACCTTCTACCATGATCTGCTGGAACTCGTGTCCGAGTCCCGGACGCAAATCGAGTTTTGTGTGGTAGTTTTGATAAATTTCTATTATAATCGGAAGAGTTCCCGTCTCTAGACATTACGCGAGATTTTTTTTCAATATTTTTCGATTTTTAACTTTCTACCATGATCTGCTGGAACTCGTGTCCGAGTTCCGGACGCAAATCTAGTTTCGTGTTGTAGTTCTGATATGGATCTATGAGAATCAAAAGAGTTCCCGTCTCTAGACATTATGAGAGATTTTTTTTCAAAATTTTTCGAATATTAACCTTCTACCATGATCTGCTGGAACTCGTGTCCGAGTCCCGGACGCAAATCGAGTTTTGTGTGGTAGTTTTGATAAATTTCTATTATAATCGGAAGAGTTCCCGTCTCTAGACATTACGCGAGATTTTTTTTTCAATATTTTTCGATTTTTAACTTTCTACCATGATCTGCTGGAACTCGTGTCCGAGTTCCGGACGCAAATCTAGTTTCGTGTTGTAGTTCTGATATGGATCTATGAGAATCAAAAGAGTTCCCGTCTCTAGACATTATGAGAGATTTTTTTTCAAAATTTTTCGAATATTAACCTTCTACCATGATCTGCTGGAACTCGTGTCCGAGTTCCGGACGCAAATCAAAATGTGTGTTGTAGTTCTGATATAGATCTATAAGAATCGAAAGAGTTCTCGTCTCTAGATACGAGTTAAGATATTTTTTCAATATTTTTTGATTTTTAACTTTCTACCATGATCTGCTGGAACTCGTGTCCGAGTTCCGGACGCAAATCGAGTTTTGTATTGTAGTTCTGATATGTTTCTATTATAATCGAAAGAGTTCCCGTCTCTAGACATTACGCGAGATTTTTTTTTCAATATTTTTCGATTTTTAACTTTCTACCATGATCTGCTGAAACTCGTGTCCGAGTTCCGGACGCAAATCGAGTTTTGTGTTTTAGTTCTGATATATTTCTATTATAATCGAAAGAGTTCCCGTCTCTAGACATTACGCGAGATTTTGTTTTCAATATTTTTAGATTTTTAACTTTCTACCATGATCTGCTGGAACTCGTCTCCGAGTTCCGGACGCAAATCGAGTTTTGTGTGGTAGTTCTGATATATTTCTATTATAATCGAAAGAGTTCCCGTCTCTAGACATTACGCGAGATTTTTTTTCAATATTTTTCGATTTTTAACTTTCTACCATGATCTGCTGGAACTCGTGTCCGAGTTCTGGACGCAAATCTAGTTTCGTGTTGTAGTTCTGATGTGGGTCTATGAGAATCGAAAGAGTTCCCGCCTCTAGACTGTGATATATTGCCTAAAGAAGGTACTTTTAAGTTAATATGTTATTATTGTAAATGTAGGTAGAACTCTCTCTCAATAAACGCTTGCTATGAAATAGTCGTGTCATTGTGCTCCGCACCAAAAATTATCCATATATTGTTATTCGCAAGTACTTAATACGTTGTTCTGAGGATGTACACTATACTGGCGACGAGGATGGGATTGAATATCACGTGTTTGGTGTAAATAACTGTTGCTGTGTGCCATTGTAATTATAAAAAAAAAATGTCGGTTGGCAAGATTGCGCCGTTTGACCTCCACAAAGACAATTGGGACCTTTACGTAGAAAGGCTGGAGCAATATTTTATAGCTAATGATGTGAAAGTGAATGTTAAAGTGGCTACGTTAATAACGGTTATGGGCAGTGAAGCATATGAACTAATGGTTAATTTGTGTACGCCGGTGCGACCCGCAACTAAGTCATTTGAAGAGTTGGTTAAGATAATGAAAAATCATTTGCAACCAAAACCGAGTATTTTGGCAGAGCGGTTTAAATTTAGGCAGCGAAGACAGGTGACTAATGAACATATTGCCAAGTATGTTGCTGAGTTGAAAAGCCTATCAAAGCATTGCAGTTTCGATGCTAATAGTTTGATGGAAAACCTGCGAGATCAGTTTGTGTGCGGTTTATCCAGTGATTATATCCGACAGAGACTATTTGCCGAGGATAATATAACGTTTGAGAGAGCACTTAAGTTAGCTGTAACCCTAGAAGCAGCAGAGTCAGACGCAGCATTGGTGGAAAATAATAGTGGTAACCAAAGTGTGTCTACTACGAGTGTTTATCAGGTTTCATCCGGTTACAGACGAGATCAAAAATATAATAATCCGAATAAAAGTGGTGTAAAGAGCACAAAAGTTGGAGTAGCGATACGTGGTGGCGAGCGAGATGATGGTGAAAAAAGCGTTTGCGCAGCGCGGACTCGGGCTAGTGCCAGTGGTAGCAGCCGAGCGAAGCCGAGTCAAGCCGAACGGTCCATGACGGACTGTCGAGTATGCGGAGGCAAGCACGATGCAAAGTCGTGCAAATTTAAAATGTATGTTTGTCGGGTGTGTAATCAAGAAGGGCACCTTAAAAGAGTTTGTCCGAAGCAGCGTGGGACAGCGGCCATATATAATAATGTAGTCGAAGACAGCGAGAATTACAGTAGCGATGGAAGTGAAGAGGTATTTAATTTTGATTATTCTAGAGGCGTGGACTTCAATCAGTACCCGCCTTTGTATACGTATGTAGATATCGACAACATTAAGTTTAAAATGGAAATTGATTCAGGTAGTGCATTATCATGTATTAGTGAAAATTGTTATCGTAAATTATTTTATAAACATGATTTACAAAAAGTTAAATTAGTGATGCACTACTACACGGGAGAAATTATACAACCGTTAGGAAAAATTGTACCATTAGTTCATTATAACAATGTTTGCAAAAGGCTTGAGTTATACATTGTAAAAGATGGAAGATCAAACTTGTTAGGAAGATACTGGATGAATGAATTAGGTATTAAGTTATCAGTTAACGATTGTCAGAGTATAAATATTGCGAACAATAAATTTAATTTAGATAATCTCAGTTCCAGATTCTCTAAAGTATTCGAGGATGGTTTGGGAAGATTCACCGGCGGCTCGGTAGGGTTCTGTTTGCGGCCGAACGCTCGGCCAGTATTTATGCGCGCTCGCCCACTCGCCTACGCACTGCGTGAGCCTGTGGAGAAGGCGCTCGATCAGTTGGTGAGAGATGGAGTTATTACGCCGGTAAGCTCGTCAGACTGGGCGACACCTATCGTACCAATTCTGAAGAAGGATGGCACCATACGGGTATGTGGTGATTTTAAAATAACTTTAAACAAATGTTTAGAGGTGGATCGTTTTCCGTTACCAAAGGTAGAAGATTTATTAGCTAAATTACATGGGGGGAAAAGGTTTACTAAGCTAGATTTGTCCCAAGCATATGCGCAATTTGAGCTGAACAATGAATCCAAGAAATACACCGTGATAAACACGCATAAAGGTCTTTTTATGTATAATCGTTTAATATATGGTTTAGCATCAAGTCCAGGCATTTTCCAAAGGAAATTAGAACAGTTATTCGCCGATATGCCGAGAGTGGGGGTATTTTTGGATGACGTCATTTTAACCGGGACTACAGATACTGAACACTTAGAAACACTTTATAAAGTTTTTGAACGATTGCAAAAATTTGGTCTGAAAATAAAAAAAGAGAAATGCACTTTTTTTGCTAAGTCGGTAACGTATTTAGGTTTTATTATTAGCAAACAAGGAGTTCATACATGTCCAGATAAGACAAATGCCATAAAGAATGCAGCCATTCCTAAAAATGTTACGGAATTACGTTCTTTTCTGGGGTTAGTGATGTATTATGCTAAATTTGTGCCGAA
This sequence comes from Subacronicta megacephala, assembly GCA_958496365.1. Classification (NCBI taxonomy): domain Eukaryota; kingdom Metazoa; phylum Arthropoda; class Insecta; order Lepidoptera; family Noctuidae; genus Subacronicta; species Subacronicta megacephala. The sequence continues at coordinate 367,018 of OY292516.1, forward strand.
CATAAGTTCCCTGTTGGTACCTTTATATAATTTACTGAGAAAAGATGCGCGATTTGCCTGGACAGAGGACTGTAATGATGCATTCAATAAGGTTAAACAAATTTTATTGTCTAGTGAAGTGTTAGCTCATTATTCGCCGGACCTGCCACTTATTTTGACAACGGATGCCAGTAGCGTTGGTATAGGGGCAGTTATATCGCATGTGATGTCACCCGTAAGTAGTGAGGGAATCAGACAAGAAAGGCCGATCGCTTACGCCTCCCGAGTTTTAAATAAAGCTGAAAGATCTTATTCACAGATAGAAAAAGAGGCATTATCTATAATATTTGGGGTCAGAAAATTTCATCAATATCTCTTTGGTCGAAAATTTATTTTAAAAACCGACCATAAACCGCTGGTTACTATTTTCGGTGATAAGTCGGGTATACCGGTGATGGCAGCAAGTCGGATGCAACGTTGGGCGGTATTACTGTCGGGATATGATTACCAAATAGAATATGTACGTAGTGATAGAAATGCAGCAGACGCCTTATCACGATTACCTATAGATAGTGAGAAATCGGTTAGTTCAGGGACAGAGAAAACGTATGTTCATTTTGTTCAAAAGTTTTTGCCTATAACCCGGGATGTGGTAAAGGAAAACATTTTGAAGGATGAAACCTTAAAAAAAGTAGTTTTGTATTTGCAAACCGGTTGGCCTATGCATTGTACGCAAGATGAATTAAAACCATATTATATTCGACGTAATGAATTATATTTGGATAGGGATTGCGTTATATGGGGTTATAGAATGGTTATTCCAAGGGATTTAAGAGATAATTTACTGACGGAATTACACATAGGGCATATGGGAATAGTGAAAATGAAAAGTATAGCTAGAAGCTACATTTGGTGGCCCGGCATAGACGCGGACATCGAGCGGACGGCGCACGAGTGTGAATCGTGCGCAGCAGAGGGCGCTGCGCCACCGCGCGCGCTGCCGCAGCCATGGCCATATCCGACTGAACCATGGACACGCTTACATGTCGATTTTTTAGGACCATATCGGGGTCATAGTTTCCTAGTGTTAATAGACGCTACAACGAAATGGATCGAAGCTTTTCCAATGTCTAAGACTACAGCATTAGCAGTAATAAAGGTATTAAGAGAAACTTTTGCCCGGTTCGGGCTACCAAGAGAAGTGGTTTCAGATAATGGACCACCGTTTTCTAGTAAGGAATATATAGACTTTTTAATTTCTAATGGTATTAAAGTTACTAATTCCGCAGTATACCATCCGGCGTCTAACGGGGCGGCAGAAGGAGCTGTTAAGCTATGTAAAAAGGCAGTTAAAAAATCACTTAGGGACGGTTGTGATCTTGAAGCAGCATTGCAAGCATATCTAATGGCCTATAGGAATGTAGAGCATTGTACAACGGGGCAATCTCCAGCAATGCTCTTACAACGTAGGCAACTATATTCTCGGTTGGATCTCTTACGAAACGCACAGGACGTAACGCGCAGGGTGCAAGAGGCACAACAACGCCAGGTCAAATACGCAGGAGGTTCAACGCGGAGTTTTGATATTGGCGACCCGGTATGGGCACGCGACTTTGGAACAGGCAAAAAGTGGCAAAAGGGGCGTGTGACACAAATGATGGGTAGTCGAAATTACATAATAGACAGGGAAAACGGTCCACCACTAAAAAGGCACGTTGATCAGATTAAAGCTAGAAAATATTTAAGTTGTGACGTGCCGCGCCCAGTCTCGGAGGAAGGCTCAGAGATTTCATCTGTCACCAATCAAAGTGCCACCCGTGCGGAACTTAGGGATGATGTTCCTATTGTTAGTGGGGAGGGTGATGACACGTATGATGATACGCAGTCACAAGAACGAGCTGTATCGCGTCTAGATAGTTTGCCGGTGACTGGACCCAAACGGCTTAGAAAAGCAGTTCAAAGATTTGGATTTGAGATTGATTAAATCAGGTTCACATTCAGGTCATAAACCTACTTAGTTAGTAAACAATAGCAATAGTTAATAAGCATTAATGTATTGTTTATTATTTAAGTTCTGTTAAGTTGTTAAGGTAACATAATTTAGTTATACTTATGTATTAAAGTGTATCTTTAGCTATGTGGTGAGGTGTGATATATTGCCTAAAGAAGGTACTTTTAAGTTAATATGTTATTATTGTAAATGTAGGTAGAACTCTCTCTCAATAAACGCTTGCTATGAAATAGTCGTGTCATTGTGCTCCGCACCAAAAATTATCCATATATTGTTATTCGCAAGTACTTAATACGTTGTTCTGAGGATGTACACTATATAGACATGATAAGTTTTTTTTTTTTTATATTATTCGATTTTTAACCTTCTACCATGATCTGCTGGAACTCGTGTGCGAGTTCCGGACGCAAATCTAGTTTCGTGTTGTAGTTATGATATGGATCCCTGAGATTCAAAAGAGTTCCCGTCTCTAGACATTACGCGAGATTGTTTTTTCAATATTTTTCGATTTTTAACTTTCTACCATGATCTGCTGGAACTCGTGTCCAAGTCCCGGACGCAAATCGAGTTTCGTGTTGTAGTTCTGATATAGATCTATGATAATCAAAAGAGTTCCCGCCTCTTGACATGATTTGAATTTTTTTTCAATATTTTTCAATTTTTAACATTCTACCATGATCTGCTGGAACTCGTGTCCGAGTTCCGGACGCAAATCTAGTTTCGTGTTGTAGTTCTGATGTGGGTCTATGAGAATCGAAAGCGTTCCCGCCTCTAGACATGATTTGATTCTTTTTTTATATTATTCGATTTTTAACCTTCTACCATGATCTGCTGGAACTCGTGTGCGAGTTCCGGACGCAAATCAGAATGTGTGTTGTAGTTCTGATATAGATCTATAAGATTCGAAAGAGTTCTCGTCTCTAGACATGAATTAAGATTTTTTTTTAATATTATTCGATTTTTAACCTTCTACCATGATCTGCTGGAACTCGTGTCCGAGTTCCGGACGCAAATCGAAATGTGTGTTGTAGTTATGATATAGATCTATTATTATAGAAAGAGTTCTCGCCTGTAGATGTTTTTTTTTTTTAATTTTTCGTTTTTTTCCCATTTTTAGGAAATTGGTAGATCATTTTGTTTTTTTTTTTTTTTACCGAATAATGCCAGAACTATTCCTAAAAAGTATCAGGAACTATAGAACTCACCTGCATGTGAAAGGTACTTTCGTTTGTTTTTGATCTGCTGAAAATGATCTGCTACGGGAAGTTAGCAGATCATTTTGTTAATTGTTTTTTTTTTTCGAAAATAAGGCAGAACTATTTCTAAAAAGTATCAGGAACTGTAGAACTCTGCTGCATGCGAAAAGAACTCACATTTATTTTTGATCTGCTGGACAATGATCTGCTAAGTTCACGTACATAAATTATGTATGCAAAAACTATTTAAGTTAGAACTTCGTTTTGAACTGATATAACCCAGCAGGCACTACTACCGCCTTTGTAGTAGTACTTAGTGCCTGCTGGTATGTCTCCCACAGAATATCGATAAGTAGCAGTATGCATACTGTTGTGTTTCGTACGGTGAGTGAGGAGTACCTTCGTTTTCCTTAAATAGGCTTGGCAACGCATCTGCAACTCCTTTGGTTTTGCAGATGTCCATGTGCAACGTTGACTACTTACCATCAGGTAGGTCGCCTGCTCGTTTGCCGAGATATCACCTAGAAAAAAACCTAATTGTGATGCTACAAGTTGGTCCCACACTGTCTATGCGAACATAGTACATAATACCTATGCCTAGACTGAGTCAAGGGCTGCCTAGATGAAAGTAGGTGAGCTCAGCGCTTTCTCCAAACGGACTCGATCGAGGAATCCAACTTTCTCAATTGGTGCACAGTTTGTAAGCTCTAGTACAGGACTAGTAATTTCCCTAATCAAGTTTATTGTGCTAGCTGTTGGTTGGCCCTGGTTTCACTCGCATCTCAGAACACTTTTTAAGATAAAAGTTACTCTATGTTGTTTTCCAATATCCTATCTATCTGTATACGAAAATTCATCAAAATTGGTGAAGCAGTTGAAGCATTAAAAGGCAAACAAACGAACAAACAGTTTGCATTTATAATACGCATGCTTGATGAAAAATCAATTATTTTTGAATTAAATAAGTTGACAAGTTTAATGTTATTTTTTGTATACAGTGATTACTATTTTATTATTATTTTATCACCATTGACCTCGTAAAACGAGACTTCATTGAAATTTCTAAGTCTACTTGGAACCTTCGAGAAGGCAAATACACGTGATGTGGGCAGATAATAAGGGGACAGACGCCTTCACTAAGGGTGCTGCTACATTGAAGTGATCGACGTCACATCCATCTTTGAATCTCGAGCATAGGCTGCTCTTCTTTATAAATTGTTGAGCATGAAATAGAGCATTTAGCCTTGCTGTCAACTTGAAAAGTTTATTTTGAAGTAATTGTGTATCATAGCGGACAGGGTAGAGCATCAGACCATTACGCCTATATTTTTCAAAAGATTGGGCAGAGGTTTAAGTCCCATGTTACGGGCACGTCTATTACAATTAACCGTGCAGAAATCAAAATCTAAAGTATTACTGATAATTTCATGGAAAAACCTAATAACACGGCTCGACCTGGGAATTGAACCCTAAAACTCTAGCGCAGCAGTCACGGTAATTCAATAACATATTATTTCAATAGATTTAAATTTCTGCGGATAGATATCGATGAATTCAAGCTTAAGGTACAGTTCAGATCAACTTTCTATTTGTGTCACATTATAATATACTTAAACTTAAATCATTATTGTTTAAGAATGAAATTAATTGCACATTTTATAATTGATTTTGTCCGTGTAACCACACCCTTACTAAGTCGAAGATACGTCCGTATGTAACAATTCCATTCCACGCTGACTTCCGAACGAGCGCGTGCGCGAGAGATCGCGACCCGCAATGAATACTGAACAGGAGGAAGTCTTGGGGAGTTTCCTTAATACTTGTTTATTCTCTTAAGAGATACTTAGTAAGTCTTATGCGTAAAGCGAAGTCAATTGTATGGGTTTCAGGGTATTAATTGCAATTTTACAATAATTGGTTGAGCCAGAAATTATGAATCTTCGTGATAACTAAGGCTTAAGGCACAGTTTTTTTTTAAAGAAAAAAGTTCTAAATTTAAAACCTAGCTACTAAACTTTCTTAGAGTTAAACTTTTTTAAGATCTATGATACCACTGATTTCAAATAATCTGTGCCTGTCGTGAAGAATACTTTACGATAAAAAAATACACTGCATTGATACCTAATATTAGGTAACCACTTTTAAATAAAACACACATAGTTGATAATATTTTTTTTTTAACCTAGCTCATTAACAGTCAGGAAAACTGGCGCATTTGATAACATAGTATATTATGTTTATACTTGTCCAAGGTTTAAGGTAATTACAATCCATTAATTTCCTTTTTGAAATGTCCCTAACACACGTAATATAATTATATTATTATCAGAAGTTTGCCAGCTTAAATAAATACTAAGTTATAAAGGGAGATGTACGTGACGAGTGATTTTAAGCGAAAGAAAAAATATTAAAACGCTCGGTTAAAACCAGAGTAAGCTGGTCTCTTACACCATTGAAACTTCTTACTCCGCTAGGCCAGTTCAAGGTTACTAATAACGTGCGGCGTTCAATGCACTATGGCATTGTTTTACAACTTAGGGGTCACGACCCTCCTAGGGGTCGATGTGTTCAATAAGACCTGTAGAAGATATCCTTTTCTTTAATTGTTTGGAAGCTTAAAACTGCGTTCTGCATTAAGATACTGAAAAAAACTTGCTTCGCCTTAATTTGAAATCAAATATTGCAGTGAGTTTACTTTACTTTTTGGCTATTCAGTAGGTCAAAACACCGAAAAGGTTGCAAAAAAGATCTTTTTGCGGCAATCTTCATGAAATAAAAGGTCACGCTGATGCTGGAAGATTAGACAATCAACTAGAGCTATAGCGAGGCTATGCAAGACTACATGGTCGTGGCCAATGTCATGAACCACATGGCTGTGACGATAGGGCTAGGGCAGGCTAGGGCTAGCAAGTGCGGTTCTTAGCCGGTACGAGTGTGACGCTCCACAGGTGACAGGCGATCCATGTGGATTTTCCGTATTATAAGAAAAGGACCAGTATGTGCTAGACCACTATTTAAAAATTATCGTTGCTCGTGGAGATTCCTGTACTGCTTTCAACAATATTTTGATGCCTACGTTTAGTTGGGAGTTAGAGTGCAGTCGCGAGCATGTGAGGTTATACAAATTTGTCAAATTTCCAAAATGATTTTATACCTTAAAATGTTTATGATTAAGTTGAAAAAATGGACTGAGAAAATTTGACATTTTGTTGTAGGTAACCTGATGTGCTGGCGACCTTACATACAGCAATGTGTGTCACACATTACTAGTATTCTTGTTAACCCCTCGTGCTAAGCTAAATGCTTGTGTTACGAGTGGGTTCACGTCGGTAGTGCAATGGGTGGGGTTCGAACCGGCAACCACATGATCGCAAGTCCGACGCCCTAGCCATTAGGCTACCGCCGCTTTAAGATTAGATTGTTTTATAAATAAATATCCGCTAAAGTGTTTGATAGGTAAGCATCTAACAACACTTGTGTTTTGGATATAATGTATATGGTATGATAAATTATTACATAACTCTGTCAAAACACAGATGTCGTCAGCTGTCTGTAGGTACCTACACCTAACTCTTTTATCGAGTGTACTTCAACTTAGACCATTAAGATGATTACGGTCGATCATTAATATAACATTAATCGAGAAAAACTTTATCAAAGTCAAAATAACATGTATAAATTTGTTTATTTTATATAAAATACCAAGAAATATCGAATAACAATAACAAACAAAATGAAAAACAAATCAATATTAAATTAAATATTTTAACAGTCTCTCAAAACTAATTTAAATAAATGTGTACAAGTTATTTTTAGTATTTTTATTAAAAACAACAATTATTAGTTGATAAGGTTATGATTTTTTACTTACATAAATCGGAACAGATTTAAGTTAGGTAAAATAGAAGTAAAAACATTATGGTACATATAATAATATTATGTGGCGTTCACTTAAAGAGGCTCTCGTCCAGCAGTGGACGAATACGAGCTGATGATGAATAATGACGATGATGGGAGTTCATAACTACATTAATAAACCTGTGGGTGCCCGACAATTATGTATTGCGAAGGCGACGGCCACGTCTATTGGCGGTGCCCAGTAGTAGGACCAATTTACTGAGTAAAGCCCCTTTAACGCGTACCTTGGGTGTACTCAATGACGTAGCAGACAGCATGGATATTTTTACTTGTTCTCTGAGTGAGTTCACAAAAATCACGATGTTCAGAATATGTTATAGTCAATAATAAATATGTAATTATGGCCGCACTATTGAATTAGGAAATTCCTGTAATGATAGTGATGCTGAGTTAATAAATAAATAAATAATTTTCTGCCTAGCCCTTTGGGGCAATACAGGCGTGATGGTATGTAGGAACATAAAATAATTAAAGACATGTCCGTCTATGAAATTAGACTAATAAGGTAGGAAAATGTGCTGAGAGATTGTTACTTGTATCACACGGAATTATTTTCAACCGACTTTAAAAAGGAGGAGTTTCTCAATTCGTCTGTATGTTTTTTATAGTTTCAAGAAAACATTGGTCTTGTAAGTGAAAATTAAGTTATTTATTTTAAAAACTTCAAAGAATAAGAACTTTTTTATTTATAATCTCAAAAAATCTATATTTTTTTCGATTGGTAGTCGGTTATAACCCTTGTTTTCCACGACGGAAGATGTCAATAACACGATAAAAAAGATATGATGTATGTATTTAGTACCGAATCCTTTTTTACATTCCACTCAGTTTACTTTGAGTTTACAACCATTCACACTTTATTTTTTTACATACTCATACTCGGAAATTTCAGTTGAGTTTCTGTAAATTTTCTTTTTATCAAAAGTATATTATTAATTTATTTTTATAGTTCGAAATGTGCACAAAATAATGTTATATTTTCTTTGTTCACAGGTAAGCAAGGCAAGTTATGGCATGAACATTATAATTAGAATACCTAAGTAACTTCAGGTAAGGTATTAAAAAACCAGTCTGAAATCAAGGTCAACCATTTTGATGAGGAAGAGGTATCTGTATCTGCTTAACCAACGATAGCTACCTGGGATTATTATTATACATTATCAATATTTATTTGAAATGCAGATGTAAGAGCCATAGTCTTAAAATAAAAAACCTCTTAGCTTCCCAATTTTTTTTAAATGGTATTGTAAACCCTATAGAGATACATCGACACACTATGAACTAACAACAATAACATATTTTATATTATTTTACATACCATGACGCTTGCTTTCACTAAAGGGTTAGGCAGAGTTAGGTTAGGTTATTTCGCCGGTTTGTATTTACATGGAAATTAATTTCTATGTAATAGGGGGCGAGTCTTAGCACATATCCAAAGTCTGATTTGATACTGCGAATTTTAAAGAAAAAACCAATATCACCTTGACCAACCTGGGATTCGAAGACAGGATACGTTACAGTAGCACCTGCGCTTAGGACCACAAGACTAATGAGGCAATGATCGCAAAAAACTAACAAAAATATAAATCATAATAAATATTACCTACTCATAAATTAATAACATAAAAACAAGTGATGGAAACAACCCAATAATTTAAAACGAATAGACGCAAATTACCTACGAAAATATCATAATCAACGGAACATTTAAAACCAGTTAGTACATTAATTTATATCTGTAGTAGGTATTATAAAACAGAAATAATCTAGGGAATTATCTAACAAACGATTTTCTAAAAACAGAATTAATAGCTAGGTGTTAAACGAATAAATCTGTGGATAATAAAATCTTAAATTCATCAACTGATGATGAATTTAAGAAATAGCTACACGTCGAAATAAACAAATCCAGTCCCCAACGTTTAAAACTGCTTAAGCCCAATTTCTTAAATAGGAATAATTTCGTACGTACTAATAATATTTTATAGTTTTTATTTTGATACATAATGTGACATCACAGATATTTTGATTGAATGGTAACCAGATATAAGATACTCCTTGAAATCAACGGTCACTCACTCGTAGTACATAAATCATATTTGAATTTAAATTGTATACCTATAATATTATTATTTATAGTGACTACCTCATAAGGCTAGTGTTTCTAACTGCGACTGCTACGCTAGAGGTCCTGGGTTCGATTTCCAGGTCGAGCAAAGTGTTATTGGGGTTTTCTATGAAATTCTCAGTGTCTGGATTTGTGCCTGGTAATAGTAATAGCGAGCCTACGAGAGGGGAGAACTGTGGGTGTACCCCTACACCTGTGTATTTTATGTTTAATGCATTACTACACACACTTATTACTCACGGGTCGGTAAAATATATTCGACATAGGTAATGTTGCTAACTAACAGAAAAGGAGGTATTTTGTCAAAATATTGTGTAAGAGTCGGCGAACAGAACTACTTTAACATCTTTCACAATTTATGGAAAGCAAAGCGGCGCAATGGCGCGGGCGCAATAATCTCCCAAATCTTTGCTCTATTAGCCAAGAAAATAAATCAGTATTATATTCCCAAGTTGATAACTAATTGGTCAATCATGGAACAGATCTCAGCAAAAAATTAGCAAAAATAAAAATATTTTACAATATGCGGTTCATTGAACGCTGCAGCGAGATGATAGTGAAAGTTGCGCCCGCGCAGCCGCGTTTGACAAGTTCACTTACCTACCATCGATCTAAGTGGGGGGCTGGGTGTTATAATGTAAGGAGCAATGATTAAGAATCATAATAATTTAATTAATAAATTTAAATTAATGTCTCGTACTTTTTTCCTTGGCACTACTACTATTTCTAAAGGTATTGTTTTTTATGGGCTTCCTTCGAAAGGTCTCTGAATTTACCGACAACTGTAGTCTTATGAATGCCAGGGGGGGATACTCACATGATCAACCCGATTTCCGCAAAGTTTTTAAATATAGTTTCCATAGTGAAGGTGAACAGTGAACGGATGAACACAGCCCGTTATAGTCGTGGCGAATGTCACAAATCCCATGGATGTGACTATAGGCTAAGGGACGGCAAATGAGGTTTTTAGTCGGTACGAGTCCGACATACCCTGTAGCCTCCCTAAGTGCAGATGATTTATGAAGATTTTCCGTATTATATAGGAAAGTCTAGGGTAACAATTATAAAACAACCGAGTCTTCTGTTTAACTTGCTACGTGCGTAAGTTTAGGGCTCACCACTATAACATGCTTACACTCTGACCCTTCAAAGATAAACTATAAAGCCGACCATCCGTAACATCATACCAACTTAGGTATATCTTTTTACCGCAAGATCTCCGGTAGTGACCACACGTTAGACAACACTCGACCGTTACATGACGTAAGCATTGCTCAACTCGCACAAAATACACGGGTGAACGAGTGACACGTGCAAAATATTGCAGAATTACACATTTTGACAGTTGGGAATTTGCGCGGTTTGAAATTGGAAATTGTTGCTAAACTTGTGATTTGTATGCAATATTGATTTCGATACAAATTTAATGTGTGATATTACATTACGTAAATGCAGCGAAATATCAAGGGAAAAGTATAGTACCTATAGTATATAGCGACAAGAAAATGTCTGAGTGAAATACATTAATTTACGAGTGATATGAATTTTTTGTACGTTTCTAGAAGGATCATCAAGTGTTTTGGAAAATGTAGCTGTAATTTAAAAGTATGCTTTAAATGTTCTCACTTCTCAACTCAATTACACATGAAAAATTAACAATATATTTACTTAATATATTGGTATAAATATGTATAAAATATTCTTGTGACATTTCATCGTTCATTTCTACAACGAAATTCGAAGAATTGTCGCAATAAACTCCTTTCGCGTCAGTTATGTTCGAACGTTCCTTTTTTGAATACTCGAACATGTAGCTTATTCTGCAAAGTTTTGTAACCGATCAAGATTATGGAGTGCAAACCTTTTTTGTGGAAAAACATTCCGTTTTAATTATTTTAAGTGGGTTATACAATTAAAATATGTCAAGCAACTACTTGGATAAATACTCACCTTCTTAAATGAATTATATATTCATGGTTAGAACTTAAATAAAATTGTATTGGAGTCTTATATTCAAGCGCCATTTAAAAATATACTAAACACCTACACGTAGAGACTCCTTGGCTCCACAGCACGTACTAAGTGGGAGTCTAATGAATACAAAAAACAGTTACCGCATTGTTCCAATTCATATTTTATTAGATACCTTCCTATCTATTCAAAATTTGAATGGCATCTGATCGATCTATTTGCAAGGTTAAACTGTGCTTGTAGCGATTGATTCATCGACATTTAGCCAATTTATTGATGCCATGGAGATCCATCCTGTATCGATATCAACCAGCATCTTAGACCATGCCAGACATCTGGCAACTCCTTGATTCTTCTCGTGACATAACTTTATCGATATATTATCTCATCTCTAGCTACTATGTTAGCACGATATCTGCGGTGACTTAATTATTTCAAAAATAATACCCAGATGTGATTAGAATCCCAGTTTACTTGTATTTGGCGCGGTCGTATCCATACGAGTGATGCAATTAAATATTAAGTAAGTATTGCTTCGTGATTTTAATAGAATTCGCCAACTGGTTATGCTAAAAAACGTGCCTCACACAAAGATAGAATCGTGAAAAATACATTATCTTTTTAAATTCAAATTTCGAGCGCTGCTGATTCGCATGTGATGTATAATAAAAAGTTCACATAGCGAAATTGATGCGTCTACGCATTAATTGCCCACCCATTGCGTAGGTATAATCCCATTAGATAGTTAAAATTATGACGTCTCGATTATTACATACTAAATCATATTTTGTATAGAGTTTAAAAATAAATTTTGATAATGTATTATACGAGTATCTTTTAGGCTTTTTACACACATTCTGACAGGCACGATAAGATTTTTTCGCTAGTTCTCACGATAAAGAAAATTCAAATGAGGTTTTTATACTATTTTCAATAATAAAAAAAAAACACTTATAAATTTGTATTAGCCAGACTTCTTAAACTTCGCGTTCCACCGTTAACATGTTAGAAATTACAACATTGTTGATTATTATAACAATTCTACGGCGGATGTTATCGCATGATTTACAAACATCCAACATTAATTCATCCAATTCTCACCAGTACTGCACTGGTGACGCCGGCGCCGCCGCCGGTGACACTACAGGATGTTTAAATATAATTACCTTTTTTTTAATACTAATTAACACCAGGTGCATAATTATTTATTTATCACTACGTAGTATAAAACAAAGTCGTCCCGCTGTCTGTCTGTCCCTATGTATGCTTAGATCTTTAAAACTATGCAACGGTTTTTTTAATAGATAGAGTGATTCAAGAGGAAGTTTTATATGTATAATACATGAATATTATAGTACAGAAAAGCCGAGAAACTACGCGGGCGAAGCCGTGGGCGGAAAGCTAGCGTTTTTAATATTATACTTTATTGTACACCAAGTATAATAAGGACGTACACCGATCTTATCGGCGAGGTTCTCCAAAAAGGTCAGGTGCGTAGTACTCGCAACCGGCGCGTGTGTATGAAAAGATGTATGAATGTGGAAGAAGCGAAAGAGATATGCAAGAGTCGTAGCAAGTGGCAGTCCATAGTTTCTGCCTACCTACTGTACTGCCTACTGTATAATTAATAAATGTAAATAGATATATAGTTTTTGTATATGATACATACAATGGGCGGCCTTATCGCGATCTGCGATTTCTTCCAGGCAACCTTTAGATGGACACAACTGTACTAGACAAAACTAGAGTTGCTTACAATGCTTAACAACTTAAAAGCAACTACTAATAAATATTAAAATATTATTATATATAGCATTGTCTTTCTGAAATGTAAATCACTATACCATTTCAATGAGTTTCTTAGACCTGAGGTAGCTGTTAATATTCGCCCTGATATCTTCGCTATAATATAGATAAGCAGTTATAAATAAGATCATCGATACTCGGTTGGATTTGATACCACAACCTACGTACGTTTATAAAGACCAGGTATTTGCTTCTATACGACCAGTACCACTAACAACATTATCTATAAATGGTAATCGTATAATCCGAAGTAAAGAAACACTACATACTTATACTAATATATCAGTGTTTTACGATATATGTTTATGGGGTCATCTCGTCTCAATCCCATGGGTTTATGCGCTGTTAGCCGGTTGCAGTTATGTTCACCAGGCGCCAAGTTAGCGGCTATTTATGTCGATCATAGTTTTCAAATCAAATCAAATGTTTTTATTTCAACTAAGCTTTTACATGCGTTTATGAAACGTTATTGACTCTAGTTGCACAGTAGTTGGTTCCAAAAAGTTGATCCTATGGAGAAGAATCCGGCAAGAAACTCCATGGACACTCTTTTAAAATATATTTGTTTTTACATAATTTGCTGGTACATTATGACGACAACAGGATGTGAGGATATTTTAAATGCTGATTGGATTTTTCAACATTTTAGTTTTCGTATGTATTTAATTTCTTTTGGTATCTATAACTGGTTTGTATATAAAAGACAGCACTAGTTTTTAATGATAGATAACATGTTAATTTTTTATGTAGATAAACAAAGTCAATATTAAGGAAATTTTAAAATACATAAAGTAAGCCGTTTGCCTTTAAATTTAAGCTCGAAAGTACTATACTATTACTACTATATATATACTATACTTCGAAAACGTGACGAACTTAGGGAGACTTTGCCCCAGTACGCGGAACGCGGAATAGCTATACGCGCGCCCAAGGTAGGATACGAAGCATTGCCTCGATCTTTTGAATGGGTCCTGTAAGTGTCAATGGGAGGGAAGGTAGTACATAATCCATTAGGATATTCCGTGAAAAAAACTTCACGAATGACTACAGACTAAAGTAGTTGCTTAGGTATTCATTCACATAACCCGTTAATTTGCCTCAATGATAACTACTGTAAAATCGAATTTCCGACAATATTTTCCTAGAAAAACACAATTATATTTCCTTATTGTAAACTTTGCGGTAGTGCAAATTATTGCCAAACATAAAATCGTGTTATATGTTACACGATTTGCATTATATTACACATGTACATAAATATTTATCAACTAATTGCATTAACACCTACATCACGAACATTGCTAATCATTTTATTAGTACATCGCAATTTAAGTAGATGGTGATCAAAATATATTTCTATTATAGAAATATATCTTTAAAATGCAAATTAGGACCAACTAGCCGCACGCCCCGACTTACGATTATACAGTGTGTGTTACGCAGGTCGTACCTATAACAAAATATATATCTGGGTTTTTCTCATATGCATTTTTTACAGGAAAAAACTATCTAAATTATAGTGAAAACCGTATGGAAATCCGTTGCGTAGCTTAGAAGAAATTAGCAGAGAAATAGACAGACGGAAATTATTGAAAGCTTTATCCTATTTAGAGATATTATTTAGTAGCAAATGCTACTTAATCTGATAGACATAAATAACAAAAGAAAAATTACGTTATTTTTTAAATATCATCCGTCATTAGTCTGGAAGTCGCGACTGCTACGCTAGGGGTCCTGGGTTGGATTACTAAGTCGAGCAGTATTACAAAACATATTCAAGGCAAGACAAGTCAAGCAAAGTGTTGTTGTTTAGCTGAGTACGTCGTTCGTTTTATACTCTTACAATACTGTAAGGCTAGTTCTTGATACAAGTTTATCCCGCGGTTCCGTGTGCGTGTTTGAGTGCATTTTCTCTGTTTCTCAACTTCCTAAAGATCGCGTTAGATAAAAATACTGTATCAATTGTTTCCCAGGCAATGAAACAATGGCGAAAATGCTATAAATTTTCTTTATCTGCTTCCTTCTTATTAGATAAGATTTCTAAAATTGTACCATTACAATCATTTTTTGTCAAAGCTCATTTACATAGAACCATCTTCATAACTCATTAACTTCTTAATGCATTTCGTACACCGCTTATTAAATTTGGTGTTTAAATGACCAAACATTCGTTATAACCGTGCATAAACAGATAAATTCGATACTGATATCAAATATCCTTTTTATTATAATTATATTATTTTTATTTTCCTTTACTTTGATTGCTTCGTCAACCTTCGTACATCTTGTCAATTACACGCGTCGGTGGCGAGTACTACGCACCTGACCTTTTCGAAGGACCTCATCGATAAGGTCGGTTTATCTTTCTAGGGCGTCCGCTCCCGACATTTCCGTTGATATGCATCTTATAAACTCCTTTTGTAAGTTGTCTTTTATTCATTCTCTCAACGTCATTCAAATTCGTTATATCAAAAACAAAACAAATACTAAGCATCAATATTCAAGATGGATCGATGCGCGTAAATTGTTTAGTAGACTATTTTTACCCACGACAAAACGGAGAAGATTAAGGGCGAAAGGTAGTAAGAGGAAGAAGAATAAATAATGCTATAGGAGTAAAATATTTCAGAACGCACTGTGCACGCCTTTGGTATTACCAACTCAGAGTAAACGTTCGTAGTTTTAATATAAAGGGCATTTTTTAAGAGATTCCCTTAATTTTTTTATAACGAAAGAGTATTTTCTTATGTCGTAAGATCTTGGCATTATTTTAAAATGGTGAAATAAAGATGGTCTGGCTTACCTGCAACAAAGAAAATTATCATATTAAAATCAATTTCAAATTCTACTTTTAACAAAACTAGACGTCGTAAATTCGCAACAATTTTATGAGTTATAATTTAATAGTCGATAAAAACATCAAATTCTTGTTATTCCTAACTAATCATTAAGAAAACACCAAAATGTTCTATTTGCACCAAATTTAAAGCCATTCTGACATCATTAAAAACTGGACGCCATGTCATGGAGACCACCTTAATAAATGTATCTCACTCACTCTACATTCTCACTCGTTCACCTCGAAACGTTCAACAGATCATTACAATAACAAATTATGTATGCGCGAATTACAATGTGCAAGTGGGCGAATATCATGTTGTACACCCTGATTAGATTTTATCGCCTAAATGTTATATTCATGGTTGATATTAAGTTAGCAATTTTGCATTCACAGGTATAGGTTCTTTCGTTGGTCAATCAGTTCATGCATACATAATAGTTTCCTTATAGACGATTTCAAACTTGATATTCCAGTTTGTAATTTTGTAATATTGCTATTGATAGATTTTGAATTAATATACGACCTGTGAGACTGGTATAACTTGATAAAAGAACATAACCTTTTTATTAGCAAGATATCTCTGATTTGTTTCAATGCTAAATCTGTCTATAACAAACAATAACCAATTTTTTATCATTACAGGTGAGAGCTGCGTCGAGAAACCACTTGCAACCCTGTGGCGCAACTACCAGCAGTCAACCAAACCTGATGTGGTGATGAAGCTTTCCGTCACCAACTCCGGCCTCAAGGGGTTCACCAAAGAGCACGGACTCACTGAGTACTGGTCCCACCGCATCACGTACTGCGCCAGCCCACCGCACTACCCCAAGCTATTCTGCTGGGTGTACCGCCACGAGGGCAAGAAGCTCAAGCAT
Organism: Subacronicta megacephala; assembly: GCA_958496365.1. Classification (NCBI taxonomy): domain Eukaryota; kingdom Metazoa; phylum Arthropoda; class Insecta; order Lepidoptera; family Noctuidae; genus Subacronicta; species Subacronicta megacephala. The sequence goes on from OY292516.1 coordinate 383,744, forward strand.
GAGCTGCGTTGTCATGCTGTACTTTGCACCAAAGAATCAATATCAAAGAAGATTACAGAAGAACTCCAAGTTAAACTGAAGCAAGCCTTAAATGAATTCAAAAAGGACAGAATCTCAAAACAAAATGCTAGACTCAGTCTCGCAAACAGTGTGTATGAGAACCCCAGTATGCCTCGCAGAAAGATCCTTCTTAGTGTTGGAGCTACGAACTACAGGCCGCCACTAGAGAGATCTAAATCAGCTCCAAAGCTAGGAGCAATTGAGGAACTGTGTTCCGAAGAAGATGAAGAGGAAGCTGAAATGAATGCTAAGCAGAACTGTGACACCTGGTCACGAACATCTTTGACGATGGATAACTTATATTCTTCGCAAACGCTCGATAGACGGCGACCCGATATAAAATCTCCAAGGAAAACTTCATGTCCTGAGGGAGTTATAAACAGAACGTTATCAGAATCTGGCAGCGGCACTGTCACCGTCTCCGATGAATTCCTGGAATTATTGGTAAAAGAAAGCCAAAAGAGTGTACGTATCGATGATACTAGTCATAGTGAGGTGGAGAAGGAAACCAGATTGCTTGAAGCAATCACCGAATCGAACGAACTGAGTGATAACGCGGCTGAGGGAGACTGTAAGGCGCTGATGCAAAGTAACTACCTCGTCACGGATAGCGACGACGGATCTGTTTCTTCGGGCTGTGAGACCGCCAGCACGGTCACTGACCCTGAGCCGTCATCCCTGCCCTCGTTCCCTCAGGAAGACCAGAAGGAACACGCGGACACAACTGGCTCCTACATCGAACAGAACTTCGAGCACAACGACATTAGGAGCAGTAATAGAAGCTACAACTCTATGCACATTATGAACAACTCTGACGCCAACGTCACCGAAGAGGTGAATCATGTCCCTATCGGTGAAAAGAACACCTTCAGGCGAAGATCTACTTACCCGCCGTTGCGTGTGGATTCTAATATTCTGACTGACTACGAAGGGAAATTCGAATCTCTCATTGACAATTTGACTGATGTTGACAGTTTAAACTCGAGCACAGAAACTGAAGTGTTTAAGAACACCGGTGATAATGACAGTGCCTGCAGCGACGAGTCGGGGTACTCAGAACTATTGGATGGCAAAGAAAGCATCATTGGTAACACTATTATGGTCTAAGTTATCTAAACTTAAGCCGGCCCGCTGCCGAGTGTGTTTTCAAAGAAAATTAACGTCCCAAGGACGAGAATGCTCCCCTGATCTCTGGCGGGGCGGCAGCCATATTCAGAATCTATCGAATTACTTGCGAATAGATTAAGAAATTATATAGTATGGCAAAATCAATGCACGTAGATAATTTTCATTGTGAATCCTTTATTAGAGTATAAATTAAATGTTAAAGTTTTAAAGATGTACTTTTTTGGTTATTACGACGTATTTTAAATGTTGGACTAGAACCAGATTACTATTCAGATTGTTGAGAGCAGTGTTGGTTGTTAGTCTCTGTCGTATGGTCAAATCATACTATAAATCTTTGTAAATAACAGGGTACAATAGTACTTGATTCAGTTGTCGTATTATTATGTTTAAATGTTTGTATATATTGTAATTTAAGCTCATTATTAGATAAAAGTTATCGGAGATTTTTATTTGTAAAAGATTTATTATAGTTTATGGATGCAAACATTTGTTTTGTTTTTGTCTATATTTATTGTTTATAGTGAGTTTACTTGCTGAGGTGGGCTGTAGGCGATGGTCGGTGGGCGTTGGTACATTTATATGAAATGTATTAGTGTTTTTATTGGCGCGTGGGGTTCTGCGACAAATAAGTACATAGTACTATTACGTTTATATTGTGTTCGAACGTTGCCCCTCGTAAACTGTCGCTTATCAGTGCTCTTTGATTAGTTTCTGTAAGATCCGCACAGCTTTGAGCAGCACTTTGAACCAAAAACTATCAAATGGCAGAATACAGTTTTTTTTTATTAAATTGTTATAAATTAAAAATAAATTTATAGTCAAAGCAATTTTGCTGAAATATATTCATAGTACTTTCTGCTCGGTAAATAAATTCGTAATGTTTTTTAATCCTTTATATTTTTATTTAAATCATTAACCACATACTTAATTATTTAAAAAACTTTGTGTTCTTGTAAATTTCTGTTACGACTTTATAAGTTACAAGAAATCATTTTTGCTATTCTTGGTTGCATAAAGTAAAATAAAATTTTAAATTGAAACTGTAAGAACAAAGGAATATAAAGATTAACTTACGCCAAGAATTTATATTAATCAAATTCTATTTTACACAAAAATGTTAACTCAAAGTGCAGAAATGGCCATATTATATATTACGGGTTCTTTTTTCCGGCGAACTGTGGGTGTACATTAAGTGTACCTCTGCCTAACTCTTCGGGGAATACAGGCTTGATGGTATTTTTTTCAAAATTATTATTCTTTCTACTAGCATTATTCAATACAATTCTTGTTTGGCTTTCGGATTAATCAATCATAAGATAGTTCGAAGAAACTTTCAATAATTTCAATTTAATTCAATTCAAATAGTTTATTGCGAATATAGGTCGATACAGTTGGTATTTACATAGTTTTATCAATTATAGAACAAACATTTAGTGCAGCTATATTCCGCCATTTGGCATGCAATACTTATTATTCTATAATATGTCAAGTCAATTTAGTAATTAATCAGCTAATTATTGAGTTTCATATTTTCATTTTTTTCTTCGATATTTGATATTTATTAATAATTATTCAACATGATTAAGCTCAGGGAGGAATTGGGGCAATACGAATGAATGCAATCTTAAATTTATTTTGACTGAACTAAGGCTGTACACTGAATTGCATTCAAATGCATCAGTCAAAGAGTAATCATAAAGCGCCGGCGCCGTTATAAAATATGTTCTTTAGTTTCTTGTGCTAGCTCAAAGTTATCTGCACATAATCTCAAGTCCACGACCAGTCTGCATGTACTTACGCATTCCATTCACACGTATATAACGTCACGACATCGGGTCATCGTCATCATAATCATATTTGTAGCGGAGAATATTTTTTCGATGAAAAATAAATGATTTAAAATATTATTTATTGTTTAAATTAAACCTGAAACCTAGCTTTCCTCGGCTGCGAGCCTCTTATTGAAATGAAGGCTATTATCCCATACTCTACTACTCTTGCCTTGGGCGCCAACAAAATTTTGCAGGACTTTTACCTACACATCTAGGTTTATTTATTTATTTCGGTTCATGGCAATGGTAATTGCGACATTGAGTGTAATGTATTCACAACGAATAATTACTAAAAGTTTGTCTGAAAAATCGTTATTGTAGCACATAACACACCATCACGCATGTATTCCCCGAAGGGTTAGGCGGGGGTGTACTAATGTGCACCTACACTTCGCCGGTATGTTTAGGTCACATGGAATAGGAGACGAGCTCTATCGTAGCTCACATTATTGTAAAACAGAAGATTCTGCCAAAATTTACAATTTACACTATTATTGTAGCACACAATATTATACCTAGTGTAAATTGTCAATTTTGGTTGAATCCTCTATTTTCCAATACTATGACCTACGATAACGATTCGTCTTCAAACGCAGCTGAGAGCAATAAGTCTAGGTTTAGATTCCCAGATCGATTTGAGTGTTATTGGGTTTTTCCATTTAATTCTCAATAGTTTGGATTTGTGACAATAATTGTAGGCTCGCTTACTTTTACATGGGTGTTAAAATATACCCGTAATTTATGATTTGCCTAACCCTTTAAGACATAGATGAAATGGTATGTTAGTTTACAAAATTCATTTGATGCGGATGTCGTTAACCTTCGAATTACGAACGCAATCATCGTGATAATGAAATCAATTTGTTATAAATGTCTTTAATCAACTAAATATCTGTTACCTCATACGTAACAGGTTAATTACGAATCAATACAAAGAGAACATCGACATGTAATTTGTCATAATAGATCAAGTAATTTAAAGGCAATTAGCAAGGCGGCTCGCGTCTTCGGTAACCGATCGTGATCAATCTCTTTCAACGGCGTATCAACGACTAGTATTGAAGTAAGTATTCCGGTATGGTTTCCAGTTAGTATCTTAACATAAAGGGTAATTCTGGAACTTAAAATAATTCCAGTGTTCACAAAGATATTAATTTTCTAATGCAAGAAAATTTCGTAGTGAAAGAAAAATTCGGCCTCGGGCAGGGTTTGAACCTGCATCCCTCTGGTTAAGTATACCAGACGCTTTACCAACTAAGCTATCGAGAAAATACGTATGAAAAATAATTGACGACTTAATTACCTAAATTTATGATATAAATAATCGAGTCAGTGACCTTTACTTTGAATCTTAGCCACAAAGATATTATGTATATTCTAGTGAAAGAAACTATAACCACAGATGAAGCTAACTATTGACGAACAAACATATTATACATACAACACATAATTAAATGCATATATGATGTAGTGGTTAAGGACAACTCGCGACTGCTGTTGCTCGAGTGGCTTGGGTTCGATTCTCAAACCCGAGACCAATATTATTTAAGATTCAGAGATATTTACTTGTGTCTGTCTGTCTGTTTGTTCAATGAAATTAATCAAGAGCCAGGGAACTCAGAAGCAATAATCATCACCAACACATTTATTTTCCCACTGCTGGGCACGGGTCTCCTCTCAGAACGAGAGGGATTAGGCTAGGCCACCACGCTAGCCTAATGCGGGTTGGCAGACTTCACACGCCGTCAAGATAATCTCTCAGGCATTCAGGTCATATCACAATGCTATTATAGCTTTTTAGGAGCAATCAAAGCATGCGACAATCTGCAACGATAAGTCGAGAATGTTGTTTAAATTATTTTCTAGAACTATGTAATAACACACTGATCAAGTTGATTAGTGTCATATTAATATAAATTGATAATTGTTTATTTCCGTACACAACTACTAGCGGAACTAGGTAGTACATATCTACTTTGATCAAAGATTATAATCAGGGAACGAGTATGAGTGATGAGAACCTTGAAAACAATAATGCAACCGATAACATTTGAAATGTCATCATAGAGCCGGTAGAATAACATACATACATTTATATTGTCACGCCTATCTCCCATAGGAGTAGGCAGAGACTATAGATTTCCACTTGCTACGATCCTGGCACACTACTTTCGCTTCATCACAATTTTAGGATAACATAATTATTACAATAGTAGCTGACCCGCCAAACGTTGTTCTGCCATACTAAAATCGCAATTTACGATCTATTCTCAGACCTACCAAATATACAATAAAAAATTATTAAAATTGGTTGAGCCGTTTCGGAGGAGAGTGCAACCACAGACCCCGTGACACGTGATATTTCTTTATTAGAATATCTCTAATTTATAGTCAAGCAAGTTAACACGTGTATACTTTGTTAGTATGATAAATGCTGCATGTACCTGTAATGGGCATAAATATCAACAGCGTTTCATAACTTACTTCACTATTAAGTAAATAAAGTTAAAATTATTGATAGGTAGATTTATTCTTCGTTTGGCCCACTGAGTTTTATCAAAAATACTGAGTCATCCCAAACAATATGCTTCCCTCGTCTCAAAATTTAATTTTAATAATTTAATTCACGCTTGGTCCTATTTTATATTCCTTCTACCGGCCCATATATTTTTTGTAAAAGCAAAACTTACTTTGTATATTCAGCAAAAAAGATGCTCATAAAACTATATGGGCATCTAACAAACATCCAAACTTTCACATTTATAATATTATTATAATAAAATTTGCGGTTTCACTGACATCCCGAATGACTATTTACTCAGTTCGACTGTAATTGGAATTTAATTAATTTACTCTAGAACTTTTAGTGTATTTTCATACTAAATTGAAATATAATTTGAATTTCAATGATTCTTTTGTGTGATTTATAAACTGATTTCGAGATGAGAAAGGACTTTCAAGCTGGTGGTCATATAAATTTGGTTGGTACATATCCATCGGTTCAATAGATACACCACAAAAAATGATTGTAGTCGCATTTTTTTTTATGGGAATATCTCGGCAAACGAGCAGGCGAGCTACCTGATGGTAAGTAGTCATTGCCGTTACAGACATCTGGAAAGGAGTTTCAGATGCGTTGCCGAGCCTATTAAGGGAAAGGGAGGGGATTGAGGGAGGAATTGGGCCTCCGGCCCTCTTGCTCACCGAACAAAGCGCAGTAGCGAAACGCTACTACTCGGACGTCGGTCTTCTGTGAGAGTGTGGTACTTCCCCGGTCAAGCCGGCCCATTCATGCTGCGAACAGCGTGGCCCTACCACAACAAAATATAATATGTTAACATTATTGTATTCCAGTTTGAAGGGTAACGTAGTTAGTACCTACACCGTGGTAAGTTATTATTGGGACGATTAATCGAGACTTAAAAACTGCGGGCCCAAGATGACAGCGTGCGAGTGATACCACAGGTGTTATTAGTATCTAAAGTCTCCGGTTGCTTCGGTCGAGCAAAGTGTTTTTGGGTATTTCTATGAAATTTTCAGAGGCAGTCATTGCCAGCTCGCGCCCTATTACATAGGACCATAAACATACATAGGGTAAAGTGTGGGTGTACATTAAATACACCTCTGCCTATCTCTCGGAGAATACAGGAGATGGTATCGTTTATGTCTTTGGCACCACTGCTAAACTAGAGGTCCTGAGTTCATTTATTATTATATTTATTACGATGCTCCGCCTCATTAGTCTAGTGGTCCTAAGCGCGACTGGTACGCTAGAGGTCCTGGGTTCGATCCCCAGGTCGAGCAAAGTGTTATTGGGGTTTTCTATGATTTTCCCAGTAGCAGCTAGGAGTCTGGATTTGTGCCCGGTTATAAAGGCAATAGGCTCGCCCCCTATTACATGGGACCTAAACATACCGGCGAAATCTAGGTGTACATTAGTACACCTCTGCCTTACCCTTCGGGGAATACAGGCGTGATGGTATGTTATGTTATTACGATGCATATTTGCATAACTACCTAGATATTTAAAATAATTATCTTTGACATATAAAACTTGGAACACTACTAACGAATATTTATTTAAATTTAACATCATTATTTACTAAGGGTTCCTGCAATAAATAAAGAGGGGGACTTTATTGGCGTGACAAGGAATTGGGTCAATGGAGTACAGGAATTGAGCCAATCGATCCCCTTAAATGTATGGTAAGTGATGCGGAACGTCGACTTGATGTTTTTACTGGCCTCTATAACATACCATCATGCCTGTATTCCCCGAAGGGATAGGCAAAGGTCTACTTAATGTACACCCACAGTTCGCCGGTATGTTTTAGCCAGGTCTTGTATAGTACGGGGCGAGTCTATTGCCATTCACTGGGCACGTATCCAAACTCCGAGTGGCTACTTAGAATTTAATAGAAAATATTAAACTTCTTATTTAAATAATTCGGTATTGAAAACTTCCAAAAGCCCCATATAATTATTTTTTTTATAGTAACCACTTTATTTTACAATTTATTTGATAGTATCTACTTTAGTATAATTAATTTATTAGATAATAAGTACCTAGTATAGTTCAAAATGTATTTGGTAGTACTATTATAGTAGTTCTTTCTCTTGTAAGCAAACATTGTAAGTTCTTTAAGAGAAATAAATTATTGAAACCGAGACTGACAAATGTAATACAATTGACCTGGCCTTAATACAATTTCAAACTAAGTATAGTTAGCGCAGTTCAAGAACCCTCACATAAAACTGAATCGTTTCACTTTCCGCGCCGGGAGTGAACCCGCAACATCCGGTTCCGTGGTAATGTTAATAGCAGGGGAGATAATATAAGGTAATATTACGATCGACACACGGAGGAACAAGAAATGGAGTGCTGACATTTGAAAGAGCGACGCATCGCGATTGCCTGGCCGCTGTACATTTACTGAGATAAATAAGCGTAATCGAAACACCTGCTACGAGTACTACAAAATACGCATTTCTAATCCGGATTCATTTTATTTTCAAAGATCTAAAAGTTACCGTGCAAATCATTTCACCATTAAACTCTTACCTACGTTTCTTTCGTAATTACGTTTTTCGAAGGAACAAGAGTTAGCTTGGTCAAGTTTTGAGAAATAAATGTCGGTAACGATAAACTGACCAATTAACCTAGTACATAAGATACGATCCCGAAGAATGGCGTCCGATAACAAGCGAATTAGTTCAACATATATTTTTGAAATACGCGTATTAACACTCCATTCATTTATGTGTTATGCTAAGATAATCTTTATATTGAGGAAGAATATTGTGAACTTAAATGTCAGTTTATAATCGGAATAATAATGTAACTATTTACTGCCGGCTTTCTAATAGGAAATAGTTTGTATTAAAAGAGCCTACACGAGTGACGATTATAAATATATGATGATGCTAGTCTGATGCACCGTGGGTCTCACTTTCAACCGTGCCGAGTGAGGTTATTAATTATTAAAAAAAAGAGGTTATCAAATCGACCTGTTTGTATGTATGTTACAATGTTGGAATTGCAGAATATTCGTAAACTGCACGCGTCTAATACAACTATCGATAGTCGTAGGTATGACATCCAGGACCGACACTGGCACTACGTTCTCTCTGAGGCAAGAAGATAAATATTACAGTCATGTGTTACTGACTGCCTCATTAGTCTGGTGGTCCTAAGCGCGACTGCTATGCTAGAAGTCCTGGGTTCGATCCCCAGGTCGAGCAAAGTGTTATTGGGTTTTTCTATGAAATTCCCAGTAGCAGCTCGGAGTCTGGATTTGTGCCTGGTAAATGGCAATAGGCTCGCCCCCTATTACATGGGACCTAAACATACCGGCGAAGTGTGGGTGTACATTACACCTCTGCCTAACCCTTTGGGGAATACAGGCGTGATGGTATGTATGTATATTACAGTCATCTGTCAAAATATTGTTTTTTTATAAAATCGAAGGTTTGTAGGTAGGTATCAGTCCATAATCGAAATAATTAAGTAGATATTTCCAAAAAAGCATTAATCCTTTTTGTTCTGGCCAGTTTGCCTGCCTTCGGAGGAGTGAGGTCATACCTGAACCCGAGCTGGCGAGGTCGTCAAACTTGGCTATAAATAAATTGTTTATATATATACCTTTGTATGAGTATTATGATTAAGTGTTTTTGTTTTGATTTCGATTGGGTAGGCACTTAGGTGGTGCAGAATACATCGTGTTAAAATCGTGTTGGTATTTTTTAAAATATTAAAAATATCCTAAAGGCATTCTGGATGCAGAATCCCCATCATTGTCCCAATGATCTAGTGGTCGCAAGCGTACGCTGGTCCTGAATTCATTTCCAACGTCGAGAAAAGTGCTTCATTTTATTTGTTTTTTTTTTATGAATTTCTCAGCAGCTCGGAGTTTGGATTTTTAACTGGTTAATGTCAATGCCTCCTTATACAACGTTCCGGCGATCTGTAGATTTACAGGTACAGTGGCCAGCGCATCAGGTTATACATAACTGTACTCTAACTGATTTAAAACCTTAAAATGTTGAAGATTAAGTTCAATATCAACTGACCTAATTCGTCATTTAATGGTTACTTGATGTGCTGGCTGTCGTACCTACATTTCTGCAAAAAAAGGATATCATACGGACGAATCAACGAGTAAAAAAATGCCTCCTACATATTTTTTTTCAGTACCTAACTATGTAGTACCTTAGTTAATTTAAAAGAACTAAACAACTTGACAATGAAATATTGTGCCATTGATTTTTTCAATAGTTGAATGGTGAAGGAGCCGCGTGTTGTGTCAACTGTTGCCACGGAGACGCCCTGGTTCTGTTCCCGGCCAAGGAAATACGCTGTATTGACCGGCCACTTCACGTGAAATATATCGAAGCCATTAGATTAGTGATGGGACTCCATTATTACTAGTTATTTCTTATTACCTTAGATACCATATAGTATACGATGTTATTAAATTAACTAATAATAAGATATAGATTATAATTAAATGTGTCTGGTAATTAAGTTCAGTATATTAGTAAACTGTAGAAAATACTCATTTAAAGTTAACTATTCTGTCGAATCAGTGTGTATCAAATAATTATGTAAGTAGTTTGTATCAAATCAATTAAATAACTGTTACACAAGATCTTATTTTCAAAATGCATTTAAATGCTCCTTCTGATAGATATGTATCGGCCAGCTTCATAGGATATATTTTGTTCATTGACTTTAAAATATTTACATCAGATCAACTACTTTTTCCGTCATCCAGTAGGTATTGTCGGGATCGGAGTGTAATCAATAATCATATAAGTAGATATTTAATAGTTTAAATTTAAACGTTATCAAGAACAATCTACTGCCATACTACATAACAATCTCTAACCAGGGCCCGTAGACAATGTCACATCTTCATTATCGATGACGAAGTTAGATTTCCGAAATGTATGGATTTGACATAATTTCATCACGTGACATATAGAAAGATTATGCCAATTCAGATTAATGTAACTTCGTTTTCGATATGGAAATGTAACATTGTCTAGGCCCCCAGGTGCAATGCACAGGGGGCTCTGCGATGTAGCATCCATGTGCTGACAGTGTCCACCGATAGGTTTTAGGGAGAAATCCCACACTACACTTTATGAAGGTTTCCCCTAAACAAAAAAAGGTGCTCCGATAAAAGAACAAACAAAAACACTAGAGCATTTTAATGTAGTTAATAAAGTTAGTATGCAAATCCTAGATAAGCAGCCATAATGTCATTACCTACTTACATTGTTACAAAAAGTCATTAACCTCATAATGGGGCACTCGAAAATTTACACGATTCGCATAACGGTGTGCTTCGATAAAACAATGCAAATATTTCGCAAAAATAATGATGAATTCAAAAGAATGAGTATTTTGAGAGCCCGATGCGGAACCACGCTTGTGAAGTTGTGAATGGGTATTCATGCGATGTGTGAATTATACGACAATGTTTTATATACGTAGGTATGTCGAACTGTCAGTGTATTTACAATTTGTGTTGTATTTAATGATTACTAGCTTAACTCAAGAGCATAATATCATTAATTATCAGACACTGTTTTTAAACTAAAATAGATAACATTTATATCTATCTCCTGAATTTTTTAACTGACTTTAAATAAAAATATATCGATGAATCGTCAAAAAAAGTGCAGAAATAGGTAAAAAAGGATGTTGACACACGTTATATATTTAATTATAAAAAAATAAAAATTACCAGTGTAGAACATTGGTTTACAGCAAAGACACAATAGAAAAACAATTATTGCAACCCTCTGGAGAGTCACGGTTCTTTATGAACTAATTAAATGCTAGAAAAAGCCCCGTGAACCTAATCCCTATCATAAGCGATCGCAGAAGGCTTAATAAAAACAACTGACATGCAGGAATTCGACTTCACAATACTAACCTGTCATTAATGCATAGGTAATTGAGTCAGATTTCCTTTAAAATACTTATTATGCGTCCGGAACAAAGTGCATTGTAATGTGTGACGTACCATGTACAGTTTGTTCGAATTAAGTAAGCCGATCGAAAGTTAGCCGTTCCGAACTAAGAGAGATAAAATCGTATAATTAAGTGTTTTAATACATAAATATCGAAATCAGTAAACAAATTAATTAGAAATGTGAAACATATACGATTCTAATTATCTTTACACCGACTGTCTCTATAAAAATTTACCACTTCTAAACCACTTGCAGACAACTTCCGATCGGCTTACTTACTTCGAACAAACTGTACTGAGACGTCCAGACAGCGAATTAGGAATATGCATGCGTTTTTTTTATTAATTCTATACATCATAACAACACAATAGAAGATATAATTAGTCCCGGGAATGTTCAACATTTTAAAAAAAATATTATTCCACATACATATCCAAAATTGAGCTGTTTAAACGCCGCCATTTTTCGCGCGCTTCAGATGACGTCATGGGCCGCGATCATCGCACGAAGTGTTTGTTTATTACAGGTGTTTTGGTTAATTCTTAAAGATTTTACCATGGAAGAAGCTAAAAACCACAAATATACTATACTATACTATATAAATATAATATACAACCAAAATGAAAAAATACTATCAGAACTACTCCCGATAAAGTATTTTTTTCTTCTTTCGGTCATCGTATGTAGTCTCACCACTGACGAAAATCGCTCAAGACACACAAATTAAAATATATTTCCAAGATAATTCCTCTTCTAGCAGCTTTCGACTATGGTGATTAAATTCAATGTCGTGGCCCGTGACGTTTCATTTCGTTCGACCAATGACAGCGCGTTTTGTAAATTTGAATTTCGCTCGCATAATTAGCACTTTTTAATTATTATTTTATACAAATAAATAACAATTGTGTAACAAAATGTTGTTACAATAATACTTTATGTATGTTTAAGATTCCGGAAAAAAATATATTAGGCAAATTTAAACTTCATGCATATTCCTAATTGGATTCGTCACGGTCTCACGATAGAGTCCATGGACCACGGTCCGAAATGTCGGGATTTTATAGATAATGTTAGGTAATACCTAGGTATAACGCAACATTTTTAATATAGGTAACTTAGGTAGGTACTGTGGGGATCGTAGCAGAGCGCCAGGTATGTTCGAAATAATATAGGATTTAAACTATTAAATCCCTGGTTTATTCAAATTATTAAGAGGGCGAAGCCCTAGCAAAAACATATGTCGTCGTCTTCTGACTGACGTCTCGGACAGTTCTACTTTTAAATTAAATAGATGATTGCTTATTCTTAATCAAAATCTTTATGGTTTCATTTTAAAGAGGTGTGATACTACGATCACCACATCAGCTACGCCCCTACATATGGATAAAACTGGGCACAACTCTGTGCACAATGTTTTATCCATTCCTGATAAGCAATCATCCCCCTACCTGTACCTAACGTGAAGAATGACCTAACAGGTGAAAATAATTCACTACAATAATACATGAGGGTTGTCCCTCGCAATGGGATAGTTTATGGCGTGGTTCAATAGTTAAATTATAATTAAAATTTATAAAGTTTTGCACAATGAATATATGCAACACACCTTAAACTTCAACGCGCCAAAACGCCTGGAAAAAACGCGAAGCGCCCTCCTATCTACTGATGCTTCAAAGTTTAATACATTAAATGCAAAGCATCATACCTTAATGGTCTACGAAGCTCAATATAAAAAGAATTAATATCATATCTAAAACTTTAACTTTTTCGAACGCAATCGAGTCAGAGGAAGGGAAAGTTTAAGTAATCATAATTAATTCTGTCATGAATTCATTCCGAAGTATAGGCAATCATTAATTACATTAATTCAATATAAACATGTGTGTTCAAATCAAACACCCTTTGTAAGGATTATGTCCTTTTTCAAAGTAAACCATCAACTTCCAAAAGCTTAATAAATTCGGAATGCCTTCATCCTACCCTGCATTGTTATCTTCTTCCCTCTCTCAGGCTCGTTCAGACAGCACATCATCGGATATATGAAAACATACAAACAATGATTAATAAACATACACACACTAACTAAAATAATCAATCTCGGATTACATTTATCTTAAACAAGGACTCAATTTAATATCAAATAAGTTTTTATATTTAATCTTGGGCAATAAAACTTTCTTTTTACAACAAACTTTTTGTTTCGATTGAAATTTACTAAAATGCCATAAAACCTCTTTAGATAAAATTTTATAAAAATAATTATGTCTTTTGACGTTTTCATTTAAATGATTATGACTTTGACTGCTACCCTTGGTAACCATATTAACAGACTGATATAACGGCGGTTACACCTACTACTATTAAATCTCTTTGGGTTACACTAACCATTTTATTACGAAATGAAATTTTATTAATTTCAACTTTATTTATGAAATTCTTACGCATTACAGGTTGCGCTTTAATTAATTGAATGCACTTTTCTTTGCTATCTCTAGATTCTAGAGGCTCCCCCTCGTGATTTTTCCCTCATTGAGTTTGTGATTTATAAAACCCCAAAATATTAGTAAAACCCGGTGCAGCTCCAACATAAGAGCGCCAGGTATGTTCGAAATAATATAGGATTTAAACTATTAAATCCCTGGTTTATTCAAATTATTAAGAGGGCCGAAGCCCTAGCAAAAACATATGTCGTCGTCTTCTGACTGACATCTCGGACAGTTCTACTTTTAAATTAAATAGATGATTGCTTATTCTTAATCAAAATCTTTATGGTTTCATTTTAAAGAGGTGTGATACTACGATCACCACAGTACTTAAGTAGGTATTTGTGATCTCAGTAATAAAAGCTATTTTATTTTGTTTTATAACGCTACGACTGCCTCATTAGTCTAGTGGTCCAAGGCGCGGGGGTTCCTAAGTTCGAATTCTGGGCCGAGAAAAGTGTTATTGAGTTTTTCTATGAAATTCTCAGTAGCAGTGACAGTAGCTAGGTAGGTTGGTAGGTAAGTAGTAAAAGTTGACGAAATAAAACGAGATAGTTACCTACTTGCGAAAAATTACGTGCGCGATCTTTGTGTTAAATTTTTCAATATTGTTTTAGTAGTATAGGTAGTATTTTTGTTGTGTAATTTTAGACTCAAAAAAGATCTCTAGACGTGTTCAAATAATACGGTCAGTTTGCTTTCTTTCCGACACTGATTGCGACATCTGTTGGCGTATATACGAAACAACGTTGTGAATGTCTTGATGTAGATGGCGGTAAATACTTTTTTGTGACTCTTTAATATTAAGAAATTGCAATAAATTAAGTTTAAATTAATTTAAATAATATGAAATCATACAATTTGTACAATAGGTATTCCTCTGTTTTAAAAGTTCATTTGAATTACACTGCCATCTACTGTTTCGTGGTAACATCACATCAGAAAGTTACTAGTATTTTAGTGTCGCCACTAGATGGCACTGTAACTAATAGCAACATCCAGTTTCACATAAGTCGTTTAGATGTCGCTGTAAATCATAACAACAATAAATTTTATTATTACAGTTTTTACCCGACCGCTAGTTTTTATGACACATTATTAATCAATCTCAAAACTATCAAATATTTTGTTCTAGTTTAAGACGTAGACATCTTTAAATAAAATAATAACGTTTAATTGTCACCACAAACCAGAAAATACGATTTGAAGACTAGAACTAGAATAAAAAGTGAACTTATCTCGTTAATTATTATTTTGTATCTATACCAAAAAATAACAATAACATGTAATTATTTTATTTTAACAGGTGTGAGGGTAGGTACTTAATACAACTTACCAGTTTAATCAAAAGCAGAGCTTGGACTTGGAAAATTATGAGTTAGCCAGTCACTGGATTGATAACTTATTTACATAGACAAATCACAGTCACGAATTTTTACAACTTCCACTCACACACACACAAATTTAAATACAGAAGCGGCGGTAGAAGTGGCTAGGGCGTCGGACTTGCAATCATGTGGTTGCCGGTTCGAAACCCACCCATTGCACTGTCGATGTGAACCTACTCGTAAGAAAAGCAAGAATACTAGTAATGTGTGCCCCACATTGCTAGTAAGTTTAAAAAATAAAAAATAAATAAAAATAAGACAGTTTACAGAGAGCGGACCATTGGATTATCCGATCACTTCCACGCTCGTGCGCGGATCGCACTATTTTGAATTTGGAACAATTTGATTTTGTGATTGGCGAGTCTTAACCTGTTAAGCGCCATATTCTTATAATGAGGCCATATTGTAGGTAAAATCTATTGTTTAGGCCTTATGAGTCCACTACGTGCATCAGTGAATTAAGTGTTTTATTAGTACCTACTTACGTATTATTTCATTACCAACCTAAAGTTTTTACAAGTTCTCATTACTTCTGACAACCATAGCACTTGTCTCACCGCGTCGGCATCCCATCCTGCCCATATCCCATTGTGCAACACGTAATTTACAACCCAGCATGGTCAAAACTACCGAATTCTTCACAAACGTACCTATAGAAAACAAAAGTTACAATAAGTATAATTTAATTTCCATGCTTCAAACAGTTTCCAGGAAACAAGGTGCTACCGATACTGTTCTAAAACAAGGTATTTTGTTCCAATCAATGACAATGGCATCCATAAATTTAATGAAAACAAGTGTCCTTTGAAATTCTTGAAGGTACATTGTAGGTGAAAAAAGCACGGTAGCTGAAGAATGGTAAATATTTTGGTCAACCATTGTCGTGAACGCAGTGGGGTGTTGACTGTTGAACAAAGGTAAATTGACAGGTTACTTTATAACGTGATTGACTTATTGCTAGACAAGTTTATATTATGAAATTAGTATTTAAACAGTCGATAGATAGCTGAATGATATTTAATGAGAGAGAGAGTGTCCACGGAGTTTCTTGCCGGATTCTTCTCCATAGGATCAACTTATTGGAACCGTGCAAATAGTTTCATAAATGTTTGAAATAAAAATAAAAATAACTTGAAGATCAAGGAATAATTTGAAGATGTATTGGCTTTGCATGTTGGAGTCCGAAAAATCTGACAACCAATAATTTATTCTTATTACATCGGAAGGAGTTGTCACTGTCACTTCGTGTAAAATAGTAATGATCAGCCCTGGTTAGGTCTACCCCAACATATTTAAGAAAAGGCTAGAGATGATTCCTGGACGGGAGGACACTAGCTCCTGCAATACAGTATCTAGGTACTAGCGCAGGAGATAGGGAATTCTTTACTAATCTAGCATGTTATTACGTCAATCATAATCAACCCATTATATTGTCCCACTGCTGGGCACGGGTCTCCTCTCAGAACGAGAGAGATTAGGCTTTAGGTCACCACGCTAGCCTACTGCGGGTTGGCAGACATCACATACTCATGTCAGCCTATTGCCGTCCACTGCTGAATGTAGGCCTCCCCCAAAGAGCGCCAACCATCCCGATCTTGGGCAGCTCGCATCCATCCGCTGCCAGCCACCTTCTTTAAATCGTCGCTCCATCGTGTCGCAGGGCGTCCCACACTACGTTTGCCCAAACGCGGTCTCCACTCTAGCACTTGTCTGCTCCAACGATCATCTGTCCGTCTGCAGACATGGCCGGCCCACTTCCACTTCAGCGTGCTTATTCTTCGCGCAATGTCGGTGACTTTAGTTCTTTGGCGAATGACTTGGTTACGAATTCTATCCACCAAAGAAACTCCGAGCATTGCTCTCTCCATTGCACGCTGAGCAACCTTGAATTTGTGGACCAGTCAAATAGTGAGTGTCCACGTTTCGGACTTCACATGCCGTCAAGAAAATCTCTCGGGCTTGCAGATTTCCTCACGATGCTTTAAGTTTTAAAATTATGTCAATAAAGAATTATTAAACAACAGGTTTTTGGCTTTAAGTAAGTAGGTATTACCTTCCAACTTCCTGTTTCTTCATGCTATCCTTCAAATAATCACACCGGTGATCTTTTCTTAAAAAATCTCCCTAATGGTCACGCTACTGTGTTCTATTATTGCAGGATGACGGATCAGGTGAGCTTATTAGCGCACTTATAAAAAATCAAGCGTGGCACTCGAACGTGTGACCAATCGACCACCCGCGGTCGTGTTGGACCTTACAACATTGTGCAAGGGGTATTGTGCAATGTTGTGTTGTTTTAAGACAAAAGAATTACGGCGCTGTGGGGGTTGCTCTGACGTCGGAAGAGGAAAAAATAGAGAATAAATACGTAGGTAATTGTAAGAAGGCGGTGCATTGCGATTGGAATGTCGTTTAGTAACTGGAACCAAGTAAAATATTAAGTACTTATACACGCGAATTGGATAGAATCGTGAATCTAAAAAAAATAATGACATTTTCTACCCGTCCTGTTCAAATTTAAATTTTTGATTAATATTTGCTTGAATTTTCTAGTTATTCTAATATAACTTTAACTTGATAGATAAGAATTGGGACGAAAAATCGCAGAAAAAATAAATAGTAAGAGCGCCTGGCAGAAATTTTAGAGCAATCTTATACTACTTGAACTTTGTGATTCAGATATTTACCACAGTGAAGAAGAAACTGATTATGCATTTGAATATAGATATGAGTTTATCTAAAGTTCCCGCTATTATTTTAAGAAACTGAAATTGTACACAGAAAATGATATGCTTCTAAGACAACTCGTTTAAATTCTGTGTCTGTCAGTCAATCGAGGCTTTTAGGCAGGTATTTAAATTTAAAATTGATATTTTATTTTATAAGAATTGGAAAATACCTATATGTTTTTAGTACCCATATAATAAATGCATTGGTACGGTAATTAATTAATTAATTACTAACTTGTAACTGACGACGCAAAACATAGGGTAGTTTTAAGATTTTAGTATTGTTCTCAAGTAAGTTAACATTATATGTTTTTATTGAGAATAAAGTTTCTTTAAACCTATCCGCGGTTTCTTAAGAAGAAAAAATGAACTAAACATGTGCGCTTAAAAAATTTGCCCTGCTTTAAATCCATGGCGAAACTAAATAAAAACCTTATAAAAAGAGGGATTTCATAGTAATGTTTTCCTGTTTAGATCAGCGTGACGACTACGCTAATGCATTCAGCTTCAAAGCTGTCATCATGCGCTTAACTCTGCTGACCCCGCCTGACAATAAGAAGAAATGATCAAATCAAACCACCAAAACACTGAATCATCATAATTGCTCCACTCACAAGACAAATGCAGAGGTTGCACTCCGCACAAGTTCAACTTAAATTCTTTTTGTTTAAGTGACAATGCAATAAATAAACATTTTCTCGTTTTGGACTTCGTTGCAGTCGGGCAAATCCATGGTAAAATTTCGTCACTGTTAGTACTCAACAGTATAGGTCCTGTACGTTTTTACGACAAAAGTCTTAAATTTTGTCGTAAAAACGTACTATGCAGTTAACTAAGTTTTGACCGCAAATCTTAGTGGTTGGTATTGGACTGACTTCCATTGCATGACATATAACGTCAGATGACTTATGCAGACATCAAATTGTATGTCAATAGGCTATCGGTACAATAAGAGGTCAGCTACGCTTTATCTTTTAAGTCTGAAGCTTAATAATAACTAACTGTGACCTGCATTTTTACCCGGTGTTTCTGATTTTTTTGGCTTGATCTGGTGACTCTGAAAATTGTTTGAATCATCATCAAATCCGGTCCAATTTTATAGCTTATAGAATACTCTTTAGCAACAATCTTTACGTTACTGTTATGCAGTCCACGTAGTGATACTTCTGTGCTTACCCACGTGGGGTCAGAGGCTCGCGGGCGAGTTAACCTAAAATGCAAGTGGAGCGAGCACCGCTTACCTAGTTAACTAACTGAACGACATCTGGGCCAACACTATTGTTTATTTCTTTTATAGAAGAATGCGCGGTTTTTGGTGGAAACGAAAGAAGGAGGATGTATTCTTGGGTGGTAACTATAAAAAAGTATGAAATGAAATCATTGCAATCATTTTTAGAATAATTTGCATTCTAAAAAATAAAGAGGCGGTAGCCTAATGACTAGGGCATCGGACTTGCGATCATGTGGTTGCCGGTTCGAAACCCACCTATTGCACGACTAACGTTAACCCACTCGTAACACTAATATAACACGAGGGGTTAACAAGAATATAAGTAATGTGCGACACACATGGTTTTTAAAAAAACCCAACCTTTTTTTTAAAAAAAACCTTATTAGTTTCGTGCTCACAAGATGGATGCTTCTTGAGATTTTTAATTGGTAGAAGAGATAAAGAGAGTCAGTTGGTGAATTCGATTGGGACTGTATCACCACGTCGCGTCGCGGAGATATCCTCAAACTTCACTCTTGTTTCAACGTAACGCCTTCGACTAGCGACAAAACTTCATGAGGATTTCCACACGTAAAAAAAGGGTTGGTATTACCGCATTGCCCAATATACAACCGCTATGCAATAATGTGCTAACATTGTTGTGTTCCGGTTTGCAGGGTAATGTAACCAATGAAATTATTAGGCAAATGAGTTACTTACCTAACAACTGAGGTCGTAAGTTGATAACGCGCTAGTGATAATACTGGTGTGGCTGACTTCTATAGGCGGTAGGTCATTTAAGAACGTTAATAAAATTTCAGCGTCACAATTTTCACAGCCAATCCAGTATAGGCTGACCTCACATTGTGTGGAAACTGTTTACAATGCGAGGTCAGTCGATACTGGATTTGTATAGCTTGATGTGTAGCCGTGCGTACTACATAAGTAGTTAAGAAGGTATCTACACATCTCCCTTAGTTTGATGACCTATGATGATTAAGACAAAAATAAAATATTGTAGTTACCAATCTAGACAAACCTTTAGTTATCAGAGCCATTAAGTAAAACCAAAGAAGCAATGTTTACGTTTAAATGTAAAATTACGCCTTAGTAACAACTAAGTATGCGGCGCATCAAGGCTTAACGTCTGTCAAGCCAAATACCAAAGTACCTAACACGGAACATGCAATGCCTACAACTGTTCTTCCTCCTCTCGCGTTAAAATCGGCGCTCTTGTAAATAAATGTGAAGAGTAAACAACCTCTAGGTTACCAAAATATTAGAATATTTAACGGCAATCCGCAATAAACACACGCCTAATAAAAACTTTGCCGCCTTTACGACCGGTAACGGCAATTATCTTGTTCAAGCCTGTTTCCTTAACTGTACCCACAGATATACAAACAAAAACTCATAAAACGATTTAAAAATCCTTAAAACATGTGCTTGAAACTTTTTGGTAAAATCCTTTTTTACAAAATAGAATTCTATCATGTCTTCCATTTTTAAAAGAAATTTCGATAATGGTCGTGTTTTGTTTTAGGAGAAAGACTTTTGTTTCGCCAATGTTGGGCAACACATGTGCTGCCAATGTTTGCGAGCGACAATGAATATAGTGAAAAGTAATTATTTATGTAAGTATAATACATTGTTTTAGTTATAATGGAACTTGAGTCACTAACAAGAGAGTGATAATGTTCCTCAGTTTTTGGAAAAAATGTGAATGCAATCGTTAAACAACATGATTTATTGAGTTATTTGCGGTTTTATCAATTCTTGATAAGTATTGCTGAACTTTCGATGACTCGACCAATGAGGATTTAGGTTAGATACACGATTAAAAGCTAATTCCAAGTTTGGGTAATTCCAATAGGTATAGATTATGCAGAATAGTTGCACACTCAAGCCTTTGGAATAAAATTTATACACAAGAGATTTCTTAATTTTACAGTGGTACAGTTTGTTCGAAGAAGCTGAGCTTCTCTTAAGTTAGCCGTTCCAAACTGCCGCACAGGTAAAATCGCTTAACTAAGCTTTTTTATACATAAATATCGAAATATGTACAGAAAATAATTACAAATGTGAAACATTTATTATGACCCTAATTGTCTTTATATCGAGTTTTCTATTAAAACTTACCACTGCTAAACCACTTGCGGATAAATTCAGATAAGCTTAGTTATTCGAACAAACTGTATATAAAAATTGAAATAAAACTACTTTTTACGGATTTTATCGCGTTATATTGATATTTTTAAATTCCCGAAACCAGTATGTATATAAAAATTTAAAAATCCCCCGACCATTGCTTTATATGTCGACCGATTTTCATCAAACATAGCTAAAAACACTCCCGACTAATTCACCTTTCAAACAAAAATAACTAAATCCAAATCGGTCCATCTGTTCGGGAGCTATGATGCCACAGACAGACACACACACACAAAAACACGTTAAACTTATAACACCCTGTCGTTTTTGCGTCGGGGGTTAAATGCTTTTCGCCTCTTTAGACATACACAATTACCTACAACCAAAAATAATATTATCCTGTGTAATGCGAAGTGACCATTTCCTGCTTACTAATGGTTTTCTTAAATAAAGAGTTGATGAATCTTGTCTTCCAATTCCCGGCCAACGCTTAACACTTTCTTGAAATACCTAAAAAATATTATTATTATAAGCTTGACTGGTCCTACTGCAATGTAGAGGTGAGAAGAAATGTAAGGAGGGGCCGTTTCCCTTCCTTAAAAAGGTTGCAGAATGAACTGGAAATTGGACTGAAAAGCCTTTTTAGTTTTTTAGCCCAATTTCGAGTTCATTCCGCCTTGTCTGTCCGGACCTCCGACTTCGTGTAATGTCTTTTGAACTTCAAAATATGTTGCTTGAATATAATTCACCAAGTCAAAAATATCCGGAAATACATAATAATCTAGCTAGAGTTGTTTGCAGACGTGCGCGGACGCACGTCGCGGTCGGCGGCGCGCGCGGCATCTTCCGTGCGCTATGTGTGACAGGCGACACTGGCGCGCACGCGTGTGATCATGCGTTACTCGCGAATTGCAGGCTTATAATACTTATTCATCCTTCTGTTACCAAAGCACACATTAGCAGAGATTCATGCAAATTTGAATGGTGATGGATTACAAAATACAGACTTTTTGCAAGGTTTGGATGGCAAAATCGATTTGTGGACGCCATTTGAGCTCACGCAGCTAAATTCTGCGCCTCGTCCATTCTTACCGAGATGCGAGAAGGTCAAGTGCTAATGCTTGTTCAAAATTTCTCAAAATATTGTATAAAACGCTCATCTATCAACCAATAGACGATGAGTACTCGTATTTTATAGAGCTTCTCATTTCCCATCACCCCATTAACTTGGTCGAACGTAGAATCAAACTGGGCGATCAAAATCGGTTCAGTAGTTCCGGAGATAGTACCAACAATAGAACAAACAACTTTTACCGCTCCAATACATTCTGTCCAGTTATGGCCAAAAGGTATTGTTTAAAAAAAGGCAACATCTTTACTTTGACGGCCCATTCAACCAAGTTATCAAGGCATTCACGTAAAACTTTCACAACTAGATAATAAGGCTTAAAATCGCTTGGTTTAAGCACTTGTTTAAGTTTTCAAGGGCGGTTACGGTAAGCCATAGATTCGGTCGCGTTATATCGCAGGTGCTATAAACAAATAAACAAGGCTACCTTTCTGCCGATGCCTTTTGTTCGCGACAGTACAGTATATCGTAAAAGTAATTGCATTTTGTTTTGGGTGGTACCTTTTTGTTTTATAGTACTCTTTCTCCAAAGAGGCCGCAAAGAGAATTTGGTTTAATGGGAATTTCTTAGCTCATCTCTTACCTGAAATACGGTAATAGTTTTATTCCTTAGGAAACAGTTTGCTCAAGTTGCGTCTGACAGAAATTAAAACTAAAATTTCTTATTAAAAATAATGACTCGGACTTCAACAGATTTTAGTTTGGGATATCTCGGCAAACGAGCAGGCGGGCTGCCCGATGGTAAATAGTTGTTGCCGCCCATGGACATCTGCATTACCGAAGGGGTTGCAGATTCGTTGCCGAGCTATTTAAGGAAAGGGAAGGGGAAAGGAGAAAAGACGAAGTCCTTCATCAGTTATAATTATAATAATTGATAATTAAGTAGTTCTTTTTTCCATGTCTTCGCCGGAATTTCCTAGCTGACTTCTTATCAGAGCTTCACAAGAAATGCTTAAACAAACTCGAGAGAGTTGTGGTCTAGTCTGTATAGTAAACTAGTAGTGTCTCATCAAATATGCAAGTGTTTCAATTCTGGGTAATTTCTAAAAGAGTTTTTGAAGACAGAGCGACAGCAGCTTAGTCTAGACCAGTCCCATGTGATGGAACTCAAATGTCAGACATTTTGTAGCCCGACCATAATTATAGGGAGCTCAACCACAACTACAAGTCTATACAACGGGCCTTACACGTCCAGTTTAACCTGACCTCGAGGCAGCAATGATAATAATAATTAAAGGCCTCTGTGGTCCATTCTGAGGCTGAGGCCGCTATTGGCGAAGCGACTCCCAATTCATGTTAATATTTTGTACTCACGTAACCACACACGGAAATATTACTTAGGTATGAGTCACAGGTCGGCCTTATGTAGTAGGCCTGAATTGTAGCACAAGCCTTCAATAGCACAAAAGCTGCTATAACAAGCTCGGCACACCACGTTAGCACAATTCCGACTTCAAAAGGCCGCGGATTGTAAATCTTGTTGATAATTCGATGTCGGCCGATGAATGCTGGCGGTTTACTAAGATTTCAAAGACTGGATAAGGTATGTCGTGACTTTTGTGAATGTCTCGTGACATGACGCTACGAATGGCGCGGGCGCAGTGGTTAAGCGATCGGTTTCTGCGCTACGAGTTGCCGGCTTGCATCCCGCGCTGAAATAAAATATTTGTATGGTTCACAAGCAGTTGTTTCGGATCTGAATCTTATAAGCGCACCTCGGATACGACGACTATTAAAAAAAAAGTTATGCAAGTTATAATTTTTGTTCACTAAAATTACTAGTATAGTATTTAGATAGATACATGCGAATCCTTTGAGGTTTATGGACTTAGATATTAATAGGCGATGATAAAAATAACAGGAAACTCTTTGTTAAATTCTCATTTGTACAGAACTCATAACTTAAACTTCACTTAGGCGCACTTAGGCACACAGATAGGCGTAGAATACGCCTATCTAAGCCAATCAAAATAATGTTGATAGTAGTTATTACTCTATAAAGTCTACATTATCCAAAACACCTTTTGACAAATTTAGTGGAGTACGTCATCAAAAATGTGACGTAGTTATCTGGATCGCTCATCCACATTTTCGGATCCTATCCACATTGTATTAATCACGCAGTCAGCATAACGGTGCTCTCGTCAGCGACTGATTGATCTCGCTAGTGTCACTGTGATCGACGAGAGGTATCTAGTTATGCGCCCGCGCATACAGTCGACACGTGTTAAATCTATGGTGATTTTTTAATTACCTGGTTGTGTTTTATAGCATTATTTTTGGGTGAAAGATGTTTTATCATTATGGGATAAAGTTTTATTTGTATTAACGATATCTTGGAGCTTAAAGCGTCTTTTAAACAATGTTATTTATTAGCATCCCTTTGAAATATCTACTGTAACTGCCGTCTGACATCTGAAGTTAATATTCCAATATCTTGCAAACCTTTTTCAGTTATAATCTATAACTATAGCAACAAGCAAAGTAAGGAAAAACTTCATTCACGTGAATTTTTTGTGTACGGGTGTACACAAAATGATTTCAGCACAAGTAGCTTAACTTCAAATTTCAGGAAATATCTATAACTATTTATTTTATTGCGCAATTTATAAGAGTTAACTAGGTCAGACGAGCTTTATATGCTACAAGTCAATTGACTTGTCGCAACAAGTCCGAAATATAATAAAAAAAGTAATCTACCGTAATTCTGACACAGTTAGTGAGTACTGCGATGACTAACAAGCGGTTAAATAATCAACATACAACTGTGATCAATCTTTATTTTAACGTTAATGATCACAAAATACATTGTATTAGGGATAAACTAAAAATCAAACTCATCAATTGATGATTCGCATTTTTTTCTTAGATAAGTAGGTATAGATAAAGTATATCTACTATAGTATACTATACTATAGTATATTAAAAAAACCTTATTAAAAACCAAGTAATCGATCAATACTAATCAATAAAAAAAAAATATTTCTTTCAAATGTTTTATTTTTATTTACTAAGCTAAAATCTTAACTTAACGATAGCATGATATTAGTTCAAATCAAATCATCTTATCAAAAATTCGTCCCAGAAACACAAATAAACTTTTATATATTTATAATTATTTGAATAAATAAAATTATTTATGATATTAAATTATGTACCTATTTAAAATTATTTTACCTAATTATTACGACTATTTACCATCAAGCTACACCTTCAAATTCAATTCGTATGTAGGTATAGCAAGCACTTGAAAGGTGCACGCGCGTTGAAATCTTAATTGAGAGACGTAGCAGCGAGATAGTGAACATAAGATTAATGTGACACTAATACAACATTTTAAGTTTATCTCTCTGAATACATATATTTAAATATGTTTAAAAGTAGGTATGTATAGATACCGTACGTTACCGATAATTATGTTTTTTATAACAGTATTTTCAGTTAGTTTTATGAAGGAAAAAAATGACTTGAAGCTTAATAAGTTATAACAGTAGTGTATCTATCCAGGTTTGGTTAAGATGTTTATTGTCTTTATTTGAAAAAGTCCTCGTGTAATATAGTAGTAAAAAAAAAGAATAATTATATTTCAATGTATTTGTTAATTTTAATGTAAACTAGTAATTGAATAATCTGTGTTTAATATGATTAGTGATCATGGCTAAATACGACGTGCGTGTCGCGGGTACGTTTCCCGTACGAAGTAAATATTAATTATTTGTATGACCTACTGGGTCTGGATGATTGTGAACAGACCCACGGCACACTAGTTTTACCGAAAGATTTTAAAAGATAAGAAAATACGTACTAACATTTCTCATGCACGTATATACAACCAGCGACGATTTATTTTTTATAATAATTCCACAAATTCAACTTCCTAACAAAATTCTACATAGGGAACCACGTATCATTCCAGAATCCATACAAAAAAAAAACAAAAAAACGTTTCGCAAACAAAACAACACACAAAAACAATTGCCGACCCGACCGGACGCAAATACACTTCGGACTTCGCCCAAAAAAGTGAACTTCGTCAATAGTTGTAAAATTTCGGCACATTCGCAAAAACTGTTGTGTCCTACATCACACACCGTTACGGGAACTAGGCCATCCCCCCCTCTTCCCCCTCCGTCCTTCCTATCCACCGGAGATGACCCGATGATGCCGAGTTGTGCAATCGTGATGACATGTCAGGTTTTGTTAACGGTTGTCTTAGATCATGACTAAGATTTGGGGGTGTGGAGACTGAGAAAATGTTTAACCTTTTAATACAAGAAAATATGTATTGTGTATGAGAAGGTACGAAGAAATAAATATTACGTTTAATTTAAATACATATACTTTTATAGAATTAAATAAATAATTGCAATGGCTCGTTTTTCTATCCTATTTTTATTCTTGAAAATAAAATTGAAATTATAAACACATTGTTGTTAATTAATTAAATGAATATATATAGAGTTTCTTGCTGATTCTTCTCCAGAAGTACTTCTAGAAAATTATTACAGATACTTTTAAAGATGGGGTCTTTAAACGTTTTTTAGAAGAGTGTCCATGGAGTTTCTTGCCAGATTCTTCTCCATAGGATCAACTTTTTGGAACCTTGCAAGGTTCCTTCCCCGTTCCCGTTTCCTAGAGTCATAAAGTTTCATAAATGCTTGTAAAAGCTTATCTAAACTAATATTATACAGAGGAAAGATTTGATTGTTCGTTTGCATTGAGAAGGCTCTGGAAGTACTGGACCGATTTGGAAAAAAATTCACCAATAAAAAGCTACATTATTCTTGAGTGACATAGGCTATATATTATCCTGAAAATTGTCAAAAAAACGTATACTTGATACGGGCGAAGACGCGAGCGGAAAAGCTAGTTTGAAATAAAAACTTGAACTTGAACTCGTCCTTTCTGCCCTAAAGGCCAACCGTTTTATGTGATAGTATACTAGTACAGTTCCCGCGCAATTATAACTTTTACACGGCTTAAAATTATAAATTAGTTCCGAGTTGAATGTATATGTTTGTATGAGATCTTAAGTTTCTATGGGCCTACAGTTAGGTACTGTATTATTTTAAACGGTTTTATTTAGAGTTTTATGTTACAGGTTTACAATGTTTGCAGAATGCTGCAATATCAACTGTTGTCAAGTTTTTTGATGATGAAGTTATAATCTCTTTTGCCTATTATTGGCTCGAGATCTTTATAGTTTGTGTAATCTTTTTTAATCTGCCTAATAATTGGAGATAGGCCCAAGTCTTCGTTCAATTAATAATTTCAATTTTGATTTAATTTTGGGAAATTAATATGTAATATAATACGACGATTTTTCGTCGGTAGTCTAATGGTCCTAGGTATGACTTCCACGGTAGAGTTCCTGGGTTCGATTCCCAGCTCGAGCAGTGTTATTGAGTTCTTATAAAACAGCTTGGAGTTTGGATTTGTGACCGGTGAATGGGTAAATAGGCTCACCACTTAATTGTAGGTGTGCTTATACACCTCTGCCTAACCAGTCTGGGAATACAGGCGTGATGGTATGTCGTGTAATTGGGTAACGGAACTGTGTACTTAACTTGATGAGTACTGCCACATCTGGTTAGACTGGAAAACAACTCCAACACTCAATGTTTGGCAGAAGATAGACGATGTGGTTGCCTCTATTTGTCTTGTACTTTGCTCTTCCACCACAAAGAAAATAAGCAAATATTATTATACTATCAAGTGCATACTAAAAGCTACCAATATAAATAATAAATAAATTAAGCGAGCGAGTGAATGGTGTCAGTGTGCCAAACACGCTATTAGCATGAAGCCGAACTGAATGAAACTCACTTATAAAGGTGTGACTGTAGGCATAAGCGGAGCGGTAGCGGGAGCGGGTTCAGAGGCGACATGATCTGCGTGATTATGAATATAATCCTTGTGGTGCAAGGCAAAAGCCATCTACAAATTTTAATGTCCTGAGGTAAATTTATAGTCATAAGTTAATCTTAAGCGGGAGCGGTGGTAGCCCAATGGTAACGGCTGCGACTTAACAATTGTAGGTCGTAAGTTTGAATCCAGACAGGCGCTTTATTTTGTGTAAATTATTTTATCACCACTGCTCCCAAAACGGTGAAGGAAAACATCGTGAGAGAAACCAGCATGACCTGGAATCAAAAATTTGAGGAGTTATTGAAGAACTAGCTTTTGCCCGCGACTTCGTCCGCGTGGAATAGTTTTTTCCAAATCCCGTGGGAATTTCCCAAAATATCGTTATAATTTAAAGCCTATATGTTATTCTGATGTATAAACAATAATACTGTAAAGTTTCATCAAAATCCGTTCAGTAGTTTTTGCGTGAAGGAGTAACAAACATCCATCCATCCATCCATCCATCCTCACAAACTTTCACATTTATAATATTAGTAGGAAGTAGGAAGTAGGATTAGTAGGAAGGATAGGATAGGATAGGAAGTAGGATAGGATAGGAAGTAGGATAGGAAGTAGGATTTGAGAAGAGTCGTGTGTCCCAGCAGTGGGGATATAGGCTGATTATTTAAGCTTTAGCGAAGATGTTAGCGGTTATACCTTATGTGGGCCAGTTAGGTAGGAATTAAAGCCTTAGTAAAATAGAGAGTGGTGCATATGAACTTTCGGCTGCGCATAAAATGACGTATTTAAAAGTTAAGTCGTTGGTATGCGGCGCGTGAGCGGTATGCGGTTTGTGAAGAAGTGCCTAATTTCTTGTTGTATTTGAAACTGCCTCTTTAGTCTAGTGGTCCCAACCGCGACTGCTACGTCAGATGTACTGGGTTCGATTTCCGGGTCGAGCAAAATGTTTCTGAGTTTTTCTATGAAATTCACTGCAGCAGCTCGGAGTTTGGATTTGTGCCCGGTAAATGGCAATAGGCTCGCCCCACACCTCCGCCTAACTCTTCGTGGAATAATGGTATGTATTTGAAATTATGACTTCTCCGATCCGATCCAATTTAATTATTGCCTACAATATAATTGGAGGTCAAAACCAACTCTATAGATCGCTGTAAGTGTTACTAAGCTCTCACTGCTTATCCTATTTATAAGAAAGCGATTCATCCATCTTAGTAATGACTGCCCAGCGCTTGATGTATGGCCCACAGCTCACAACGGTGTCCCGTCATTACTTGCGAATCACTACTTATAACTATATGAATTGCGTACACTAAGCTCGGTTGCGAATGAATCGACATTATTTTAAGGAATTTGTAGAGTAATACGAGCGACCCAATTTCGCACACAATATTTAAGATATAGGCTCAGGCTTTTTCTTTATTTAAGGAAACAATGCCCATATTATTTATAATACTATACCATATATCTCAAACGCGTAACGAATAAAGTATCACTACATAGTATAAAACAAAGTCGCTTTCTCTGTCCCTATGTCCCTTTGTATGCTTAAATCTTTGAAACTACGCAACGAACTGGTGACTGGTCGACTTGCTGGCTATCGTGTCTCAAATATTTTATTTTTTATTTTTTTCCATTTACGAGTTGACTGAGTTGCCTTGTAGGTCATAGTTATCATGCATAGTATTATTATTAATATACACTGTACCATACAAAATGTAAATGTGAGTACTATGTCGGTTTTAA
Organism: Subacronicta megacephala; assembly: GCA_958496365.1. Lineage (NCBI taxonomy): Eukaryota > Metazoa > Arthropoda > Insecta > Lepidoptera > Noctuidae > Subacronicta > Subacronicta megacephala. The sequence continues at coordinate 413,949 of OY292516.1, forward strand.
CTCGTATAACATTTATTTATATTAAAGATTTCTGAAAGTTTTGAGTATTTCCCATGACCTACGCAAATGTCTTGCTGATCTGGTATCGTTGTGCGTCGGGTCGTTGGGCTCCCTAAAAAATGGTTGAGCTACACGATGACTGATGTATGCGTTCCGTCAGTTAGGACAGGTCAACTCAAAGCTGGTATGGTTCTTTCTTCAAAAGGCCTGTTCAGATTTTGCCCTACATTGAACTCGCATATAATATAACTATTGTCTGGACTTTAAAAGAGACCAAAATTCTCTGAGTTTGTTTCGACGTTTCTTCTCAGAGGTCGTCAGATAGGAAACGTCGACGCCATCTAGTTAAAAAAAATATGTAAAAAAAACGACTTGTAAAAGTGTCTTAAAAGATCTATTTACAGAAATAAATATCATTTCATTTCATTTCATTTCATTTCATTTCAACGGATTTTGATGCGGTTTTTTTTAATAGATAGAGTGATTCAAGAGGAAGGTTTATATGTATAATACATACATATTTAGTATAGAAAAGCCAATAAACCACGCGGGCGAAGCCGTGGGCGGAAAGCTAGTTATACATAAAAAATAAACAAACTTTAACACTATGGATTATGGAAACATACCATCACGCCTGTATTCTCCGAAAGTTTAGGCAGAGGTGTACTAATGTACATCCACATTTCGCCTTCGTTTAGGTCCCAAGTCATAGGGGGATTGTCAGAGCGTATTGCCATTAGTCAGGCACAAATACAGACGGAGCCGCAGCAATGTGAGAGTGAACTAGCTCTTATGTGCAAATGCCCAAACACATACTAAGGCGTTTGACAGCGGACTCCGCTGGTGGTCGCGAGCCAGTCAGACCCCATGAGGTCGTCCGACCTCGACCTCGACCGATCAAAGCAGATATATTCTTTTGTAATTTTTTTTGTAAGGCAAGTGATCATATTCCATTGATCATGCAAATAATTCATTTTCTTTTTTTATTGGACAACCCGGCAAACGAGCAGGCGACCTAGATGGTAAGTAGTCATCGCCGCCCATGGACATCTGCAAAACCAAAGGAGTTACAGATGCGTTGCTGAGCCTATTTAAGGAAAAGGGAGGGGAAGGAGAAAGAAGGGGACTATAGGAGAAATTGGGCCTTGCGCTCGACACTCACCGTACGAAACGCAACAGTATGCATACTGCTACTTGAACTCGATACTTTGTGAGAGGGTAGTACTTCCCCAGTCGTAACGACCCATTCATGCTGGCATTCAGACATGCCAGCAGGTATTACGACTACTATTAAAACAAAATTGTACATAATATTGTTATTATTGAAAGGAGTATCTATGGCGTTTCTAGCTGATTTTTCTCCATAATAATTAATATTTGGAACCGTTTTACCGTGGCAGGGACATCCTTCGGCAGGCTTCACAGAAAACTGGCGAGAAACAACGCTTACGTTATATTTTTCCGAGTGAGTGAGGATACCGGAGGTCCAAAGCTTTAAAAGGCCGGCAACTCACTCGTGACTCCTCTAGTATATCGGGTGTTCATGGGTGGCGGAGGAGCAGTGGTGGCCCAGTGGTACCGGCAGCGACTTACGAAGTTTGTAGGTCGTAGGTTCAAACCAAGACAGACGCATTACTATGTGTAAATCATCAATCAACATCGTGAGGAAACCGGTATGTCCCAGAATAAAAAAAACTAAGACATGTGACATCTCTCAACCCGCACTGGGCCCGCGTGGTGGATTACGGCCCACTCCCTCTCACCGAGAGGAGACCTGTGTCCCAGCAGTGGGAATGAATATACTGATTATGATGATGGGCAGCGGTCATCGATTACCATCAGGCGATCCGTCTGCTCGTTATCCCATAAAAAACCGTACAATTCCACAGTTTTTGATAGTTCTGTAATTGGTATAATACGAAATAAAAGCATTAATATAATTGACTTCGATTTTATCACAAATATCTCAATATGCAACATAATCGGTTTAGTGAATCATTTCACATGAAAGGAGTTAATTAATGCTAATAGTTCAGCTATAACATTAGACCAGCGTATGCGCTACAATGAGCCTCTATAGAACGAGCTAATTAATTAGTACACTATTTATAGTTATCGAGAATTCATTACGGTAACAAAGAATAATATGATAATGTATCTTTTGTGACTATGGAAGATAGGTGATTAATTTGTTCAATTCATGCAAAAATATAATGACGGAATACCGTTGAAACTTGAAAGAAGAAAGATAAGAACTTGGCAAAAAATTAGGTTTTTTGTTCTTTTTTGTTTAAGTATGGTAGCTAGGTAATGAAAGTAGTAGTAAGTAGTAGTAGTAAACTAGTAGTAGTAGTGCCTGCTGACATGTCTACATGCCAGCATGAATGGGTCGCACGACCGTTGAAGTACTACCCTCCCACAGAATATCGACGTCAAGTACCAGTATGCATACTGTTGCGTTTCGTACGGTGAGTGTGGAGCGCCGGGCGGAGGCCCAATTTCTCCCTCAGTCCCCTTCCTTCTCCTTTTCTCCTTCCCCTCCCTTTTCCTTAAATAAGCACGGTAACGCATCTGCAACTCCTTTGGATTTGCAAATGTCCATGGGCGGCGATGACTACTTCCCATCAGGTAGCTCGCCTGCTCGTTTGCCGAGTTATGCCATAAAAAAAAAAAGGCGCAGGGTAAAACGGTGCACGCTAGGAGAGACCTACGTCCAACAGTGGACTGATATAGGCTGATAATGATGATGATGGTGGGTAGTAGACACTTATAATTTATTTTGGTGTGAAGTACTTTTATTTTTTTAGAAGGCCCGCTGGTGATCTTATTTTGTGACATTTTTTTTACTAATCTTTCTTAATATATTTCAATAAGAAACTAGGATGCCTCATCACTCTAGCATTCATAAGCGCAACTGCTGCTAGAGATCCTGTATTCAATTCTCAGGTAGAGCAAAGCGTTTTCGAGTTTTTTTATGAGTCTCAACATTAAAATTCTTGAATTCGCAGTTCTCTGTAGTAGCTCGGAGTATGGATTTGCGCCCAGGAAATAGCAATAGCGCTGCGGCATTTTATTAGGTATGTCGTAGCAATATGCTGAGATAGGGCCTGTTCGGTTCTCATGCAGGGCTTTCTGTTTTCTCAAACTGTTTTGGTTATTTCTTTTGGTCTCCTGCGTGTGGCCGAATAAATATTTTTCTTTCTTTCTTTCAATAGATTCGCTCTCTATTACATGGGACTTAAACATACTGGCAAACAGTGAGTGTACATGAGTACACCTCTGCCTAAACTTATGGGGAATACAGGCGTGACGGTATGTTAGGAACTAGAATTCCTTAATAACGACTATTTATAATCACCCCGCGGGAGGATGACCATAGCATCTAGCATATTCTTCTGTATCGTATGAACGTTTATAAACACATTATTTTACATAAGTACTACATAAATACAACCACATCTGAAGCAACTACTTGTACTTAAATAATTGTTCTGTATTGAAGAACAAATATTTAGTATTAAGACTTACTTCTAATTCTGTAGTCTTTACAGAATTAGAAGTAAGTACTAATCCTCTACAAGTCTACAGTGTAGGTAGAGGATCGAATCACGCCGGATATACCTAGCGCAGATACCGATAGATCAGCTACACTTCAAAGGTGCCTTCAAACCGTATATTTTCAATTGCTTTTTTCTGGCCCCTTATTCTTATCCCCTCCAAGTACGAGGTCATCGGTACCTTCATATCTTTTTATAAAGAACACCTGCGAAGATTATTACTTCGGTATATCGAGGCGTTAAAAAGAAGATTGTCTTAACTTTTACTGTTACTGGATGACCTGCTTTTGATTCGGCGCGATGATATATTTTATTTGGAATACGGTTCAGAGCCTGGCTTTATTTTAAACATACCATCACTCCTGTTTTTCTTGAAGGGTTAGATAGAGGTGTACTTAAAATACACCCACATTTTGCGGGTCATCTTTAGGTGTTATGTAAAAGGGGGCGAGCCTAATGCCAATCACTGGTCATATCCAAACTCTAAGCTTCAACTGAGAATTTCTTATAAAAACCCATTAGATTTCTGCCTAAGGCAATAGACTCGCCCCCTATTATATGAGACTAAAACATATGAGCAATCTGTGTGTAAAAGTACGCCATTGCCTATCTGTTCGGGAAAAATAGGCGGTTTGGTATGTTTTTTTTCTAAAAACTTCATCCTCACCTTAAACCATCTTATTTAAAATATAATCTTACGGTAGATTACCAGTCATAATCAATAACCGCCTGCTACAAGTCGCAAAAGTCACAGAAGTCAGGGCACCGGTCATCATTCTCATCAACTAAGTATCAAGCCGAGCAAAAGTGACGGTCACTCATATATTTTATCCGACCATAATTATTGCCAGATCATATAAATGAAAAAAAAAAAAGTTGGTGTTTTTGTTAGCAGAAATATAGTGTTGTTGCCCGCAGGTATCAGTTCCGCTAATTATAATCATAAGCAATGGTTAGAGTCTGGTTCAAGTTCCGATGTGATTATTTCAAATAAGCTTTTACAAAGTGAGTCTACAAATGGGTCTTCAAGAGCCAAACCCACAGAACAATTATTTTTTTTAATTATAGCTAAGAAGACTCTCGATAAAGTAATAGTTCAAAAAGGCGGTTTATGCGCTCGGGTGCTAAGAGGTCAAAGATAGAATCACAGATACACACGGTGTTTGCGGCAGGGGTCATGGCTAAGTTAAGTATTACTGCGCTGATCAACAGATACGCAACGTTAAACTAAGCTTGCCGCAGTCAGACTCTGTATCAGAGACCATTCTTAGAAGTCCAAGAAAGCCTGATAACCCTTCATCCTTAGAATATAAGTGTTGCCCAGAATTTGGAAACTGACCCCATTATAATTGGAAAAAAGCTAGGAGGTTAATGATGATGTTCTTCGGGGGTCAACATTTTTATTTATTTATTTCATTGAATATAAGACAAGTATAGGTTTTGTAATAAAAAAATCATTTAGCAATCTACAATTGATAATCATGGTTCATCATGAAATTAGGTCGCTTGTTCGTAGTCTCGTAGCTCAGTCACCCGCGTAGGAATACATAATTACAAATTGTAATTATTAAATGAACACGTTGTTATGTCAATCAGTGCGTACTGAGTTCAGAAATAACCTGACTATTTTTTTTTATGGGTATACTCGGCATACGAGCAGGCGAGCTACCTGATGGTAAGTAGTCATCGCCTCACATGAATATCTGCAAAGAATCGCAGATGCATTGCCGAGCCAAGAAGAAAGAAGGAAGGTGACTGAGGGAGGAATTGGGCCTCCCGGTGCTCCAAATATAACTTTTTTACATAGGTAATTATGATATCAGATAAATAAATCTAATTATTGCGTATCAATTTATCTAGAATAGCAGAAATTCCATAGAAACACTTAATTATAGTGCCTCATTAAAAATTGCCTCATTAGTCTAGTGGTACTAAGTGCGCTTGCTACGCAAAAAGTCTTGGATTCGACTACGGGAATTATTAGGTTTTTCAAGGAAATCCTCAGTAGCAACTGGAAAGGATTTGAATGCGGTTAATGGCAATAGGCTCGCACCTTAATAAGCTAGACTACTACCTAACTTTTCGGGGAATAGAGGCGTGATGGAATGTTAATTATAAATTAGATGATTCACTCCATAGCCTCCAAATGAGCATGACCTTAACATTATAGCCTATAACATGAGGAGGACCTTGTGAGGGCCATAGCAGGGCCCATAAAGAAAACCATTGGTGGCCTACTTACCAGCTGACTGACAAACATACATAAACAGAAACATCAAACGAAAATAATTCTTATTTCAATAATATAAGAGCGGAGAAAGGTGAAAGTAAAGTTTGTAGGTCTGTAGGCCTGTCAGCTTGCGCATGTGTGCGTGAGTGTTGCATTTGTGTGGTCGTGTGCGTGTACGCAATGGAGATAGCAACGGCCAGGTGCGACCAACTTTAAGTGAAATGCGCCGCTTCGAGTTTAAAAGTACTTATGATATGAAGACTTTACATTTCTTTTAGGACTTGAAATTTTGATATTTGTATTATATTCTATAAAGCTGCACTTTCTCGTAAAATGAAAGAAAAGCATATTTATGACGACAAAAAATCTTAATTACAGCGTAAATTAAATTCATCATCATCATATTCCAGCCCTTTTTTCTATTTATTTGGTAAATTAAATTTATGTTTATAATAAATAAACACATAATGTACCTAGTGCTTATCATGGGTCTATTAAATGTTACAATAATGCTAAATAGATAAAGAAAAGTAAGTTACAAAGAAAATATTTAACTGTTCAAGTAGTAATATTAACTTCAATTTAAAAATTAGGTCGTCCTGACGTTTATCGGCAGTTAAAATCGAACGTCCTGTATTATTTGTTATTGGCGGCTTTTAACCTTCTGCGCTAGCGTTCATAACATAATTACCAGTTCAAATGTTTCCTCCAGAATACTGAAAAACTAAATAAATTACAATCGCGCTGTTGTTGCGTGCTTCCGATGCAATATCCTACGAGTTAGTTACTGGCACGAGACCCAGTTCCATATGATAGCGGTAAGTAATTAAACGTATTAAATTTGTTGAAGAGAATTATTCATTTAAGGATATATTTTTATAATTCCTGTCATTTCAGATCCTTTGTAATATCTATGTCCACAAATACAATCATACCTACATCCCATGAAAGGTTAGGCAGAAGTGTACTAATGTACACCAACACTTCGTTGGTATGTTCAGGTCCCATGTCCCAGCCTATTGCCGTTAACCGGGTACACTAGACTAGAATTTCATATAAGAACCTAGGAATCGAAACCAGGACATCCAGACTAATGAAGCATTCTCCATATCCACGCTTATTATTCTTATACAATTGGTTTGTAAGGCACTATTTGATGGTACCTGACCACCAGATACAAGTCTAACATCTAAGAGCAATTTTTCCTAAACTAGTACAAACAATTTTTTTATACAGTTCCAAAATCCCGAAACTATAATCATTTCGACCACACATCACGAACCTTACGGTAATAATAACAACATCAATTATCATAATTAATCACAAAATCATAGCTAATTAGCGAATGTAATACTTTACGTCTACGTGCTACGCGGCGTAGCGGGCCGCGGTTCGCCCGCCCTGGCCATGCGCGGTGGTAGAAAATTTTTGGTGGGAAGTGAGTGGGGTGCGCCCGCGCCGCCAGTCTGACGACAACACGCGCGCGCGGCGCCCGTCCCGGCTAGTGAGTGTAGTGCAGTGTGGACATATCAACCATAACCAGTGACGCTAAACAACGTGGAGATAAACATAAAATATCAGTGTACGTTCCAAAAAAAAAGAAAAAAATTCAAAACACGCCGACCGAAAGCGAAGCGTTTTGGGAAATGTTTGTAATTGGCATTATGTAGTGACGTGACAGTGCCGCCGATTTGTGGATCACACAGTGGATGCCTTTACTTCGGACGCCAGTTTTTTTTTATTATTTTTTAAATCAACATTTTTTTTTATAATAATAATCATAATCTTTCTGATTTCTACCCTCTTTGTAAATATTTGAGAGATTATTATGATTATTTTTTGTATTTTTATATAATTATGCCAATCACATCTTTTCCTATTTTTTTCTTTTTCCGTTCTATATTTTTACTAACGACCGAGCTATTACTAACTGCATGAAATATCCTTGAGAGTAGTTAAGTAGGTATTTATGGGAGATATTTAGGATACAATAATCGGAAAATGTGTATTTTCCGGTGCGGGGATATCGGAACTGGTTCGGTTTTCGGCTGATAGCTCGAAGGTCGCTCGACTGGTTCTTTTTACAGTTTTAACGGCGCGGCCGGCCCGTAGCGACACTAAATATTTACCATTCCTTTGTTTTCAGTTTATTTTAAAACGTTATATTACTTAAAAGCTCTCACTTAAAATTAAATATAAGGGGAAAATCAATAAAGTAACAACACATTTTTTTTATAAACATATCTACTTAGAATTAATTATAGTTAAGTGGCTTATCACATTATAAAAAACTACATTGAAATTAATCTTAATTTGTTGCTAGAAATTAGCTTGATATTTTTTTTTAAATTGAGGTCAATACCCTTTTCGCGTTAGACTAAAACTAATCGTAATTAATTAATGAATTCGTATTATTTATTGAGCTAAATCTATTAAGGTGTAAATAATTTATTAGCCTGTTGGCAATTATCAGGTCACAGATAAATAGTTATCACTATTGAACTACAGGTAATTTAGAGTTTACTTTTATTTTTCTGTAGTATATTTTATAGTAATTTGAGCTCTACATAATTTACTAGGCTAACATAGACATTAGTAAGTCAATTATTTACACCACTATTCCATAGGCTACTAGCCTAGTTATCTGTCTTAATAGCTAGCTTACTAGCCCCTAGCCTCCTAGGCGACTGTAGTAACTTCTCATCTTGTTCTAGTCCTTCTTTGTCCCCCACTGTCTGACCTCCGGGTTGTCTTCTGAACATTGTCAAAGGCGCAAGTGACTGACTGATTGATAGCGGATTGATAGATTGATAAAAAAAAAGTGGACATGATAATGTTAAGGATTTGACATCAACTACGCTGCCACAGAATTTGCTTCAATATATACACGTGAGTATATATTATATACTTATAGTTATGTATATAAAATTGAATAAAATGTTTATTACGTCAAATATGTATATTCTTTGTCATAGGTACTTAATGATTACTTAAAAAGTTATGCCAATAACCCAGGCTGTTAATAGGTAAATGTACAAGCATAAAAGATTTTAATGGATAGGTACAGGACAATACAACTGAAGTCATTTAACAGATAGACTTGAAATAAGCTGAAAAAAGAGCCAAAACGGGAAACAAAAACTGTTTTGTTAAGTTCAATATTTTTTTTATAATATCCTGCCAAACTACTTAAGAGATAAAATTTAATTAGTTACCTACATCCTCAATCTATAAAAACTCAATAAATAACTAAGAAACTCAATTTCAAAAGATACATCAGCTGAATTATCAAACGGAATTCTATTTAGAAGACACAATCCTTCCGAGAGTAACCCCATACGTAAACAATAAAATCGGGTCAATCCGTTCATGCATTCATTCATTCGATGCAATGCGGTCAAATGATAAAAATTCACAATTTGTTCACACTTTATATCACTTACACTTTTTATATCCTTGTATGGATCATCAATCAAGTCAACGGCCAAGTCACACAACATTAACTGTAAATAATAAAGAAATCGCAGTAACGAACCTTAGACTTGGCACGACTTTGTCTATGTTTCATTACTTTTTAGAGATAGGATTTTAAGTATGTGATTATAGCTTACTGGATGACGAAACATTTCTGCGTTCTGGTCTTATCCAGAGGTTCTCAAATAAGGGCCTGGAAATGCGGCGAAATGGTTCCAGTAAAGGATGGTACGGCAGTGTTTGCTTCGCGCTCGACCTGGCGGGGGCACTGCCGTGCGCTCCGATTTTAATAGAATATATGGCAGATTTACAATTATGGATATTGTAATATGTATGTAATAGTGTGTCTGCGCTATTCTTCTGTTACTCTTGTGTTTTTTGGTTGAAATACAGTCACACATTTTTTTTTTCTAAATTACGCTTCATATTAATATATTAAACAACGCCTTTCAGTCTTCAAAATCCAACCTTACAACATAATTGATAAACCAACGATATGTCACAGTATTTACTATTAGCAATAACACTATCAAATATTTGAGGGTTCACCTTGAACCATTTAATCACAAATTTATTGTAAATTCACAGACAGACAGGCAAATTAAAATCGATTTATTATCTCCTAATGTGGTTGTCCTCTTCACATCTTCGTAACAATCCGAGCACTTTCGTAAAAACCTGACCCACATACGTTTATTCCGTTTACCGCCCACTAGCGCTGGCTCACGACGCGGACGCGCCTGCGCACTGACTCATCGACAAGGATGCGGTGATACGAACTGTTTACGTTTTATGTTAGCCTGGTACTTTAGTTGCGAACATCGAAAGCCTTTTCTTGAAACAACCCTTAACTAGGCAGAACTTTTTCATGAAACATGGGTGTAATTTACAGATACGAGTACTATGTTTCATGGAAAAGCTATATGTAGTTATGAACATATTTTAAACTTAGTTCGCAACAGTGTTTAAGGTACTCGTATAACTCGCGCAGCTTCTGTGTCAATAAAACAATTCAACATTGTATTAATTTATTTTAATATTAAAGATTGAAATGATGACCTTATTACTATTTACTTCATAACGTTTTAATATTTTGTTTTTTAACTATATTTATGGTGTCGGCATTTCCTGTCGATCTCTGAGAAGAAACACCAAAACAAGTTTAGAGAATCATAGATACGACTAAGCTTAGTCGATAAAAATGTTATTAAGAACTTTGTGAAAGAAAATAATTGATTGCTTATCGATTGGTTGGCTTATTGGTTGAAAATCAATGTTTGGACTATCAATGAAGTGCTGATTTGAGGTATTTAGAGAAAGCACATGTCAGATAAAAAAAAAACAGGATAAACATGATTATTTTGTTACTGAGAGATTTTCTAAGTTCCGAACAAAGCTAAGAAGCGAAGCATTTTGCGGCCTTGTCTATCATCAGTGATTAAGAGCCTACAACTCCTACAGATTCTAAGAAATGTTCATAGCATTAATTGTTTGGATTTCATGGTGCTTATGATCCTATAGAAAAGTTTACTAAAAGTATTTTTTTGTGCTTTTTACAACTAACTTAACTTCCGTAATTTCCTCAAGAGTTTTTGCAATTTCCGAAAGAGTTTTTAACAGGTTACTAAATTAAAAACGAAAAAGCCCATATATTGATGCATTTTTATTCACAATGTTTTTACCAACAATAATAATACGAACCCATAAAAGTTATTCAATCTAACACAAAGCCGGTACACAAACTATATCGGCACATCGAGGTCTAACAGTGACACATATACGATAGAGGGGGGTGGGGGGGAGTGCGCGCGCGCAACTTTCACTCGCGCGCCGGAGATGCGCGGATCAGCGTCGAGCGGCAATGACCATGCCAGACCTAATGTCAAGTGCAAGATAAAGACGCAAGTTGAGTGACTGCTTACTTTGGAAAGTTTGAGGATAATGTTACGATGGATTTGCAATTATTTAAAAGCTATATTTATTATAAGGGGTCAGAGCGAATTGTTTGTATACGACTAAGTTCGTAAATATACTAAGCTGTAAACAAAAAAAAAGAGAAATAAGGTTTGAAGGTAAGCTAGATGAAGTCTCGAAATTGACTCGATTTGGCAGGCAAAATTTGTTTTCTTTTGTGTAACCGTTCATGTTAGTATATTAATCAATCAATAAAGCCATGTCACTTAAAATACGTAATTGATAAGCAGAGTAAACAAAAAATGATCTTACCTATACATTTTTCTACACTGTGTCTAGCTGTGTCTCGCGGTTTCACCCGCTTTACCCCACTCCTAAGGATCGTAGCGTGATTCTAGAAAGATACACAAAAATATTTTTTCAAATCCGACTGGTAGTTTCTGAGATTATTGCGTTCAACCTAACAAACTCTTCAGCTTTATAATATTAGTATAAATACAAATACGTTAAGACCTCAAAAGTAGCCCATCACTAGTCATCATTGAAGATGACACACACTAAGAGCAAACATTACTGAAACTTCCCAGAAGATTTCAGGATATTGCTAAACATCGTAGGAGTTTCAATGACCGATATCTATTGGACTACCCAACAAGCGATGATCATTGCACTTGTAGTTACAACACTAGTAGCTAGAACTGTGACTCATAGAAATGTTGGAAGAATTTTTGGTTATTTGAATCTGTTTACGAATATATTTTAGACAAGGTCAGAGGTCTTAGATTGGGTCTTGGCGACCTTAAAGTCCTATACCTCTTTAGAGCAAGGGAGCAAAGGGCGGATTATAATCGGTATGCCACCTCCTTCACCTGTGAACTTTTTACTCGTGAATTCAGGATCCTAATGACGTAGTTATATAGTTAATTAATAACAGTGTAGAAAGCTCGATATAACTCCATTACTTTTAACTCCTTTCTACTCGCACGAATAGCCAGCACCCTTCGCCACTAGTAAATAACTCCGACTTAATTATTGTCGTATGATTGTCTCTTGTCTACGCGTACAAATGGCAATAAAACTGATTATAAAGAACAAGAGTATTTGACGCATCAAATCGCTCGCTTCGCTACGAATATAACATAAAATAATCACGCCTACATACTCTCAAAAGCCCTAGGCAGAGTACACACACAGTTCCACAGTTGGAGTCCTAGAAGGACATCCTTAGCTATCAAATTTTCCTTCCATCTCCCAGAACCTATCTGCTAGCACATTCATAATAGACTTATATGATTCAAGTTTATAACGTCAAATTAATCTCGCACTCACGCACACACACGTCGTATTTGTTGGTGCGCACGCGACGCGCGCCGCATCGATAACGATGTGCGGACATTGCCCAGCGCGGTGAAAGCGAATCAGCTGATCCCGGTACTTGTGTGGAAAAGGGTAGGCAGGGCTAGGGCTAGTGACTTTTTTAATTTTATGTGAAGATTGAAAGAATATAAACTGAATTTGCATTTAAGGAAAATCTTTTTAAACGTAACTTAACTTCACGAAGTTATTTCTATATAAATTAAGTTTTCCCACTTTTTCACTATGCAAAGGTTGCACCTACACTACAAGTGCAAATTAGGCAAAGCGTTAATTTGGGTGAAGTTAACCCTCTTCTGATGGATATAGAATAAACGGATCTTCTTACTACTTAAAGTAGAACTTGTATCAACAATAGGGGAAGGGATTGAAAGTCAGTATGAGTCCGAAATAAGCCAGTTCCTCTGACCATTTTAATCCATGATAATTTCACCTTAAAACAAGTAAAAAATTGCTTTCTTTCAGACTTCTGTTTATAAAAACTCATGTCACCCATCTTGTAGTGAAGCACACGTATTTCTTTACGAGTACAAACATTGTCCAGTCAAGTGAAAGTGTGCGCAGAATCACCACTGATGTCATTGACCTGTTCGAATTTTGCACCTGTATGCCTCATAGGTGGAACTATTATAACGATGATATTCGAATAAATAGGGGCCCCAATTAATTAAAGGGGTTGTAGGGACTTGGGTTAAAAAACACGCATTTTGTTATCGTACTCACATCACCTTTGACAAATTTAGTGTGGGGAGTTTGACGACGGCAATTTTCTATGAAAGGTTCATTGAAATTGTGTAGTGTTACAATTAATATATTTTAGAGCCAATATCATTTCACTACATATAATAAAACAAAGTCCTCCGCCGCGCCCGTCTGTCTGTTCGCGATAAACTCAAAAACAACTGCACCGATTTTCATGCTGTTTTCACCAATGCATAGCGTGTTTCTCGAGGAAGGTTTATATATATAATACATACCGAAAAACCTCGCGGACGAAGCCGTGGATAAGCTAGTACATAATAAAGCTATTTGTATCATCTCAGTCGCAATCGTCATTTCACGAAATACTGTCATCTAATTTTAGTAAGTGCATACATATTTTTAAACCCGACTGTACAAACAACCTAAAATAAATTTGCACCTTTTACTTGTAAATAAAAAAAAAAACAAAATGCTTTACCTTTCATCTTATATCACATAGCCTGTAATCAGCTTGAAGACCGTGTAGGTAATCGCAATTCGGGTTACTGAATTCTGAAACAAAAGATATTTACCAAATATTATAAGGGTATTGCTAATAGTCAATTAGAAAGAGGCCTCAATATTCCGTTTGTTATAATGTGCGAATGCAGAGTGGATCCGATGCAGATATTTTCTATGAAATCTTCAGTAGTAGGTACAATTGCTGCTGCTGCTGACTCCTTGCTAGCTGCAAGTTTGAAGATATAGCTATAGTCTGCACACAGTCAAGTACGGAGTGCGTAATAGTGAGGAGAAAGCCGCGCATCGCTTAGAGTGGAACCGGTCTGAGACCATGTGTAGGTTCTAGACTAGAGTCTAGAACATGGTACTGTGACCTACTTAGGTCCTTAGATCGATCGCTATCGATCTATAGATTACGGACTAAATATTCTGATGAGAGATGAGCTGTTCAAGAAGTAGGTAAATAATCAAATTTATAAAGAGTAACTACAAGATTTTATCTATTTTTTTTCATTAAAACAGGACCATCAAAGAAAGTACAAGAATAGAATAAGAATAAATTTAATACACAAAAATTATTAAATCTCGATTAGATTTGCAATAGTCTGCCGATGTTGTACGGAGATATATATTAGTGTATAGAATTACAGAGTTAAGCCATTCAAACCAAAAATACATTAATGAATTTGTCGTACATGACTTTGAAATACTTTGTGGTAGTTGGGTTTATAAATGCACATTTCTACGTACTACTAACCTATTGTAATAAGTTGATATTCTTACTATAAACGCTCTTTATCTTACCAATCACCTACTAACACTTTATTTGAATAGGACGCTGTGTAAGTAGTACATCGCTTACTTGTAGATATCGGCACATCTCCCAAAATTCCCACAGGACACACATGTTGGTATTTTTTTCAACTACCTGCCGGCCCAATTCAAATAACGAGTGATTGAAGGGTTCATACGACATCTGTCGCAGGTTCTATAGGTGAAAGCAACGCGGGAAAGCCTCAACATATGCACATAAAGAACCTTATTGTTCACTAACATGTGGTCTTTTGAATTGCCCAAAATATTTTTAAAATTTCGATCTTTTGTTACAAAAGATGTTATTGTGGGTTATTTAAAAAAATAATTGTTATTTAGTATTTATGTCACTTTCATTTAGATGTAAATCTATATTTATACATAAGTATTATATAATTATACAATTGTAACAGGCCGATGTCTATTCATTATAGATATTGAAGATTTTTAGATTAAAAGAGCGTCCACAGAGTTTCTTGCCGGATTCTTCTACATAGGATCAACTATTTAGAACCGTGCAACTAGAGTCAATAACGTTTCATAAACGCTTGTAAAAGTTTATTTGAAATAAAAACATTTGATTTGATTTGAAGAAAAACTAATATGGGAATCTTTTAACAAGAGCAACTGAATCCAATGCTAATTTTGTTAGATTTTTGTCTGCCTGTATGTTTGTACACGCATCACGCAAACAGGTATACTTAATTGGATTAAGTTTTCACAGTTGTATTGCTGAAGGTATAACTTAAAACCTGGTGCAATTTTCATTTTGATACGCCGCCTTAAAGCCGAGCTTTTTGGGACCTGAGTGAAAACGCGGGCAACGGGTAGCCATACAATAATATAAATATTTATAAAAATGTTGTCCCATAGAATACACTAAATTAAATTAGTTATTATGTGTAACAAATAAAAATCGGGCTTGCAGGAACAATTAATTAATAATAACAATTAATTTATAATGTAAACAGGATAGGATACTAAACTTAGTAAGCGTAATCTTCAATCAAACAATCTCCATTAACGATTGCGCCTGTATTAGACATCAACGAGCTGATAAACGTGATACATAGTTTTTCTTAAATTGAAAAATCTTTCGAAATGAATGTATTCTATATATTTTCTTCAGATAGGTATTATTTTTGTAATATTCATAAAGCGTCTATTTTTTTAACCTTTTGAACGCCAGAGTATAAACGTATCGCCGTACCCCTGACGCCAGGGCACTTTTTCTGTCAAATTACACAAGTAGTGAAAACACACTAAAGTAATGATTAAATTGTTTATTTCATAATATGGTGCGACATATATTTTGTCATATATTTGTGACGTTGGCGTCCAGGGTAAGATTTCGTTTGTCACATATATGTGACAATGGCGTTCAAAAGGTTAATGGAAACAGTTGTTTTAAAAAAAATAATAATAGTATTGTTAAAAAAATACGCTGATTAAAGTAGATTACAACCTTAACTACCTTAAAAGTTTGAATCGATCATTAAAGAAATAAAAAATGATATAATTTTGAGAGCTATCAATAATCGTGTCATTAGCCCCTGTTTACTCCTCACGGAAACCATTATTGACAGACCCCCATTAAGTTAAGAAACTACCATACACCTTATCCCATTACAAACGCCTTTAAATTTTAACCAAAAAACCATCTCAAAAACACTTAATAGCTATAACAACCCCATTATTAACAATGGGGGTTGGCAAACAACCCTTTATTTACATCGTCCCTAAATCCGGAACGAACCGGATATGGATTCAATACGCACCGGAAATGACGTCACGTAACATGACGCCGCACATCCTTCACTGGGTTAATGGGCGTCGTTGGTTCTTGAGATATTTTTTTGCAGATCTGCTGATTTGCTTTTCTTGTAAGTGTAATTTTAATATTATATGCATGATTCTATATATCTATTGAATATACCTATAGGTGTTTGTATACCTATACGTATGCTAAAATTATTAAATAAATACTCTTTAAGGGATAGGTGATTCCCGATGACAACGATGATATCAACTCTAAGGTGTATTTCTATGATTCTTATTGAATCACAAGCATCTCAATCACCCATCTATGACCACGACCAACACGCTTAACCTTGTATAATCATCGTTCCGATTTGATAATAAGGCTTGTGCATTTTTGATCTCATAAGTATCTTCTACTACATGATTTTGCATTATTACGCTGATGACTCCCTCATTAGTCTAGTGGTCCTAAGCGCAACTGCTACTGCTGAGTGTATTGGGTTTTTCTATTAAATTTTCAGTAGCAACTCTGAGTCTGGATTTGAGCCCCGTTAATGGCAGTAGGCTCGACCCCTATTACATGGGACCTAAAACATACCGGCGAACTGTGGGTGTACATTAAGTACACCTCTGCCTAACCCTTCGGGGAATACATGCATGATGGTATGGTTGTTTATTAAGCTTATGATACCGAGAGCGTAAAAGTAGAAAAGTGACAAAAAATATCTTCATTCTCAACATTTTTATTTTCCTTCCCAATACAGTGAATACCGAAAGAACTATAATACTGTTATTTAAACACCTTCGAACACGATTCCTATTGGAAGCTCCGGCATCCTAAAAGAGTTGGTCCGCAGCCTGCGTGCGAAAGAGACGCCGCTATCTGAGAGAGTGGGACAGCGCACGGGCAACGTCCTGATTTGTCAATAAACTTGACCCACATTTCATTGAGAGCGAGTCTGGAAGGCTTTGATGGTAAAGACGCGGTCATAAGGAAGTTAGAAATGTTGTATAGTCTATAATTATAAACTTTATAGCGCAATTATAGCCTCAATATAGGTACATACAATAACATAAATAATCAAGATTTTCTAAACATTAGAATTCCAATTTCATTATTAATAATGTAATGTTAGAAGACAATACATTTTTTTTGCAAAAATATATAGTTCTGAATTTAAAACTCAATGTCCATAATGTTTAATTGTTTGTAACTTTTGGATCCGACGGATGTAGTCCTGCCCGAACTCGATCGCAGAGCCAAGGGTCCAGGTTTTCTATATTCTCCTATCGATTAAACATTTCCTGGACTTCCACAAAAATAGCCTAAATCGGTCTAGCCGTTCTAGAGTTTTAGCGTGACTAACGAACGGCAATTCAGTATATATAAAGATCTAAACATTGAATACTCAATTAATTCACTAATGCATGTAGTGGTCTCATGAAGGCAAAACAAGAGATTTTGCATTGTGTCTTCAATAAAAATACTTTAGACGGAAATATAATTACTGCTAAAATCACGTCAAATAATGACAACACAATTATACCCAGGCAAAACAAAGCCACAGCCTCACTGAACCAAAACCAGTACTTAGGTACTATGTTTGTGTACACGGTTTTACTCGGGGTCCTTGTCCCTTATAACGGTGCGTCCGCGTCGGTTTCGGGCGAAGGCCTCCGGACAAACCAATGGTCACTGCCACTATACAAGTAAATTAAGTGGTATTTCCATGATAATATTAGAATAAATTTGGAATACGGTACAACAGGTATGAAGGGTCATACTCATACCAGGTGTAATTTCATGTGACCTCAGATTGGAATGGTTGATAACTTAGTCAAAATTCACTGAATCACATTGTCCCTCTGCGCTCTGCGTTCCATCGGTTTTTCTGTGAAGGCTGTAATTTTTTGACGAATTAACGGAATTAAAAATATAGGCTTGCTATAAAAATATATAATATACTAACAAAATTATGATAAAAAAACTGTGGTTAGGGCTACAGGGCGAAAGAAAAACCGTCGGAATAAATTCGCAATCCGTGATCTGTGAAAATGGATTGCTCCCGCAAACTCACAATGTATCTAGTATTTTTGAAATCACCATAAACGCATGACTGTGAATGTGGTACAGTCTGTTTTGTTTGGAATTATTGGTATTCCAAGGGTAAAAATAAAAATGGTGTTTTATATTACACAGGTACTTAATAAATTACAAAAAAAATACGTTCTAACACAGACGAATAAAATGATATTATAATTCCTAGCCGTACTAGCAGTAAATCTAACCCGTCTCTCGCGCGGCATCGTCCTAGCATTATGTTAATGCCGCCACGTGGCGCGGGCGTCGAACGGCCTTGTTGGCGGGCGGCGGAGCGTGCGCGCGCAGTTACCCGCTACGTCACTGGCCCGTACGCTAACTGTACCACACGTGCTCGCTGCGCACTGTCCGATGTCCGCTGCCCGCCAATACTCTGATAAGCTTTGTTTTGTTACACATCCACATTAATCTGTCCGACAAAGATATTTAGGATTCAAGCGCAACGAACTGAATACCTATTTATTTGTTTATTAATACTTTATGCACCGTTTGTACATACCGTTTGTTGTTTGCGGTATTAATGCCATAAGGCATTTTCTGCCAGACAACCTTAGGATATCTAAGCTATCGAACTAGAAGTAATAATTATATAGACGAAAGTTGAATGTAAGTAGAATCTTTTGAACTCATTATTAGAAATATAAGACCTACATAAATGACAATAAAAAGTAACAACACAAATAGTTTGAGTAATCATGATAATTGTATTAATAATTTTGGATGGAATTAGTGTGGAACTTAAATATAACAAACATAACAGCGGTAAAGGTGGAACACTATTACAAAGAGGTTTTTCTTTTTAAAACATAGACATAATCGTAGTGACTTATTTATGTATTAGGGTTTAGTGTCATTTCATGACCAAACTTGTTTCTCTGTAGTTAAATGTTGTTACTAAAAGAACTTAATACCTACAGCCAACGATTAATAGGATACAAGAATAACTAAAATTCACTTGTAATTAAAAATGTGTGAAAATAAAAATAAAAATGTTTGTGGTCCCTGTTCTCCATTACAATAACATATTATTGTGAACACGTTGATTGCATTCATGAATATAATTTAAATAAAATAATTCTAACGCACGCTTTGAAAATTATAAGAATTTAAATGTTTACCACCCATAACGTGTCAAGTAGAGACTTAATAGTCCAAGTTTGACATATTATATTATAGTGCTTCAATACAGTTGAATAAAAATGTTAACACCCGCATCACATCTGCATCATAATATTAAATAAATAAATTAAAACTTTGTATTTCAGACACAAACGCATAGTTTACATTACATTAAATCAAATTTTAAATTAATGGATTGCGATCATGTGGTTGCCGGTTCTATCCCCACCCATTGCACTACCGACGCGAACCTACTCGTAATACAAGCATTAAGCTTAGTACGAGGGTTAACGAGAAAGAAAGCTTACTAGCAATGTAGGTCACCCATTACTAGTAAGCTTTTTTTAAACACTGTGTCCAGCAGTAGGACATTAACCCATTTATGTATCACTGCTGAGTACGCTTCTCCTTCTCATAATTATTATCATCGTTTAAGCGCGTGATCATTAATTTATATATTAGCATGCGCATGAATTCGAAAAATCAGAGGTCCTTAAATCCTTAAATTCAGACTTGAGTCCTTTGATTTGGCAGTCCTATTGTCCTTCCAGTCGGATTTGAACAATTATTTTGTATTTGATAGCCACATTTATGAGGAAGGCTATAGGCTACATAACATCACGCTATGATCCATAGGAGCGGGGCACAGCGCGTGAAAACCGTGGGGTACAAGAAGTACTTGGTATAAATTCCCCTCTTGTCTCCCATCTCCCATAACTGAATTTTCCCACTAAAGTTTTTTTTGTTATAACCGCTGCCGATATTAAATGTTCTCTTTTCTGTTTATTCTAGATCAGCGGCAATAATAGCAGGAAGGAATGAGCAGCGAGCCAAACAGAATTGCCTTTCATGAGCAAAACGCCTTTTATATCGTCCAGTAAGTCCCTTTTTGTATTTTTTATAGTTTAGGCATTGTATTATAGAAGGGCTCGTGGCTAAGTTATACTGCACTGATCAACAGATCTGTAAGGTTAAGTTGCCTGCCGCAGTCAGTCTGTTGATGGGTGACCATTCTTTACACATCGAGACACCTTCGTACCTCGCAGAGCACTTAAAGCCATCGGTCCCGGTGGTCATACGAACACTCAATAGGTAATCCTAAGTGTTTTCAGACGCCCAGAAAATCCTAAAAACACTTCCTTCAAATATATCGGTGTTGTCCAGAAAGTAGGGTGCGTCGCTTCGTGTAAAATACTGATATTCAGCCTATCTTTAGGTTGGACTGAAGCCGGAGCCGTCCCTAACATATTTGGAACAAGGCTAAAACGAAGATGACATTGTATTATAACCATGGATTATAATAATAATTGATTAAGACATAAACTCGCGAGTCACGAGTAATAGCATAACATAATAACATAGGGAATATATAAGGGCTATCATAGGGTTAAATGCAGTTGATCTGTCGATCTACAAGTTTAAACCGTACTTAGCGAGGCCGATCTATGGATGGGTTACCAATTTTATCATATTGAGACCCTCCGTGCGCCAAAAAGCAGTGAAAACACACCTATGACACAATCATGATGATCAGAACAACTTCATTAATATAATTTTAATTATTTCTGGGGTACAGTTATCAGCATAAATTTGGAAAGGTGGATAATTAATATGTGATTTGCTGGCGAAAATTCAGATTTTTGGTAGGTATAGAATAAATAAGTTTCACCAGAATTTTTGGCATAAATTGAGTGCGGTCACGTGATCTGTACTTGACTTTGAATCGAGGTTTCGAGGCCGCCGCGGGGCCGCGGTGGGGGGCGGGGGGGGGGGGAAGGCTTTCGTCTCAAAAAGTGAAACGTGTCTAACTGTAAAGCCAGGTTAATTGTCAGATTTGTTTTACGAGAGTTATTAAGCTTGTGTTATTATTCTATCCGAGACTATTCGCGAAGTCGTGAGTTTTAATATTCTAAAATTATATATCTAAGATCTTGTGTTTTTTTTAAGTTTATGTTGGTGGATTTTTAGAGATCCATGCTGAGCTATTTATTTTATGTCTCTATCGTATTACATCCAAACGTTCCCCCTATAAAGACGTGTGAGTGTACCTATACTAGTACACTTCTGCCTAACCCAGGCAACACAGGCGTGATAAGCAAATTTAGCGACATCAAAATAGTCTTACTAGCATTTTACAAACTTCATCGATATTATCTGTTCCACACGATTGAGTCAAAAGTGAATTTCAATTCTATGTCTTTTAGATGTCCTAGGATACAGACTAGCTTAGTTTAGGCACTAGTCTCCCACTAATTATTTTTTGTCTTGATACTATGGTAACTTATAAACAGTTTTATAATTTATAGAACAAAATAAATATATATTTTTTTATCATAATGACCTATTAATTTATGTAAATGAGAAAATAAAAATATTATTTATAGAAAACGAATTTGAAATATATAAAACAATATTAAATTACATATCAGGATATACGATTTGCCTTTGAATGGCTCGTATGCCGTCGAAATAGTGATGACTTTTGTATAGCAACTGTATAGCTTTATGTGTAAACTATGTATTTAAAGGTGGAATCAATCTCGCAAAATAATTATAATCTCAGTTTAGCCGTCAGATTACAGTTGTGCGTTTGACAAGACAAATTATATGCCATTGTACATCTTCTTAAAAGCAGTTAGATTTAAATTACATGTATTGTCTTTTTGTCTAACAAAAACTGCTGTCAAATAGTCATCGACTTAACGATCGCTTATTAAACCCTGGTTTAAGTTGATTGCAGATTAATTTTGATAGAAATTGTACCGTCAGCAATCAATTAATGTTTGACTATTATGAAATTAATTATCATAAGATTTTTTTCCGATCTATCTTACGATTAGGCACACATATAACAGATTCACTGTTGCCGATGATCTTACCCGTGCCCCAAAAGGACAATTAACTATTTCTTTATCTAGACACAAGATACTTAGCTTATATATGTCCTTCACAATGCAATTTATTTCTTTGGCAATTTTTATCGCAATCTGTTCAGAGATTTAGCCATAAAAGGAAAATATAATCAGATCAAAATATAGGTATAATACGTATCTTTACTTATTTCTTTCTTTCTAAAAAAGGAAGAAAATACGAGGAAGATAATATACAAAAGTGTTGATCAAAACAAATATCTATGACAAGTTCAATAATAATTTTTTTTGCTAACTCTATGAGCTGCTATGAGGAAAAACTATTTCTTTTACTTTCTTTTCTGAGTAAAAATTGACATGAATAGGATGTTCCCACGATTGACAACATTAATGACATTAAAGCCACTATTAGATGGTGATTTATATTCCTAATTTTGTAATATAATTATAAGGAAATAGGATACACAAATCCACTATAATGAAATATCCACCTTAAATATAAAACGGTTCCGTGAGAGAATATATATGCACACAAATATTTAATACAGTGAGATAGGTCGGGCTTCGGAAACTTTTTTATGCTGATTCATTTCTAAAACTCGTTTAATAAGGAAAACAAAACAACTTTCTTTTGGCAATGACGTCATTGAATCCGGCTTGCAGCGGTTTATATCCGTGAGGTGCTTCTCAAATTTGGCACAAAAATTGGGTCACGCAACTTAAATACCGGACGCCGGTTTTTTGGAATTTGCATACGACATCACGAGGCCACATTTCATCTTAAGTTCCCGCTATAAGTATTTTCCTGCCCGAGTAATTAGTCAGCAGTTTATTTTATACAAATTCTATTCCATTTTTAATTTATTCCTCAATTAAAAAAACCGATTTGGTGAAATGCGGCCTTAGGAGT
The DNA here is from genome assembly GCA_958496365.1 of Subacronicta megacephala. NCBI lineage: Eukaryota > Metazoa > Arthropoda > Insecta > Lepidoptera > Noctuidae > Subacronicta > Subacronicta megacephala. Next base: position 437,275 of record OY292516.1, read on the forward strand.
ATAAGGGCTTAAACAGACAAGCTTTTATTTACTTACAGCTATGATGCATTCGTACCAAGTGGATTATTTATGCTTTTGTTGCGTGGCTTGCTTTGGCGGACATAAACATAATAATTTTATACTGGTTTACGCGAATATTAGACATTGAAATAAAATAGTCCCCCCGTGACCATGGATGCTGTAAAGGATCCGAAACGTTGGGAATTAAAAATATCAATATAACGCGATAAAAACCGTAAAAAGTAGTTTTATTTCAATAAAATTTTTATGCTTAGAAAAAGCACAATTCGTTGAATTGACAATCTATATGACCTTTACTTTTCAAATTAGACCTGCTGTGATTTTTATTGATTTCATTATCCTATGTATTTATTTTGTTATTATCATCTAATACAAAACTTTTGAGCGCTTCTTACCCTCTGGACATAGTATAGCATACTTAGTTATAAGACAATAGTAACCCCTTTCAATTCCAAGTGCTATTGCATGAAAAATTACATGCAAAGACAGTTACAATAAAAATACTCGGAGCAATGTTTTTGGAACATAAACTATCTACCTACTATCCAATAAATTTACTTCCAAACATCTGAACTGACCAAATCTTACATGTCCTTTATCACATCTACAGCCTAGAGGTTCCGAAAACCTTATTGGGGTCACTCCGGTCCCGTTATCCCAAAGAACCAGTTCCCGAGTCCCCGGTACTTGGTACTGTGACTGACAACCGCTTATTAGCTGCCGAAATAATGTTCTTACTTCGAATTCAGTTTTGGACGAAAAAATTAAAATTGTTGTGAAATCTAAGCTTTAGTGTTGATACTTTGCTTGTAAGAGGAAATTGGTTTAGTTGTGAGGATTTGAGTAGGTATACTTTTTTCTTTAACGTTGTGTTAAAAGGTAGGTCTTATAGGACACAGCATAGGTAGGGAGAGGCTGTACTTTTAATGTAGATAGACTAGTATGTAATGTAGTATTTATGTTTAATCCTATATTAAACAATCTGTACTTTATACTAATATTATGAAGAGTAAATATTTGTTAGTAATTGATAAACCCTAAAACTACTGAACCGATTTTAATAATCCTTTATTCATGAAAAAGCTACTTTATTCTTGATTTTAACAGGCCCTGTATTGTTCTGATAATCGGGATTTTATGCGGGCTCCGCATTAGTAATTATATATATATTTTTTCTATTTATATAAACTTTATTATTACCTGTAGGCACTACAGTGATTTTTAAAACTGTGTCAATCGTAAGTATGAACTACTAAAGAGATTCCCATTCACAAGATAGTTTGACGTCATCCAAAACAATCCTTAACCTTCTTAACACTCAAATCAAGTACATTCACAAACAAAAGCGCCAAAATTTCAGCGTTACTAGTACACTTATGTACACAAATCTGTCTCAAAGCGTTCTTAATACTAATCGGACGCGTGCCACATACGAACACCGCCTCGCTCGTAAACCTACATAGTGGTCGCATACTCACATTTTTGTGGTCAAAATACAGTTTGTTTTTTAATTCGCTTGTCTCAACTGGTCTTGGTTTAACGCCTTTTTTTAAGAAGTGTGCGGTTTTTCGCGGATTAGAAGACGTTGTTAGCGGATTTTGTTAACCTAGTCAGTTTACATAGAGGAAAAATTCTGCACTTTTAACTGTTTTTTTATTCATATTCATATAGCTAGTGGTTCGATTAATGCTGCTTAAAATACCTACATATATAATTTAATTAATTTTCTAGGTTATGCGTCACGCATTAGATTTTGCAGACAGGGATTTTGTGGCGTATTCTTATTACTATGAAACTCACCGTTATACATATAAATGATTAATATTTATTTGAATTCCAAAAAAGTGTATGCTAAAGCTACCGATGTTGACCTATCGTAATAATATGAGCCTTTTAATATTTAACAGGGGTTGGCTTTACTCAGTCTACGATGCCTTTATGCGTTTTGGCATAGGTCGAACACCTGCAAGTACTCAATAGATCTCTTTTAGTCGTATAAGTTTCCTCACTATGTTTTCCTTCACCGCGAAAACAATTGAAAATCGGGATTCGAACTTTGACCGGCTTTGCATGATGAAAGCGCCGTCATTATTTTCTATGCTAAAACAACCCTTCTTATTTTAATATAAAATAAACTAAAACGCCCGATATCTTGTCCAGTGTTAATTTCAGTATGGTTGCCTGGAAGAAATCGCTTTAAGCGATAAGGCCGCCCATTGTACCTATATTTGTTTTTGTGGATATACCTATATATATATATATATTTCTTCTTACTTTATTAGTGGTGTACAATAAAGAATAAATAAATAAATAAAACATAACGCGTGTATTCCTCGCAGGGTAATGCAGAGGTGTACACTGCGCTGGTCCGTCCATACCAAGCTGCTACTGAGGATTTCATAGAAAAACTTAATAACACTTTGCTCGAACTGGGAATCGAATTTAAGACCGCCTAATCGCACTTAGGACCTAAAAAATGCACATTGCTAGAAATGACACATGCACGCAAAACTAACCCGTTCATTACCGCAGCAGAATGAGTCGCCCCCGTAATGGCAAACCGTGTGAGGTCTTAACTGTCTGTGGCTGATAGGTCAATTCGTGATTGTAGTGATCAACTGCTTATTGATATCAATTGATTATTGATAATACTAACAAGTCTGGGTCTTTTCTTTCTTTCTTTGCTAGTTTTCGTACATAGGCGTCATGCGGTTCTGGGGAGATTAAATGGAAATAGTGGATTAAATAAAAGTAAAAGAATGGACAGATATGTGTGGCTACGGAGTTTGTTGCATCGCTTCTTCTTTCCAGCTAAAACACTAGGAAGCGGTGAAGGGTGGGCGTTTGAGGGCTGTCTAAAATGTAAATATGACGTTCAAAAAGTACTATGTACTAACTTGTAGTCTTTCTTGAGTATGTGATTTGATCTATGACTTTAAATCTGAGAACGGTTTAGGGGAACTATAGAAAAATATCATTTTGTGTCCATGTAGCACGTAATAGCGATAAGATTAAGATATTTAAAATAAAGTTGAAGTTCCAATCTTAATCAATAGATGGTGCTGATATCAAATTAATTAAACTCATAAAGATTCGATTTTATAAAGTCAAAATAAATACCAAGCGTTTACTTTGTCGACTAATCATCTTATTTCAATAAATTATCGCATAATTTAACGTATATTTAACCGTTAAACAGAACAACTGTAATACCCGTCTTTCAGCAAATATAAAATACACGATTTTGAACAAAATGCGGCGTCTGTACATCACTCATACGTAATTAATACCTTATATTAAATTATTGTTTTACTTCAGTGCAAGTGATGAGCGATGAGCGACATAAAGGTAAACGAGGTTTTGCCTGTGACTTCGCCCAGGTCAAAACTTCATTAACTAACTAGTAAAGAGATGGCGATCCGACCTTTTTTGACCATTTTTTTTTCAATATATTTAGTCCATTTAGAATCGATAACCCTCCAAATGGTCGTAGCAATTGTTTTCCTATGATATTTTCCTTTGCCTCTCGAATTACATGCTGGATGCCATTCCCATGTCAAGCAAAATGTTATTGGGTTTTCTCATAAAATTCCCAGTAACAGTTCGGGGTTAAGATTTGTACCTGGTTAATGGCAAATGTTAGCAGAAGCTGGATGCGACAAGTGAAGAATAGGGTGAAATGGCGCACACCTACGTCGAGCGTTGATATAGGCTGATGATTATGATAATGATGATGATGAATGGCAAATAAGCTATTACATAGAACGTAAACGTATGGGACTGTGTGTTCATATAGTACAGCTCTACCTAATCATTCGGGGAATACAGACACGATGTATACAGGATGGAAGGGATATCGATGCACAACCGCTTACCATTAATTCAGTACTTGATTCTGATATTTTTCGTAGGTTATTAAAAAAAAATATTTGCTTTTTCATACAAAAGTGCGATACCTACACGGTCAAATTGTATGGCACAGCTGATTTTTTTTTAACAACCGGCGAAAAATATCTACGCCGGGGGGTCCAGAATCATTAACTGAATACATGGAAAGCCGATGTGCGTCGATGTCCCTGTGTATACCATTTGCTTATCAGTAGGACCAAACGACTACAAAAAGAAAATACTAGGACTAATTAGGCCTGTCAACTTCAAACTGTTCAAATTGTCGCCAGTCTCTTATGCCTCGACCACTAACAGTATCCCGCGTGTCCATTCACTCCGCGAACACCCAATTACATGAGATTTAGCCGAGCTCCGTTACGCGACTATTAAATTATTATTCAGTGTGTGTTTATAAAAACCACCGGTCAGTATATTAATGAATGAATGTTGATGATATGGGACCCGACTGACGCTAAGCCACAGAGTAGATAAGTCAGGTAGGTCCAATTAATCATATTATTATAATAATTGTAACTGTTGTGTGTTGTTGTGTATATGTAGCTGTTTAAAGGATTTTTTATAAAATAACTTACCATCACGCCTGTATATCCTGAAGGGTCATGCAGTGGTGTACTAATTGTACACCCACGCTTCGCCGGTATGTAGGCCCCATGTAATAGGGGGCGAGCCTATTGCCATTAACCAGGCACAAATCCAGACTCCGAGCTGCTACCGAGAATTTCATAGAAAAACCCAATAACACTTTGCTTGACCTGGAGATTGCACCCAGGACCTCTAGCGTAGCAGTCGCACTGCATCAACTCGTTATATTGTGCCACTGCTGAAAGCGGAACTCTTCGCAGAATAAAAGGGATAAGGGTATAGGGTAGACTATAGCCTTATCCCTAGCTAGCTCGCTCTGCTATCCTCATTTGGTTTAGCTGAATTTCATAAGAAAACGTAGAGAAAACGTATAAAAAACACCACGGTGACATCAAAGGTGACCTACCTACCGACCAAAGGTTTATTTATATTAAAATCAAGTTTTTGCTGTTAACGAATAAAAACATTTCAGGATTGCGAATATCAATAGTTAACCTTCTGCAATTTTTTTGTGGTCCGACTGCCTCGTTAGATGCTGTTAATGATAAGTATTTGACTACTGATTTTTAAAGATAAGCAATTGGTATAAAATTGCGTTTAATTGTCTCAGATGAAATTAATCCTAATAGATTCGAATGATTAAGATGTTCGAAACAGGTTTAGACAAATTAAAACGGTAGTTGTTTTTTTTTTAAGTTACTTGGTGGCTTTTGCATGTAAACCTGTTGAAACAGAACCTAATTAAAGCTTTCTTCCTTGTTGCCTTAAGTAATATTAAAGATAAGGCTTCTAGAACGATCATAAAGCGGTGTAGCACAGTTTTTAAACGTGGGGCCAATTCTACTAATCAATTAGTCATTTATGTTTTTGATATTAAAAGCTTACTAGCAATATAGGTCGCACATTATTAGTATTCTTGTTAACCCCTCATGCTAAATGCTTGTATTACGACTGGGTTCACGTCGATAGTGCAATAGGTGGGTTGCGAACCGTCAACCACATGATCGCAATTCCGACAACTTAGCCATTAGGCTACCGCCGCTTCAACTTATTTTTTCTTCAAACTCTGTCAAACGTTACTTAAACGGAACTTAATGATAGTTTTAATCGTCTATCGATCCACTTACCTTAACGTTTTGGTAACTAATGTCTATTAATCAAATATTTAGAAACCTTAAGAAGACGCAGGTTCAAATCCTACCCGCAGTAATTTTTTTCCTTCACGAAAATAACTTTAAACTTAGCATTGAAAATGCAAAAATATTAATATAATAAAAACTACAAAAATATTTAACCCGGCAAATGAAGTTTGCACACCAAGTGTGCAAAAAAAATTGCGATTTTTTTTATCATGAAAATTCGTAAAACTATATTTTTCCTGCTCTAATTTGCAAAAAATGTAGGGAAACGAAAAGGATGGCAATAATAGTCATATATGCACCTGCATACTGCACATTTTTGCATAGGTTGCATTCTAATAGTGGGAGAGGTTAAAGGTACTATCAAATTATCACTGCACACTGTATGCGGATTTCATCATTTACTCATCATTTTAATATTTTGAGTTATTTCATGAAATAATTCTTCAACAATATCATCGCACATAAAAAGATTAATAGTCTCAGCACTAATTAATTTCACCAAAATATTCACACTAAAAGAACCGTGTGAAGTGTAGTAAAAATAAATTAATTATTGCCAAAATGCTCCAATTACTGGCCTAACAACGTGCTTTACCATTCTGACGTCACTAACGGTAGTAAAACCAGGTTTGTTTTTTTTTTAAATTCAAACTAGTGCTGCAATCTGGGGGAGACCGTTAAATTATCGCTTTTATGAGTTCATATGTATATGAATTTTGTGAATATGTATGAGTTTTTAAATTTTATGTGTTCGACAGTGTGAATTTAATGTTTTGTGAATTTATGTATTTTTTATTTGTAAGTATTTTGCAATTTTATAGCCTAAGACTAAGCGTAAAGCTTATCTGGTATACACAGTTCCTTATCACATTAATTACATTTTTAATATCACATAATGTCATTGGACTTATTTCTACTATAAACTGTTAACTTTTTTATTGTAAGTTTTCCTAATAAAATATTAAATTGGTAATATTTTTTGTCAACCGTATCGTTAAATGTGCCACTGTGCATCTTATTTTGCACTTCTCGATAATTGCATTTAAAACTAAAGATATCATTAATCCGTTTCCACAAAAACGTTTCAATCAATCAGTCTGTCATCACAATCGGGTCGCTACCGAACTGTCGAACAAAAAGTCGGAACAACTTTATCACGGCGCGGCCAGGGTGCTCCCAATAAACTTGTCAGTGATCGCCATTAGCGAGATTAATTGCAAACGGGACGTGCGCCCGCGCATGGTACCGTACAAAGAAAACGCAGAAGTTTGCGAACATTTTCGGTGGCTCGTTGTATATTACTAGTGTTCCGCTATTTGTTACAGCAGAACAATTATGTAAAATAAATATTAGTTGATGTTGCAGTTTAAAAAATAAATAGCGTTTTTATTTATTCTGTTTCGTTAACGGATTAATCCTCATTAATTTAATTAAAATAGAATGCATGAATTAACTTTTTTTTTGTGAACTGTTTTCTTTATCTTCAATCATAAGCAGAGCATTAAATAGTATCATAACCGATGGGCGTGTGACATTTACAATAAAATTTAAACGCTTTCCTTATTTCAAAACACCATGATAAATGCTATAATATTATGTGTATTATCATGAGAAAAAACACGCGACACTAAATTAGCAGGAAATTAAAACTACTTGATATCAAATATCTGGTAACTAAACTAAGTTACGCGCATTTCTACTCCGATCTATTAGATCTATAGATCATGATGCATGATCCACAATAAAGATTAGCGTGACCCCATTCAAGGTCCAAATCTACACTCTACGGAAATTAAGTTGTATAAGTTAAAGTAGCAACAAGTAACTGTTGTTAGCGATAAGTAGCATAACTCATAAGTGATTGATGGATGTGTTAAATTGATAAAGTATTAGATGGATTTTGAGATTGGTTACGTTTGAATATTTTTTTAAAACAGCTCCCGAACCTCAGATCAAATAAAAAGTTAAGATGGAATTTTGCGAACAACCGTAACGCGATAAGCCGTAGTTAACTAATACATGTGTGCGTTTAATTGTGTGTTGTACACGGCAAGGCGTAGTTTTAGCCGGTCTCACTTCTTTGTTCGCAAAGTTCCATCTTAGCTTTTTATTTAATCTGATTTCCGAGCTAGCGAACAAGTCAAACTGCCTATGTGGCAGACAAAAAAAACAATAAAATGTTTTGACTTCTGTTGCTCTAATCCCGCGTTTCCACTGACGACAAAACTTGTTACAAACAGCTATCTATCCCACTCACTCTTAGAAGTTAGAATAAATTAGATAGATGTTCAGACCCACATATTCGTTTTTCTTCAATATCTATAATTTTCAGACTGTTACAATTTCATTACCTATATGTAGGTATAGATACTTTCGTTCATATATCATCAAGAACATCATATCAGCTAAAGGATGTCCACTGATGATCAAAGGCCTTCCCCTTATTCCTCAATGACCGGTTATATTACGCCTGCATCCAACAACTCTAGCGACCTTTACCAGGTTGCATAAAATAACAAAGTTATTCATATCAATCAACCTAAATTCTTCAAATTAGTCAACTAAAACATTCAAGCTTTGCTAAATCTCTTCAAATGAGTCTCGATAACGAATCTCATCACATTAGTCAACTTAATAAATCACATCACATTAGTCAACTAAACAAATCTAAACGATCAAGTTATCATTAAGTTTCACGGACCTGTTCGCAGTAGTTACAATGTCACGGTTGCAAGAAACGAGGTGCGCCCGCGCCGACGACTGCGAAAGAAAGTTGATGACGCACACCACGGTGATTACTACTGTGTGTGTATGTGTTGTGTGAGTGTGTGTGTAGAGGGCAGGGCTTGCGTGAGCGTGTGTGCGTTTGATGTTAGTTTTACTGTGATTTATTGTCCTATATGTTTTTAATATTAGTAAAATTGCCAGAAGATTATAGTTAAAAGCTTAAATTGCAGAAGCTGATCTATATTCGTAGTTAGTTGGGAAAGTAAAACATTTTTTATTAACTTAAATGACAGACCCTCTTTCTATTCGTAGTAGGTAGTACAAATTAAAATATTATTTAAGAAAAAAAATGCTGAATTTATGTAGCTAGTAGTATAACACGCTAACTTTGTAACTGTGTAAACTTAATATTCTACTGTTTCTTTTCCCTATTATAATAAAACTTTTGTTTTGAGTGTGTTAAAGTTCCCTATTATAATCGCTGATTGTTAGCATTAGTCCAGAAAATAATAAAAAAATAACATTCAGTACATTTCACTTTCACTCGCAAAATTGCTTAGTCATAACTTATTTTTCAAATCATTAACAAGTACTTGTTTTGTATGTGTGTGTAATTACAACGTCACCCACACACATACACTACGTCATACGTAAACATCGTTGTACGCACGCGCGTGCACAAACACATAGGATCTGTCAGTAGGTCAGCGTACCGCGCGTTGATGTCTTTTCTATGGACATTAGCGCTCTGCGCGAGAACTTTTTTTTCATAAATTAATTTTAATATTTTATATGATGGGAACATTTTTTATGATTTTGGAAAAAACTTTAGGATTTGTATTTATATATTTTGTGTTTATTCTAAGGAGAAAAGTCTTGGGAAATATTGAATGAATTTTCTTTGGATAAAAAAACTTTTTGTAAAATAATCATTTTATTATCAAATAATATTAAGTGCTTGTATAACAGATGCATGTCACATACAACTTCAGGCTATATTTGCTTAAAAGTTTTGTGTGCTGACAAAAAGAAATGCCTAAATTATAGGAAACCGTGTTAGCAGAGTGCTGTGAATTGTAAAAGTTGTCAAGTCATGGTGGTAAACAATAAAATATTGTGGCATTTTGAACCTTATTTGTAGCACGATAAGGTGGCTAGAATTACGTTTTCTATTTGCCAAGTAAAAGTTTTGTTATACTTCTAATATGTATTGGCAGAATTGGCAAAAATCACAATTTTCACGTGTAAGTTATATGTAACTTTTTCGTCAAAATAATGCGTAGTCATGGCGTGACATACGTCATCAATACTAACTATTAGTAAACTGACGTAAATTACATAACAATTTCGATAACAGTGGATTACATGATAATAATAATTATTAAAAAGTGTGCTGATTAAAAGTAGGCTTTTCCAAAATCTTCTATGCCTCTTACCGTCAGAAGGCCCTCTTAGTCAATTTATTCTCTCTACTCTTCCTATTTTTTAGGTAAGTTCAATCATTATTTATTTGCTTTGCCTGTAAGACTTACAAACTAAACATGCCAACATAGCCAATAATGAAAAAGTAAGCCAATTACAAGTCTTCACGTTTAATTATAATAATAATATTGTTATAATAATGGTAATACTGATATGCAGTGATAGCCTAGTGATATGACCATTGGACTGCCAAGTCAAAGGTCTCGAGTTCGAATCCAAGGCACGCATCTCTAACTTTTCGAAGTTATGTGCGTATTAAGAATTAATTATCACGCGTTTAAACGGTGAAGGAAAACATCGTGAGGAAACCTGCATGCCTGAGAAATTTTCTTGACGGCATGTGAAGTCTGCCAACCCGCAGTAGGCTAGCGTGGTGGACTATAGCCTAATCCCTCTCGTATTGAGAGGAGACCCGTGCCCAGCAGTGGAACAATGTAATGGGTTGATGATGATGAATGGTAATATTGGTGAGCTCTTACAAAAAGGTCAGGTGCGTAGTACTTGCAACTGGCGCATGCGTATGAAAATATGTACGAATGTGGAAGAAGCAAGAGATATGCAAGAGTCGTAGCAAGTGGCGGTCTATAGTTTCTATTTACCTCTCTGGAAAAAAGCGTGAGTGTATGTATGTATGTATAATACATCCACAAAATTTTTACACATTTTGCAGTATCCTCATACCCTTATCCTAATTTACTCGAGGAAAAACCTCTTTTTATCCACACACCAAAAGTCCCAATATAAGCAAAAAGTTTTTAATCGACTCTAGTATGTGTTATTATTTTTTTATAGCAATACTATTATTAACGCTATGTCATACATAGGTCGTTCACCGAAATATGAGGCAGTAATTATTTTCTGTTCGGTACTTCATTGTTATACCAAGGTTGCAGGTGGTGGTAGGTTATGGTGTAAGAAAGAGACAAAAAGCGAGACAGAATGTTGAAACAGTTATACGTTATTAAAAAAATCTCATTATACCTTTTGACTGAAACGAGTTATCTCTATTGTGTTTTCATACTTTATATCAATGAAAATAATGAAGGCAGAATATAAATATGAAGTAAGACTATTTATTAAAGCCCTATTTATTAAATTATTTATTTTAGACACCAGCCTCCCACAATATGCTTATTGAACCTAGTGTTACACTGTTAACATGGAATCAATGCGTATTGTGCTGAGAAAATACACCTTTTTATGATTATAAAAAAAATCTTACTTCTAGACAATTCGTCTCCTATTATTTAAATATACTTATGCAATATACAATTTTTTATATATTCTATCAGTATAATACACAAGTCCACAGAACGTGGCAAAAGCACGACACTCTTATTATCAAAACAAATTTAAATCTGCTACGAGTAAGCAATCAGTCGTAGCAAACCATTCAATTTGTCTCGTAGGCATTCGTAGCGAGAGTGCTACGGGACAAATGCTATTTTACTAATAATATAAAACAATATTATTTCGCTGAAGACTCTGTCGTTTACTTAATAATATTCCACCTTTTTGTTATTTCAAAATAACTAAAAAGAAGTAATTTCTATATTATTGTATTTTTTAGGCATTTTCCATGCAAAGATTATTAAGTTATTTCAATGTGACATTAAAGACGTAAATTTAAAATGTGAAGGCAAATTTCGACTAGGTGGGTGGGACTCGCGGTGGCTTAGCGGTGATAGCGTCTGGTGTACTTAACCAGAAGACGCAGGTTCGAATCCTGCCCGCAGTCGTATTCTTCACTGTAATAACAGAAGTAATTTCTGTTAGAAGTTGGTAAATTCATTATTTATTTAGTCTTGTCGGTAACTATTTCAGACGAATTAAAATTTCTACATAAACATAAACATAAACATACCATCACGCCTGTATTCCCCGAAGGGTTAGGCAGAGGTGTAACAATGTACACCCACATTTCGCCGGTATGTTTAGGTCCCATGTAATAGGGGGCGAGCCTATTGCCATTAACCGGGCACAAATCCAGACTCCAAGCTGCTACTGGGAATTTCATAGAAAAACCCAATAACACTTTGCTCGACCCGGGGATCGAACCCAGGACCTCTAGAGTAGCAGTCGCATTAAAATCTCTAATCACTTTTAACTTAAACCCAGCTACATTAACCGCCTTACGATCAGACAAAATGAGTTTAAATGACAAACAAAATGTTCCTTTTACTTTTAAAATGAACACATTAACTAAACGCTCACCGTGCGAATTTATCAAAAAGATAACATCTTGATCACATGTTCTTGATTACGATATACATAAAAGATAAGTGAACCAAATGTTTAATGTAGAAACATTTAGGTATTTCTTAATTTTTTAAATGGTTGGGACATTAAATACATATATCGACTACAGTTTACTAACAGATAACTTAGATAAAAGACAGTAAGTTTTTATTCGAAGTACCATAACTATGCTTACTTATTTCGTACCAATACATATAATAGTTATAATACAATAAACTAAAACAAGTTTGACTTAGCGTCTTCGTTCTCAATAGCGTATTATATTTTACAAAATGTAACAAAAAAGTTGGATAAAAAAATATATTCTTCAATTTTCCAAACATTGCAAAATTAATAAACTAAAAGTAACACATGTTACTTTAAAAACACAAAAAGGGACGCACCACTTACAAGTCAATTGTAGGTATCATGTCACGAACTAGTACAAAATAGTTTTTTATCATACAATCTCCAATTAACCGATCCTTTTAATTTCCCTGATTAAACGTTGTATCTAAATTATCTAGACACACCTGTCAATACTTGTTGCTAAACTTCACGGTTCGTATTTCATTGTAAGTTGACAGGTTACAGTATTTTCCCATTACCAGGTCCCGGCAATTGATTTTAGCACGCGAGGGTTAGTGGCAGCTGTCATTTTGGATGTCTAATACATAAACGAGACGAGCTTTGCCACGTCTTTGCAATTTGACTTGATTTATGAATTCCTTTGATGGGATTTATGTTTTTGATACTTGATAGCATGATCTTGATTATGAAAAAACTTGTTGGATCGAGTTGGCTAGCTAATGTAGAATCATTCAAAGCACAAATATATGAATGAATTTTTTGCCATGATTTAGTAGATTAAAGTAATAAAGACTGTGAAGTTCAACCAATCAATTAAAAACTATAGCAGCAGGTACATTGATAGTTTGTTTACTCTCTGACATATTCAAAATTTTTTTTTTATTTATTTATTGCGTACAAACCATCAAAAACGGAACAACAAGCACAACATCGTGACGATCTGACCGTGTCTCCTCTTCTGACAACACATCTAATATATACAACTTATAGCCTACCCATGACTTCAGATACCCTTAAAATTCAGCAGGGGACCTCTTAACTAGCCGGCTTACTTGCCCACTTCACCATAACATTACCATATACATACATAGCCCGTAGTGACTACGTACACTCGTACAGTCTTAACAACGGTGTACAGTCGCGTCGAGCGAGCACATGCGCATATGTAAACAATGCATAACTGTACCGCCACCTTGACTCGGGAGTACTCGGACAGCGATGGCCGCCGCGTAAATATATATTCTCGTGTGTGAAGATACAGGTTGATGCAAATCTATACCAATACAATAAAGCTGAAGAGTTTGCTTGTTTGTTTATTTGGGCGCGCTTATCTCTGGAACTACCAATCGGATTTGAAAAAATATTTTTGTAGTTTGACAGCCACATTCATGAAGAAAGCTATATGGGCTAGCATCTAGCATTACGCTACGATTCTTAGTAGTGGAGTAAAGTGGGTAAAACTGCGGGGCTATTAAACTAAATTATTTAGGCATAAAAACTTAAGAAGCAAGAGCATGCAAGTTGGAGCCCCGATGTCGTTGTTAATTCCCGATATTTAGTTAATTAAAAAAAGGTTGCTGTTCCTTAACAAGTAGTAAGTGTTAAGTGTAACTCCATGTTTCTGATTCTGAGAGGAGACCCGTGCCAATTGGTCTTTGGGTCTCACTCAATCTTTAAATTAAAAAAATACTTTAATTTAAATATATTTTATCTATTATAAAACTCATGGTTGAAGCAAAAACTAATATTTATTATTCTCAATCTAAACTACTTTAATATAACAATACCGCAATATCTTGATTGGCTAACAGTCGAATTGCACTAGATGTGCAAACAAGCCTATTCAAATTAGCGAGTAACTAGTAAACCATTGTAGTAGCTATGCGGTCAACCGCTAATAATATAACTATGAAAACGGCAAAAAAATATTATTTGTTTAACTTCGATACTTTGAGAAAGCTTAAATTAAATTGTTTAGTATACTATCGATGACACAGACATATAGAACAGAATAGAAGAGAATAATCTTTATTGTACACCAACATAAGAAATTACATTAATAAACTAAGCGTACAATGACGGTGACATTGCTATACGCGATATCTTTCAGGTAACCATTTGATGTACAGAAAAAAAAAGAAACACACAGGAGTCCGTGGTGTACTAGAAAACTTAGATAACCAAATAAATACTAATGATACGTACTTATTATTTTTTATAATTTAAAACTATCTAGAATACGTATCATTTAACATCATCCTGTTTATCCGCGGGAGTGACACTACGTCACAACTGGTCTAGCAGCGACGGCGCATGCGTCATACGCGTCGATACACCAACACACACACGCGCAAGACACGTGTTTGAGTATGTGTGTGTGTAATGTTAGTTATTAAACTTTTTTTGTGGATATTGAAGATTGTTACAAGAGAACAGGTTATTGAAATGTAAGTTTTTAGTATTGGGTTGTTAGGTTATTAGAGTTCAAGTTGATAGATTTGAAAAGAGCGTAAGAGATTGGGCTATAGCGACATCTATACATTTTATGATAAACGCTATTTATGTAAAGATATCCTTAGAACTGTAAAAGTATTCATATTTCCCTTCGCACTAAAATATGAGACGCTTAAAAGGATTACAACCATTAGGGCTCTATAAATTTCCAAACTATTGTTAAATCTATGTTTAAATAAAAGCTTTTAAAACGTTTTAATACCCCCATAAATACATCTAAATAATAATTACTTTAGTTATTGCTTTTCTAAATATAATTTAATGATGTTACTTTATATTTCCCGTTTAACTTCGTGTCGATACCTTACCTCGGCTAAGTTGTGGCCTGTTATCTCTTACGGGCAGCACGCCGCCACTAACCCATTAGCCCCATGACTTACAACGCTTCTAGCACACCATAAACCAAGGTATATTATGGTTGCTTTATACGAAAAATGTATATCAAATTGATCATTATACTTATTACCCCTTAAACGAATACATTATCTGAGCATTACTATTACTTACCAGATAATTTTAACACAAAACAATCACACAGCCAATCTTACCGGAATAATAACATTAACCAACTATATTATTTTTTATTTACTTATTTAAAATGTTATTGGTATAAGTTTTTGGTGTGCATTACAGAGTATTCTATTCTTTTCTAATAACTTCTAAGTCCTGCATCTTTATATAACAAGTTCGTAGACTTTAGTTACTCCTTATAATACCAGTTATCTGCCAGTAAAAGTCCCGTCAAAATCGGTCCAACCGTTTTGAAGATTTCGGAACAAACAAGTAGACAACATTTTTTTAAATAAAACTTACTGTGGGTCGCTCGTTACTAGAAATCTTGTTAACCCATCGTACTAAGCTAAATGCTTGTATAAACAAAACGAGTGGGTTCACATCGGTAGTGCAATGGGTGGGGTATGAACCGGCAACCACATGATCGCAAGTCCGATGCCCTAGCCATTAGGCTACAGCCGCTTCATTGATATACCATATTATATTATTACCATATTATTACCATTGTATACTGTTATATGCATTCTATTTATTTGTATAGATTTGTAAGTAATCTACATCAAAAACACACAAACATACCCTAAGACACAGTGTCACAGTCCACCTGTCTTATTCATATTCACGGGAGGATCCCCAAGGCCAGTCGTGCGGCCGACGACCCCATAACTGTACAGGTACAGGGCTATCCCGGCGCGGGCGCAGCACGACGACCTTACGCCCGAGGGGTTTTTGTGGTCATTACGGGATTCGGACAGTTAAGGTTTTTTGATAATTGTGATGTCAGGTTAGAGTAACGGTTTACTAATGTCATTGTGTTTTGGAACTGATAATAAAATATAGCTGCTTTTTTTTCTAATTTAAGAAATAGGTACGTAGAAATCCATCTTTATATTTTGGTTCCCTTGGTGCATTGGCTAATCTTCTATACTGCATATTATGTAATAATTTCAGTTTTGCAAACGCTTAGCCGTATGTTCAGCTTAGATAGTAACTACCTATTAATATAGAAAAAAACTAAAGAGGTACGAAGGGTCGTAGCAAGTGGCGGTGTATAGTTTCTGCCTACCCCTTTTGGGAAAAGGCGTGAGAGTATATACGTATTAATAGCACCCTGCAAAAGGACAAAGGCTAACTTATCCCGAAAAGTCTTTTGTTGTGCGAGTAAAAACGCAGGCAAAAGCTTAAGTGCTTTTAATGCTACTGTAGAGTTGAATTGACTAACCTCCGATTGTAAATGTTTTTCGTACGATTCAAGACCAGCCTATACTGGTTTTGTGTAGCTTAATGTGTAGTGTAGTGTACAATGAACTAGAAACCCAGTCCCTGTTCCAAAAATAAACAACAACTAACCTCCATACAAAATTAAGACACATTTCTTTCAACTAATTGAAATGCTAATCAATCAGTTTACGAGTCAAATTAACATAATACATTGTTTAAGAGCATACAAACGAACAATGTGTTTATATCTGCCTCATCTGCATTTCACTACTTTTACGATGAGTATAATAAATAATAGAGCTGACGTGTTGGCTCTTACAAAATTGTGTTTCAGAAATTATATTTAATTTAAAAGCGGCGGTAGCCTAATGGCTAGGGCGTCAGACTTGCGATCATGTGGTTGTCGGTTCAAAACCCACCCATTGCACTATTGACGTGAACCCACTCGTAACACAAGCATTTAGCTTAGCACGAGGGGTTAACAAGATTACTAGTAATGTGCGATCCACATTGCGAGTAAGGTTTTTCTAAGAAAAAAAAATACTGCTTATTTTAGGTAGAATCATTTTTTGTTTTTATTTTATTCGTCCCAAATATTCTAAATATCATAGTCAAATATTCGACGGGGTAGCTTTTTTCTATTTATTGTGTAACTACTCCTCATCGAAGATAGGAGAATATTCTTGATCTTCAAGTGAGATCTGCCTCATAAGTCTAGTGGTCGCATCGCAAGTGCTTCTGCTGAGTGAGAAGTCCTGAATTTGATTCCCAGTTTGAGCAATGTGTTTTTGGGTTTTATTTCTACGAAATCAGAAACTCGTAGTTTCAATATGTGATAGTGGTTTGCCCTGTATTAATAGAAAAAATATACCAGTGAACTTATATCAATAGTTTCGCCCCTAGACATACCGGCGAAGCGTGGGTACATCTCTGTCAAACAGAATTAAATGTATGTGTATGATTCTGAACTTGAAGTTACTCTGTATATAGTAAAAAGATTGATATTTCATTCTCGTTCTTGTCAGCGCAATCAATATTATGATATTTGTTTATAATATAGGATATTGCGATACCATTCTCTTTAGTGGGCTTTTGAACGTAATTTTTTAACGTAGAATAAATGTTTTGTAAACCGTTCGGGTTTCCCAACAAATCGTGGCTGATTGTCGAAATAGAACTGTTGTGTTTTGTCGTTCGGTTCATATTGATTTATAAAGATTTTTTTTAACAACTGTTGACTTTGCGACACTTTGCTTTTAAGTGTGATTGTTGATGTAATGGGCTCGTGTATATGCCCTAGATTTTTAACAATTCCCCCCTTTCATTTCTTTTGTTCTTTTCCGGTGTGTCTTAAGCTTTTATTTTTATATATCAAACAAATATAAGCTCGTATGCCTGTTGTGGCAAGCAACAATGGTGAGGCAGGGGTTTACTAATGTAACAACCAAAATTCCCCGATATATTTATATCCAATAGGTGAGACTTTTGCCATTAACTGGGCACAAATCCTTAATTTCTAGCTAGTACCTTAAAATTTCATAGAAATTCCCAATAACACTTTGCGCGACCTGGGCAGTAAACCAAAGAACCCTGGCGTAGCAGTCGCGCTTAAAACCACTGGAGTAATAACTCTGTAATCTCGTAATTAATACCATAATAAATTATCATATTAAGTGCAATAATATTGCAGTCTTTCAATTCCAATTAATTTTATAATTACCACGTAGGTATAATAAGAACAAAACAATATTGCCCACCTACACGCGCAATGAAATGAAAACACCATGCGTTCCCACACCGGGCCACCCAAAATCCACTCAACCTCGTTGTGGTGCGCATGCGCATACCTACCGTCCACTACTAAAAAAACCCGTTGGGCCTATAACGGTAACCGCTGCCTTGACAAACGAACAAACAAGTATATTAGGCAATTAGGATGTCGGGATCAAATGCGCCGCCTCTACTCGAGATTTTACTAGGAAACAATTGAGAAAAAGTACAGTTAACACAATAAATATTTAGCCTATGCAAATTGCGTGATTTTTTGTCTAATATTTTGTCAGCGAATTTCACTTTGAAGTAAAAATATTTTGTTATGATATTTAATGATTCCGTCTTGTACTTTTTAAAAACAGAATGTACGAGCAACGCCTGTAATTAAGTAAATGGGCTTGATGTTACCTTTATGTAGTAAAACAAAAAAATCATCTCAAAAATATGTTCTTGCATACCTTTATAAAAATGTTATTTTACATAAAATACCTGATTTAATAAAGAACCCAACTTTTACAGCAGTAAATATACATATATTATATAGTATCGGTAATAGATTTGGTATCGGTATCAGATTGGTATCGGTTATGTTGTGTAGGTTCTTATCGGTTTTCCGTGAAGGAGATCTTATTGTGGTTAGAATGAATCGTGTAAGGGGCCATAATATTATTATACGCAAGTATGAATTCAGCCTTATCGATTCTGTGATAAAATATATTGAGCTTTAAATATCTGATTAAAGATTTGTTGTGTCAGAAGAAGAAGAAGAAGAAGAAGAAAATAATATTGTCAGTTACAATAATATTTTTTTTAAATACATACACCATTTGAAGTTAGAACACAACATGTTAAATGGATAAAGAAATGGATAATAATTTTATTGTACTCATTAAAAACATTTTAACAAATGTTAAAAACATTTATTAGAATGTAGTAGGTACTCCTTAGACCAATGTTACTTCAACTTATGACGTCATTACTTGAATAAAAATCGATATCGATTCGTATACCGGTAACGTGAGTATTATTTTGGTGAAAACTTTTTACGTCAGTCTCTTTAAGACAATATCGCCTGCTGATAGGCTATCAATAGAACAACGACGAGTCTAGCCTTGAGGTAGGTTTAAAAACTGGATTCTCGCAAGTAATCATCAAACAGAAACGGACATAGCTCTATTGTCGTGAATCAGCACCGTGAAAATCGAAAACCAGTTCAGTTGCCACCCGAATTCCGACTTTACTAACTGCGGTCAAGGTTGTGTTTTGAATATCCAACATTCGTTGGTTACGACCTGCGTATAATAAAGTAGTGTTTACGCCACTGACATACTTCCGTGTGTGTACCGTTAGGCGGCCCTGTTTCGCTTACACCCGTTTCTTTCACTCTCGTTTATAGCGTATGTTTTGTCTCTTTCTGTGCGCGACAAATTTTCGATGCGGGCGCCTCGTGTAGGTTGGCCTAAAAATTAATTTCGTGATACGATTTTTTTTAAGAATCCGCTTGTCGCGGTAGTGGCAGCCGTTTGTCGGTCAGTGTGTCGCGTGCTTTATGTTAAGTGGCCATGTCTAAGTTCTTAGTGGTTGAGATTTAGTCCGACTTAGGATTAGGGATTACCATTTAGTTTAGCGGAGGCGGGGTTTGAACCATAACTTTAGCTTTACATTTAGCGTGGAATGATTTATGGGCCGTCAGAGAAATTAGATTCGCTGTAGATCATTTTGTGAGGCCTGCGACAAATGGGAAATTTCGTATTATTATCATAGTCGGAAAGAAGCTAAGCAGATGTCAGAAATCGTTATATTTTGTCCTCATATTTCGCAATCACAAAAAAAAGTAAAAATACCTAAACTATTTCTCATTAGATACAATATCAAAACAGAAAATATTTCCGCAACCGTGTTATCTTGTAGGTATAAGAGCGTAGGTACCTATATTTATTTTAAAGGAAACAGTTTTTGCTCTATATTATTTTCTCTCGTAAAAAAACGCGGATACCTGAAACAATCACATTATACAGCCCATAATAATATTGATCACATATATTTGTGATCGAACCCATGACACACGTAGCTTCCGATCGCTCAGCCACAACCACAAACGTTCTGTCAATACTAAGAAATTTTCAAAATATTTGCCGACTGTCTACCTATAAGACTAAAATGCATTTATATCTAAACAGGATATAGCCTAGCAACAGCGCTGATATATTAACAGCTATTACCGAGACGATAATGAGATAGACAAACATACACACTGAGCGGTAAGAAGCCTGCCAATCTTTTTTTTTTTTTTTAAAAAAAAAAGCTTACTAGCGATGTGGGTCAAACATTGCTAGTATTCTTGTTTACCCCTCGTACTAAGCTAAATGCTTGTGTAACGAGTGGGTTCACGTCGGTAGTGCAATGGGTGGGGTTCGAACCGGCAACCATATGATCGCAAGTCCGACGCCCTAGCCATTAGGCTACCGACGCTTCAAATTCAATTGGTTTGATGTTGTACTTTGTATATGAACATTTTGGAGTAGGTATACATTGGAGCTATACATGACTACGGGAAACCTCCAAAAGGCGACCGGTCTTCAGGGATAAGACTGAAAATTGTGGAATTCCTACCCACTTAAACTACCCTGGCTGGGGGGCACGGTGCGTCTTAAAAGACAGAGACAACTCCAGAAGTTAGAACCCCCCTCTATGCAACGCCTGTTAGTGCTCATCCCCGTTAATACTAAAGGTCTCTCTTCTCTCTGTGCACTCACTGCTCACGGCATTACGTGCTGAGCTGCCATATTTTTATTTATAATTTATTGTATACCAGAAAAATATTTATCATCTTCTCTGGCGTCAGTTGGTGACACTTGCGAACAGCTCAAAGTCCAAAAACTCGCCTGCCTAGATGATGCAGGCAGGACTTCTACGAATTTTTTTGGGAGGGAATAGTCCTCCCACGATCTCGCTAGTTGTATAGGACCTGCTATTGAAATAAAACCTTTTTCACAGATTTTGACTTCGACCCACACGTCTTGTGTAGCAGTCATGCCTTCGACTCCACACTAACAAGGCCTTCAAAGTCAAATACCAAAGATACTAACTACTACTAACTACTAAAACATTGGTCTTCAGTTCATATTATTCTACTAACCAGCTTGCAATATTAGGGTTAGAAATAAATCAGAGACGTCAAGCTCTTTCTCAGGATCTGTGCAACCAATAGAGATAAGATGTACCCTTAAGTTCTCAGATGCTGCGAAACTTTTATTTTCAATCTTGACTTAAAGCTAATTATGACATTAATAATCTCCAATGTTTGGTTGCAGAACACTTTCTAACGGATACATTTAAATTAAAAAATATATTTAGTGGCCAACCACTGACAAACAAACAAGAATCCCAAAAATCTCTTTCTCGGGTTCTATGTCGCTTATGTTTTTAAATATGTTCAATGTACAGGATACAGGTTTTTTAACGATTTTATAATAAATATTTTTCTAATGAGAGAGATATACTAACTGCCTTATTGTCAATTGACTGCCTCATTAGTCTAGTGGCCCTAAGGCGACTGCTACGCTAGAGGTCCTGGGTTCAATCCCCGGGTCAATCAGTGTTATTGAGTTTTTCTAAGAAATTCTCAGTAACAGCTTGGATTCTGGATTTGTGCCCGGTTAATGACAATAGGCTCGCCCCCTATTAATGGGAATTAATGTGGGTGTACATTAGTACACCTCTGCGTAGCTATTCGGGCAATACAGGCGTGATGATGTATCTATACTTAATATTATATAATAATATTATAAAGCTGAAGAGTTTGTTTGTTTGCTTGAACGCGCTAATCTCAGGAACTACTGGTGGTGATTAGTGTTAAAACAGTGTTAGTTAACCCATTTATCGAGGAAGGCTATAGGCTATATATCATCACACTAAGACCAATAGGAGCGGAGCATAAATGAAAAATGTTGCAAAAACGGGAAAAATTATTCCATTTAAATGCAGAAAAGCCGAGAAACCACGCGGGCGAAGCGGTGGTGTTTTATAATAAACCAATAGGCGATAGCAATTTGATGCTCTTATTTTCCAGACAATTAATTACTCGCCTTATAGGCTAGAAAGGAGGTATCCGCCACAACTCACAGTCATATCTAATATTTTATTAAGCATCACTTTGATTTACAAAAGGCAGACGTGTCTCTACTTTCACTCGGACGGACCATCGGAGCGGATAATCTATGGAACTGTGACAATTTCTAAGAAATTGGGACAAGAGATGTTAAATTCTGCTGAAATGGTGACGGTGGATGACGAATTTTTACGCTCTGTTCCGCTCATAATGAACTCTGCAGTGTTAATTCTGCTTCAGTAGATATTATGATTTATAAATGAGGGTTTTCTATTGCGATGACAGCTAATAGGATATGTTAAGAAAAGGTCTACTGACCTAATGATTAAAAATATTTATTTCTAAACCCATCTTCATTCCGATTTAACTCGAAGAGTTAGGCAGAGATGGACTAATGTACACTGAGCTGCTACTGAGAGTTTCATAGAAATACTCAATAATACTCGAACGAGAAATCGAAACCAGAACCAATAGCATAGCAGTAGATTATTTCTTTATGATTATAAATGAATCTTATGAAGATTTCGGCAGGCATTGAAAAAAAATTGCGTAAATTGATAATCTTTGATAGGAAATGTTGAATTGTCCAATTTAGAGATCATTCAAACAACTCGGTAGAAAATTTAGGGCAATGTCTGGTATATCCTTTTGAAGAAAGAACTAGAATAACAGCCAACTTTAAATAGTTATTAGTATCAGGGCAGGAAAGGGTGTTATAAAACTTTTTGGTAAGTAGCCTTTTTTGTGACGCACAATTTCTTCCACTGCAATTCCTATAAGCTAGAAGTTTCACAGCACAACGTGTCCTAGAGGACTGCTTCAACTGTTTTGGTGGATTGAATGAGGTAAACTGATGTTTGGAGAAACATTATTAGGAGTCAGAAAAGAAGTTGTTATTGTTAGCACACACCAGAAAGATTTATAGGATTTAAATGACTAACTTTATGGACACACTTGTGAGTTTATAGGACGCTACGGTATCCATAGGACGTTAGTGTTAGTAGTTAACTGGAAAATATTACTCGGTTAATTAACTCATTTATAAACCAAAGTTATTCTTAGTAAACCACCCGAGTTCCGACCAATACAGTGGAACATCCTGAACCGTTCGTCTCGCTTGCTTGCACACAATTAACTTAAATGTTTACTACATAATTAAAATAATCGCGCATACTTGTATTATAGAGTTATCTACTTACTAATTAATCGCCGGCACCTTTGGCGTGGTGGTTGAGCAATGGGCTTCTGCGCTTGAGGTTATGTATTTGATCCCCGCACGGAATGAATATTTGTATTGCCTACAGGAAGATAGATGTTCTTGTTTTTGTCATTACGAAAGTACCTGTATTAATTGAAATAAAATATTTTATTTATATTAAAGCCAGCGCCCAAAAGGGTGTGTACTAGAATTGCGTGTTTAATTTTGGACCTTATTTGTACTTAACATAAGGGAAGATGAGTTTAAAATGGAGTCAAGCCAATATAATTGTTAGAAATAGCCTACAATACGATATTGCAGAATACCGCGGGAGGTGTATGCAGAAAATGGGTGTTGGTCAAATATCTTTGTGTACTTTAATAAAGACCTTTAAATAACAAGGAAAATTAAAACTATTGTGATCCAGTATTGAAGTCACGTTCAATATGCAATCGGGTGTCTTGGTAATTCATTTTTTCTGCAGTGGGTTGCGACAGGCGCGCCACGGCCGGCGCGCGCGCAATCACCCTGTTATTCACACTACAGTATTTTTGC
This sequence comes from Subacronicta megacephala, assembly GCA_958496365.1. Taxonomy (NCBI): domain Eukaryota; kingdom Metazoa; phylum Arthropoda; class Insecta; order Lepidoptera; family Noctuidae; genus Subacronicta; species Subacronicta megacephala. The sequence goes on from OY292516.1 coordinate 461,351, forward strand.
GAAAAACTCTATCAAGGCCGCGTACTTGGCAGCCGAGACAAATCTATATTTTAATAGTATTTTTTCCGTGGTACTATCGCAACTCGTTGCGTGCAGGCGTTAGCCAATGGTGCGTGTTGTCATAGGTATCATTTTTTCAAATCGATCAAAAAATATTATGAAAATACTTCGTGACGAGAATCAAAGGATAGTTGTTAGGAAATGTTAGCCGTTAAGAAATTTCACACGATTTAAGCTAAATGGCCAAATTAATTGGTCTGAATTGGATTTATTGTGTCTTGTCCACTCCACAAAATAGTCAGCAATGTCCAAATTTATCATAAAGGTGAATGAACTTTTGACATTGGAATGCTCCAGTCAATCGTGGCAATGTGGCAATACTGTTAAACTTTTTGCTAAAGTCTGAAGTTAGCTCAATATTTCTATTTCGCCCGGCACAATAGATGAAAAAGAAAAATAAAAGATACCTAAATTGAGAGCAAAGGTTATCATGTAATGTAAACAAAGAGGTAGTAAGCCTTGACTTACCAGTCATAGGTCGTAAGTTCGAGTCCATACGTTTGATTTGATTTGTACATCACTACACTGCGGCAACACAAAGCAGCCGCCATCAAGCTTTAATGTACCAAATGCTGGGCAACAACATACCTCACGATAAACGATATTTATTCCTGTAAGAAATCTTTAAAGGATAGTTTTAAAAATCAATGCTTTACATTTTTTTTAACTAGGTGGCTCTTTTTGTTTATCTGATCCCTATCTGGTGACCTCTAAGAAGAAACACTGAAACGTCGAAACAAACTCAGAGTCGTGGTCTCTTTTAAACTTAAGTGCTTAATATAAAGAATAATATTTAACTCTATTACCTTTTCAAGTGCCGAGCATGATGGGCACACTTCTTTGGCACTGTTACAAAAATGACATATTTTCTAAATCGAAAAATCCTCATGGATTGTTTCCCAAGGGAGTCGACAGGGTATGTCGCACACGTACCGGTGTAAAGCTATGGGATTCGTGACATTTAAGACAAAATTGATCCCGGCCATCCCCTTCATTGTTTGGAGTGCTTAATCATATACAACCTCACAAACGCATAATGATAATCGGTTGTAGTGTGATTTCGTTAGCGGCATAGTAACGTGTGGAACAGGGTCAGGTAATAATTGTGGCGTGCCTGTGATAATTGTGGCGGATCGGTGCCTGGCGCTATCTGCGACTTATATCAGTTGTATTTGTTAGATATATTGCGAGCGGTTTTGAAAATAGTGATGTGCTATTCAAGAAGTATCATAGATTAAGTATTACTTACAAGTTATTAGACATGTGCTGTTATCCATTTGAAGAATTAACTTCTTTTTTCTTAAATATTCCTAGTCAAACTATTAATTAGGCTTACAACTGAGATCTCCAGGTGACAATGCACTAGTGATTACTGGTATTGCTAGCATCTATAAGCTGCGGTTGTCTCTTACCGTCAGGCAGGTATATTCTTGTTCGTCATCGAACAGTATTCAGAAACAGCCCGAAACCTCAAAGGGAAAGGAGGTCTGAATTGAAATATACCTGCTTTGAGAGCAGTTTTAGATTTTATAGTAGAATCTGATCGTCAAACTCTATGTTAATACCGTTTGCCCCACTTACCAAAACGTAAGCCAGAATCACCTTTATTTATTACCTAAAAACAGAACAAAATGTATCGCTCGCCTGGAACTAACAGAAGCCACTATGGACCGCAGCACGGTTGCCTAGTGAGGCGTGTCGCTCGCGATTACTGCCTACATCTCTGATTGCGTACTAGTTCATACTAAGTACTAGGTATAGCGAACTGAGCTGACCTGAGTTTTTGTAGGTTACAAATAATTAGTTAAAGGTAGTTTGAGATTGGTGTCTGTTATATTTGGTACGAAAGATTTGTAATTTTTAAATGATTTATGGTCGAAAATTAATTAGATTATAATAGTCATAACATGAAATATACATACATACATACATACACTCACGCCTTTTTCCCATAGAGGTAGGCAGAAACTACAGAACGCCATTTCCTACGATTCTTGCATACTTCTTTTGCTTGGTCCACCTTCATAGGTAAAACTTTTCATACACTGACCTTTCTGAAGGATCTAATCAATAAGATCGTGGTCACCAACATGAATAATGCGTTTTTTAACTACTGATCATCTTTTTGCCCGTTACGCTATATGTACCAGTTGTAAAAGCGTTGACCTTATGATCCCCGCCCCCTCCCTGGCTGTAAACAAGGCCATCATAGCTTACCGTTAACCTTTTTTTTAATGTGTTTATATTTGTTGTTACAGATAGCGCAGCAGGGTGGCGGCGTCCAAGTATGGCGGTGGAGGGCTCTCACTGGGCTCCGGCGTCGCGGTGAGGCGCGGCATGAAGTGCGCCGGCGTGGCGGGCGCCAGCGGCGACGAGCTGCTGCTCGGCAGCTGCTGGCTGGACCCCAAGCTCGACAATTCTCCCCCTCCGCCGACGTGCCACGATCTCCTCGACTCCCTCTTAGCCCCTACCCCTCTCGCAGAACTGAAGCCTTTACCCCCCTTCACTGGTTATACTGGGCACCTATCTATCAACGGTATCTCTGGGCATCACTACCATGCTATCGCGCAACGCCTTCCAGAAGAAAACAATAACTACCCTACTCAGAGCGGCTATGGTGCTGACCATGACGTCGTCTCTTCGTCGACGTGTGCTGCTGACGCGGAACCCCCCGATTTGGAGGATGTTAAACCATTCTTAGATGCACCTGACACCAAACCTTTTGCGGAGACATCCGCCGCTGACTCCTGTGCTGCGTCTTGCTCGCCCCCCGCAAAACTATTCGAGGACGGGCACAAAACAGACATGTACGATATCAGCTCGATAGAAGATATAGCGGCTATCATCGGCTCAGCCATCGCCGATACAACCGTCCCGTCGCAACCAGAGGATCATGAACGCAATGACTCTAGAGATAGTTGGATGGACATAGAAACCTGGATCACGGGTGCGTGCAATCAAACAGGTGACAAAATTGTGCAACAAGATCTCGCCGAATTTGGTCTACCAAATTCCCCACCTTCAGGGCCGAACCATCACTCCAGTCTTGATTTCCCCTGCAAAAACCAAGAGTTCTCAAAAAGCTCTGAGTTTTTACAGAAAAACTTACAAGCGGGGACAACGCTTCAGTCATTGTTGTCACAAAGTTACATGCCGCTATTGCATAACAGATTGCAAAATGGACCGCCTGTCAAACAGGAGACGCCGAGTTCAACAAGTTATGGAATGGACGTGATATCAACATCCTCTCCTCCTGGGAACGCTGTGTCCACGACTGATGGTATTGGTGGGCTGTTAAATGGTCGATACGGTTCACATTATACGCTGGGTCTTAAACAAGATGGCCTATGCAGTCCAGAAAGGCTACTCGGCTACCCGCATGCTCACACCACGACTTCCACACCAGCGAGCAAAAGCAAAAGAAGTCGAAATAAAGCGAAACAAGCGAACAGCGGGAACATGCATGGGAGCTCGCTCGCATTCTCTTCGGCCACAGCGGCAGAGCTGAGCGGGTTACTTGGTAAGGAGAAGCCGGTCCACCGGTGCGGGATATGCAATAGGGGTTTTCTGAACAAGTCCAACATAAAGGTCCACCTCCGAACTCACACGGGGGAGAAACCGTTCAGATGCGACGTGTGTGCGAAGGCGTTCCGGCAGAAGGCGCACCTGATCAAACACCAACAAATACACAAGCGGATTGGGAGGGACTAGGGAGGGTGTTGATTCTAGCTCAAAATGAAGCATTTTGTAGTTTGTAATATAGTGTGTCTGTGACGCAAGTGTCAGTGAGCGTGGTGACGCAGTGCGCGCTGAATCTCATGTAGGCTATTGTACATTAATTTCGTTAGGAACGGTGACGTTGCATCGCCGGCGCACATTGCTATTGATGTTATCACAGCGTTCAATGTCTCCCTTTACTTCTAACGTAGTTAGGTGTTATGAATAATTAATTTGACCCATTAGTATAACATTCCTAAGGACAAGTGCAATGTTAACTAGTTTTAAGTGATTTATATTCCCTGTATTATATTATTCGTTTGTAAGTTCTTGAAGATTTCCGCTCCGCTCTTTAATTATTGTTTTCCGAGCTATCCGTCTCATTAGTGTAGTTGTGTCTTCGTTTATTTCGGTTATGTCTTGACGTCTAACATTAACACATCGCTTCGGCATCTCCCGAGCGTCTTAGACCGGACAAAACATGAACGAAATATATTTTATTTATAATGTAGAACATTTTTATTTAATTTTATATGTGAATGGTTACTCCGATTACCTATTGTTAGTCAGAATTTTTTAATTAGTATTTTTTTCTTTTAAATGTATAAGTACTTAATTAATTTAAGAAAGAGAAATGACAAAGCGCATGAGGCTAACTTGATACTGATTTTTTAAACCTTATGTACTTGTTAACTTTGTTTAAAATACTCTATGAAAATATACGTGATGTAGGATTTTTAATAATTTGGTTGGCAACATAGTATATGAGTAGGGTTTAGCTATTTTTGATTACTGCTGCTATTACCTAGGTATATATTCGCGCCACTTCCTGGCACTTTATTAATTTTCTACTTGGAGCAAGTATTATTAACATTATACCTCAATGTATCACAACAGTCACAAAATGTAAATAAATAAAAATCTTTGCGACTTACGTATGAACAAACGTCTATACTATAATATTTATTTAAAAGGGGACCAAACACTTATATTGAGACACGTTTAACTTGCAAAGATTTTTAATATTATTATCAAAGTAATCATTCATTGACATCTATTCTTCTTTAATGACATCACAATTAAACGGAATATAGATTTAAGTACCAAAAATTCGTAAACTTTTTTACTTTAATTGTCATACAGTTAATGTTTAAGTTCATAGTTATGAGCAAACCGACTCCAACTATTTTTTTGGGTGTTAATATGCTCAAGGCTTAGACTGCACTCGATTCGCCAATATTCAACGTATCATCATACAAATTCATACATCTTCATCACTCATACAACATGCAAGTTATATTTTAATTATTATGTTAGTCATATAATGAACGTTCACTTTACAATAATCTTAAGTTCGTTCATATTTATCATTCATTTTATTTTCACTGACAACTTAGTCATTTTCATACACAAAATCTTGAAATTACTTCGTCATAATGGACTTCAGTCACCTCAGTCATCTAACCATTCACTCCATCAAATAATATAATTACGATGATCAGCCTATATTCGTCCACTACACGTAGGTCCCTTCTAGTGAACGTGAAGCGCCCATTCTTCGGCTTTCCTCATTCAATTGCCTTCGGCGAGTCACTAAACTCGGCGCTCCCTTTTTACATTTTAAATCATTCAAATATTTTAATGCTTCAACACTCAATATTACACAAATCTTCACTGTCATACCCACTACAGTCACTCCTCACATCATCATTTTTATCATTCTTCCATTTATCCCTGTCAGCCATTATTAATTCATCATATAAGTAATTTTCAATAATAATCTAAGGCCTACATCTATATAAATAGAGTTTAGACAGTTTAGACACGATATATTTAATCATTTTCTCAAAAAAATAAAATCTCATAAAGCAATATGTTGCTCAACATTGTTGTTCTGTTTCCGTCAACACGTCTAAGGGCGGCCTTGTTTTTACTTTTCAGTGATCATTCAAGGCAACAATAGGGCAATTAAATGCAACGTTTTAATTTAAAAGTTCAATCACCTTAAGACCCTAAATAATAATTATAAAAAAATGTTACAATGGCAAATAAATATACCACACTTTTATTGGTTGAATTGAACAGCGAATAACAACAGCCGATTTATTATATTCATAAGTGTCGAAGTTAGACTGAGGAGTGGGACATTTTGTGATGCGACCAGAATCTATCATGGAAGATAATTATTAATATTCTCCAGTCACATCATTGCGTGATGGAAATAAAAGCTATTGATTTTATTAATATTGTATGTACACGTATTTTCATAATTTCTACACTTTTTTATCGCAGCATTTATGAGCATATCACAAAAGCGATTGTCTGAAATGACCAGCAAAATTGATAATAATGATATTTGAATGCGTAGACTGGAATTATCATGAAATACTACACGACATACAGAGCGCTAGATGCGCAAACGCACGCGAACGGAACTCGATGCGTCCGGGAAGCGGACGGATAAAAAATAAAATTCGAACTAATAATACCGATCCGCTGTTGCGTAAGGTGCGAATGTGTTGGCTGTTTATAATTATTGTTACGGCATACGGTATTTAGGGCATCTACCTGTAGCCGAGGCTAAGGACTGCGTGATTCGGACTGAGAACTAATTAGGTACCTACTGATAAATTTACAATGAGATATTTGTTTTTATAGTTAAATAAACTTTAGTTTTTCACTTAAAAAAAAAAACATTTTTTTTTTTTTTTTTTAATTTTGATTTTTTTTAAAAAAAAAAAAAGCTTACTAGCAATGTGGGTCACACATTACTAGTATTCTTGTTAACCCCTCGTGCTAAGCTAAATGCTTGTGTTACGAGTGGGTTCACGTCGGTAGTGTAATGGGTGGGTTTCGAACCGGCAACCACATGATCGCAAGTCCGACGCCCTAGCCATTAGGCTACCGCCGCTTAAACAATGGATGTTTTCAAATACCTTTGACATTATAAATTATTATCAAAGTAGATGGCAATCGATTTTGCACGTGTTAAGCTTAAAGTTTATAAATAACTATGGGTAAAAGCTAAGATTAAATCATCAATTTCACCACTGCCAAAATCGATTAAAAATAATTATCCTTCATAATAAAATGTCCAACATCATTACAATCATTATATTATCACTTTCATCGATTTCACCATATATTTCAAATCACACATTTAAACAATAAATTCCTAAATTATCTAATATCATCATGAATATTCATCATACTCATCATTAGAAATTAATCATCATCACTTAATAACAAATACAACATCATTAAAAGTTACACTATTTAAAAAAAACATCGACAACCGTACGTCATACATCATATTTTGTGTAAGTAGGGATCATATACTTTAGATAATTCCCGAGATAGGCCCATTCCTAGTAGAAGGACTTCATGACCTCACATTTTGAGTATGTATCATTGAAGGATGTTTAAAAAAAATGATCAAACTTAATCTTTAACTTTGTCATTATAATGGTTATTACTATTAGAATAACAATAATAAGTCATTTATTGCTACTAATCTTAAGTATCATTTGACTTAAACTATGAACTTAGACATAAGGCTGCGTATGCACTATGCATTTCATTTTCATATCATTCCTATCTTACCTATCTGTGGTATATCATCTTTCATCTTCTATCTTCGGTGTATACGATACACACTTAACATTCCATTAAGTACCTACCCTATCGTAGGATTATCTTAGACTGTTTGAGGCGTTAAAACGCTTGTTTATGCAAACGAGCGATTGCCCGTTAGGGAAAATACATGCTGAGAAAAAACGCGCGGTTGAAACGGTTTTTTTATGGTAATTAATATTAATTTAATTCATGGATTTATTGTAATTGGTGCATATGAATTGATAGTAGGTAATAAAACATATTGAAAAAAGAAAACCTGTTAAGATCGCACAATTTAGAAATACTACTTCACCGAACGTAAATATAGTTTTCTATAATTACACAGCGTAAAGTTCATTACAGTGCATGATCATAATCACTAATGACTTCAAGTCGGTCTAGACATGAGCATTATTTAAAACTGATGAATCATTTTATGAATATTCTATAATAACGGCGCAAAAAGAAAGCAAAAACTAAGCACGCCTTACTGTCACATTTTATTTCATTATTTGCTTTCGCTAATAAAATAAGTATCACTAGAGTGCTGCACTCTGTGTTATTTAGATAGGTAATTAAATTAAATTGCACGTGCTAGTTCATTTTTTAATAGTAAATGTGCACTACTACACGTATTTTTTTAAAGTTCATTTCGAAGTATCAAAATCCTTCAAATAAATAATATAGTATATGTAGAAACCAATTGAGGAAATTCGAAGTATTTCATAAATGTAAATAAAATAAGATGATAAATTTATGATAATGTTGGATAAACGCAACGTTTCAACCGCGGCGTTTCACGCGGCATGTGTGAATAGAACTTAATAAAAGTACCTTTTTGTTAGAATATAAATTGTTAGCGTTAAGTATTTATTTTTCAATTATAATTTTTGTAATTATTAATTAATTGTAAAGCATTACAGTTGACGAAAACAATTAAATATTATGCGTACTTTTTAAGCGGCGAATGTTATTTTTCAAGAGGTTTTTCCAATAGATTTTTAAGTAAATTTGTAAATTAATGTAAAATAAATGAAGATTTTTTTTGTTAATGATAAAATTTCGTTTCTTTGCTTCTTCCTGTAAGTCCTGTCATGTTCACCATTAGTTATATCTTTTAATTATCCGGAATTATGGCGCAAAAAGTGGTCTCAATAACATCAACAAAGAATAAATATCAATTTTCTAAAAATACACAAGTGGGTCACATTAGACATCTAAAGCGCAAACAAAGGTGTGAACACACAAAGTGAAAGATCCAACTAAAAGTTTAGTTCACACAACACACGTAATGTTCCCGTACGTCTCGGAAGAAAGTCGGATGTGAAAATTGTCATAATGCACACACAAACGACAAATTACCTTTTTGCGTCAACAAGTGCTCTTGCGCAGGGCACTCAAGAGAAAATATACACACAAACGTTAGCACTCGTGCGAATATAACTCACACATACACGCGAATGTCAACGTAGTGTCGCCCCACACATACATACGTAAAGTACGGTCAGCAAAAAAACGTTGCAAAATTATTCACTTAATTAGTTTTTTTTTTATTGCAACGTAATTAATTTATTAGTGTCGGTTCTGTGGCGAATCGATGTTTTATATAATCGCCGGTCGCAATTCTGATTCGGACGTTAATTAAGTATCAGAATTTTGGTTTACGAAACGTACATGCATGCTTTAATCCTTTCTTTGATTAGTTGCTCATTATCTTGTTTTATTAATAAAAACCGATCCAAAAAAGAAACCAGTTGATATTAATATTTAATTCAACCTTTATTTATCGAGGTATACAATTAATAATTGCTTTTTTTGTAATATAATGAAAGTTAAAGATTCAAAATTAAATGCTCATAAATCTCACTCTATGTTGAAGAGTAAGCATTATTCTTAAAAAAAACTAAGAGGAAAACCCAACCTAAAACGATTGCCGCAAATAATTCGTCGATGGTGACGGTTTACAGTTACAACACCTAATTTATCTGGTAACTGGCAAATTTGACACTAATTATACAATCTAAATCTAAATTAACTAATACAGCTATTAATAATCCCAACTAAAAAGCTAAATTGTGGTCGTATTTCTTATAAAACTGTAAATTAATTAAATTACGGATTCTACTATTTAATTAATTGGACTTAATTTAAGAACATTTAGATGATGAAATATTATTTCGGTAAACTATGTCTAACTAACTAACGCCATTAATTTACCAGTCTAGATACGATTGAATATAATAAATATATTACATAGAGCGACTTTTACCGCAAGTCAATGTAGGTACATTAAATTTATATTACCTATACAGTTTTTAAGAGTAGAGTATCATATTTTATTTAAAAAATATTGTATACAAAAAAAAAAATAGAAACCCTGTTATAATTTCTGATAATTATGTCAATCTGTAGATATATTCTAGTTAGGTACTATTTGGTTAGGTAACCTTAAGCAAAAAAATATACGACTATATAATAATAAATATCAATCAACCCGAGATTAAACATCACATTTCCTGATAAGAAATAAGATACGAAGATTCTGTTGATTGAAATCTATAGTTATTGCTATTTATTGTCTATACAAAAGTCCGCAACCCATAGACCGTTGGGTGAATATTTTTGGCTAAATTCATTAGCGATTCAAGGTCGGCTTCGTTTGCTGTCGTTACTTGCGCGCGCGCCGGAGAGATTCTTTCACCAACCCACTTACATAGCGCGGCTTGATTTCACCGCGCCGCCCGCCGCAAACTACTACTACGTGCATACCTAAAATGTGGACTTGAGACAATAATGTTGTTTTAATATATTTTAACCTTATATTGGAGTACTTTAATGAAAAATAAATGTCAGAAAACGTAAAATTATAAAAAGGAAAAGATGTAGTGAGACTTTAAATAAAAATGATTACCTACTCTATTCTTCCATTAATTCTTCCTCTCACCGAGAACATTATAGGCTGATTATGCTCATGCTTACTCTATTTTGACATTCAAATAATTAAAACTCAATAATTATATCACTTTGTTTGAAGTGCTTTGTTTTTTATACAATTCTTCTTTCCGGCCTCTCTTCATCAGCTCTCATATACAATAATAAGCGGCGGTAGGCTAATGGCTAGGGCATGCAACTTGCAGTGTGAGAGTTACGTGATTGCGGGTTCGAAACGCACCTATTGCACTACCGACGTGAACCACTGGTACCAATACAAACATTTAAACTTAATACGAGTAGTTAACAAGATTACTAGTAATGTGTGACCCACACTGTTAGTGACCATATTTTCAAATAATTTCAAAAATGCTAGGTGCGAAAATCGACCAGGTCTTCACACACAGTGGTTCTAAATCCTCAAGCAAGGCATGCATTATTTACTTCACGCGACGAGAATGAGCATTACGCCCCGCGCACGAGGTATCGGCAGGATTGATGACCTCGGAGATTCAGTGACTGAGCTGTTTGTCAATACGAGCTGGTACTAAGAGATTGGTATTCCGAATTCGGCAATTCGGAAAAATAGACGATAGAACGGATCTGATTAATTCTATAAAGGTAAACAAAGTATGCGTAGTCAACTTACTCTACTTTCCTATATTTTAGGCTAGATGCGTTTCAGACTTGTTGACCAATAAAAAATTTACTGGTATTTATTTCTGAAAATAGGTCTTTTAAAATACACTTTAACCAAGTCAATATATAATATTCTTTTAAACTAGATGGCGCTGGCATTTCCGATACGAGGTCGTATCAAACACACAATTTACGGAAATGAATTAAGTTACAATATCAAGTATATAACTTATTTAATAAATTTAGAGGTTGCCATAGAGCTTGGAGCTCGGCGCTTCCCAAGAAAATGATGCATGATTCTTGGAACCCGCGTCGAAACTATCAACATAGATCTATTGCGAAATACTTGACGCATGTTTGGCGTAGTAGGTTCGATACCCGCACGGAACCAATATTTGTATATGACCTACATGTAGTTGCTCATTAGTCTAGTGGTCCTAAACGCGCCTGTCCACTAGAGATCCTAGATTCGATTCCCTGGTCGAACAAAGGTCCCAGGTCCTAGATCCCAGGTCGGTCGTTTGCCGGCTCATGTTTAAGTCTCATATAATTGTGGTCGAGCCTATTGCCATTCACTGGGCACGAGTCCAAACTCCGAGATGCTACTGAGAAGTTCATAGAAAAACTTCTAGCCTTAGAACAATTAGAATAATGAGGCAATTTATTAAATATCTCAAATAGCTTTGCACGAGGGGTTTAACAAGATTACTAGTAATATTATGTGACCCACATTTCTAGTAAGCTTTTTTTTTAAAAGAAAAAGTAATACCATCACGCCTGTATTCCCCGAAGGGTTAGGCAGAGGTGTACTTAATGTACACCCACAGTTCGCCGGTATTTGGGTCCCATGTAATAGGGGGCGAGCCTATTGCCATTCACCGGGCACAAATCCAGACTCCGAGCTGCTACTGGGAATTTCATAGAAAAAACCCAATAACACTTTGCTCGACCTGGGGATCGAACCCAGGAGCTCTAGCGTAGCAGTCTCGCTTAGGACCACTAGACTAATGAGGCAGAAAACGAAATATCATTTTCAATTCGAATACCCGTTGTATATTATGTTTATACAACAAAACTTTTACTTGTACCCCAAAAACACGCGCACCGATCCGCCTCGAAGCCGGTCACACCCCCAATATGAAGCAAATGTGAGCGAAAGGTCAGCGCAACCTTTGCCTTGGGTGAAAAGCCTGCGAATATGCGCCTGCGCCGCTCCTTGCCCTTCATACTTGAACTTGTATGCGACCCGCGCGCGACGTAAGTTACAAGCGATTGTATGTGCTAAAAATAATAATATTCATTGATTAACAAAGATATGCATTTTCTATTGTTCGAAAATTTCCTAGTGAAAGAAAAATTCGGCCTCAGGCAGGGTTTGAACCTGCGCCCTGCCATTTAAGAAAACAGACGATTTACCAACTAAGCTACCGGGACCACTGCCTGTGATGTCGAATTTCTCTACCACATTTTACGTCTTTTTGGTGACGTCAATAGAAAATTCATATCTTTGTGAATATTTCGCATTATTTATTGCTAAAACATAAAAAAAATAAGCAGTCATTCATTGATTAATTTATTTAAATGCCTCTCCAATCTAGTGGTCCAATGACAGTTACGCTAGAGGTAAAGGTACCGATGAAGTTTGGGTGTACATTAGTACACCTCGGCCTAACTCTTCGGGGAATTCAAGCGTCATGTTATGTTAAATATTTTAGTATGAAAACCACGGAACTTTCCTTCTCACTAAACATTTTAGAATCAGTTCAAAGAGTAATAATAATTTACCAGTATGACGTAATTTCAAAGTAGGTAGTGGATACAATAGTCAATGTATGTACATTGAACAAAGTTCTCGTAACAGAAGCAATCTTTATAAATTGCAATAAATACAAAATATCTACAAATTACTTCGCTCATGATTTAAACGCGTGACCTTTACACGACGTCAGAGATTTTGGGTTGAAATGATTAATTACCGTGATTTGAACGCATGCGCATCGTTAAGCTCACCTCAATGTACTTACTACGTAATTTGTGTTAATCACTCTTGTAATAACTTTATAATAACTTTGGTATCAATTGGAAAATAGCTATAATATAATATACTAGCTTTCCGTCCGCGGCTTTGCCCGCGTGAACTATATGTTTCTTTTCACAGCCTATATCACTCAGGAATAATGTAGCTTTCTATTGGTGAAAGAATTTTCAAAATCGGTTCAGTAGATCCAGAGATTACCCCCTACAACAACACAAACACACAAACTTCACCTCTTTATAATACCAGTATAGTTTTTTTTTTAAATATTTTGTCGACACGACCAGGGAAGTACTACCCTCGTCCAGAATATCGACGTAAAGTAAAAGTATGCATACTCTTGCGCTTTGTACAGTGAGTGTCGAGCGCCGGAGGCTCAATTTCTCCCTCAGTTCCCTTCCTTATCCTTTTTTCCTTCCCCACTTTTTGCTTGGCTCATCAACACATCTACAACTCCTTTCGTATTGCAGATGTCCATGGCCCGCGATCACTACTTTTTACCATTAAGTGGCTTGCCTGCTTGTTTGCCGAGTTATCACATAAAAAGAAGAATTTATTTGACGCTGTCGCTTCAAACAAATGAACAACCAATTTCTATTTCGGCAAAGTGATTGCTAGGCTGATGAGATGAGAATCATAATTATCTTGATTCCATGTATTTATTTAAATTTATACTCAATTTATGGCTTTAGAAAAGAAATAAATATTGAATTGATCTTAATTTTTAGGCATTTTTGTACAGTAAAATTCAAAATCAGTTAATTAAAAACAAAACTGGCAATATTTACATTTCAAATGGGACGCCTAGCGAGTTTCGAAGATTGATGTCAAGTGCTGACATCAGCCATCATCTAGAACAGAAAGCAATACCTCCCAAATTGCTCAAAAATTTACTAACCCAAATTTATTTTGGAGCGTATAATAAATACGCTACGCTCTGAAAGATATGACTTACTTAGCCACATGATATTTCGTGACAAGCTCTTGTATTGAATGGAATCGGACAAAGAATCTTCTTATGACCTAAAGCGCTACGGAAACTGAACTGAACTGAAGTTGAATGAAGATGGGTATCGCCCATCCCTTACCCTTACCCTCCAGCATAGAATCTATAGATTGCTATTTGATTAAACGATTATTTAGATTTAAAACAATTGCATTTTAATACCCAGGGTTTTAAGGAACCATCTAGCATTTCTGGCTTTTTCTGTAACGATTTTAGTTCCTAAGATGACCGCTAGTATTTTCCACATTAAAAATTGCGTCCATCGATAATTTTGCTCCTGATTAGGTGACAGTGTAGAACGGTAAGCCTCCAGGTGGAATAATCACCAGTGGAAAAAGGCTGGAGGCCAAAGGGTTTAGGAAGAAATAAATTGATCCCAAAAGTTCTAGAACCAGCAGTGGATCAAACAGTTGAAACATTTATCCTATGTCTTATAATATATAAAAATCTCGTGTCACAATGTTTGTTATCGATCTCTACCGAAACGGCTTCACAGATTTTTATGAAATTTTTAGTGTATATTTGCTAGGTCTGAGAATAGGTTATAGGCTATTTTTTATACCCCTATCCTAACACAATATTTTTTTTATCACAATTTTAGTATAGCAGAATAACGTTTGCTGGGTCAGTTATTTAAAATTAAAATAATACTAAAAATGTTCGACATTCTTGAAAATACTTTTTTCTTTAAAAAAAAGATTAAAGTGAGCATCTAATTAGGTACTCTATGTTTATTTTATGTGACGATCTAAATTAATAAAGATTGACGTTGAAAAAAAATCTCTTTAATAAAGTCACCCCAGTTGAATCTCCTACGTCATCACCATTAATAACCGCCAAAATCCCCACATGGCATAAAAAGGTGAGCCATAACCTTGAGTTGGCGACCTTACGCGGCTGTGTCCGGAAGCTGTGCGGGGGACGCACGGCTCGGCCTGGCTCGTGAAAGTGTGCCGGTGACCCCGATCCGGCGCTGCATCCGCGACGCTCAACTATGGCGGGTCCTGGCGTGGCCTATGGTGGGGTGGTGATGTGGGGATGGTGAGTAAAAGATAAAACATTTTTTTTGGAACATTAGAAAAAAGTTAATTAATGATAATTTTATCTAATCATACTCGTAAAGTAGTAGGAGTGTCGGGCGTCCAGCAGCAAGATGGGTTGACGACATATCTTACGTCGTTGGGCGTACTTGGATGAGAGTGGCATGGGACCGTGGTGGATGGCACAAACTTGGGGAGGCCTATAATCAGCAGTGGGTGAAATCAGGCTGTGGATGATGATGATGACGAAGACACTCGTAAAGATGTAAGAAAATATATTTTTTAATAGATATTAGCTAAAGTTTAGTATTTATATGAATAAAAAGTTAATAACGCAATAGCGTACTTAATACTATAAAATTGTAACTGGCCGATCTCTTTGGTTCTATACTATGTACCTATATAGAAGATACTTAAGAAAGTAAATATGAGTTTTTTATAAGACCAATAAATGCCAAAACAACTATTTTTTGAATTTTTCTTTGTCTGCCTATATGTATGTTTGTACGCGCATCACCTCATCCTCGAAGTCAACAATGAAACAGAAAGAAAGAAAACAAGATCAGTCAAAATAGCCCCCTTGTTGCCACGGAGTTTCCAGATTCTTCTCCATAGGATCATCTATTAACCGGGCACATAGTACCATAACTTAGGGACAGTAGTCCTAGTTGTACTGCCAGTGTCATCGGTACCTTGTTATCCAAGTGTCATTTTATTCGCAGCAAGACACACAAACAGTCGCTTTCCTTAAGGTTTAGAGCACTGATCATATGTTTCAAAGCCCTTCGCCCTCAAAGTTTCGACCGACCTATTGGAGAGTAGGCAAGGATGTGTGTGATTATGAATGCACTAAAACCCCGCATGGTGGACATCTTCAGTACAATTTTGGGAGGATCCGGGAACTAATTTATTCTTCCGAAACCCTTCCGGAGCCACGGGTATATAATGCCCATCTGAAAGTCTCCCTAACCCACTTGGGAGACCACGTGACAACTGCGTGTTACCGTCAACCCTAAGTTCACTTGATGGTCGCCCAAAGATCTGGTTTTGAATCTACGACCTACTCATAAAATACCTAAGCGATTACTAGACCACCAATGCACAAACCATACAAACCTCACAATTTCGCAACATAATTATCACACATAACATCATAGATGCCTGCTATATCCATACATAGTTCTACAAATAAGATACCAAGCATCAATGCCACGCCATTTTTCAAAGTCAAAGTCAAATTATGTTTACATGCGGCCATTCCTAAAGCCTTTTCTTGTATCTCCCACACGGTAGGGGGAGAGGGGGGCGTCAAAAGTAAAAGTCGGACCGTCGTATAACAGTACCGGCGTTCACTCTCGGTGTGGCATACTTAGCAATAGTAATGGCGCGGCAAATCACGTCCGAAACACTCCTTAGCAACAGGTTTGGAACGAACAGTTTTGCCGACAATGGTACGAATATATTGACAGTAAACTCTTCAATGGTGTTCGCAAGCGTGCCTTTTGGATTCAATTCCCAGGTCGAGAATGTATTATTGAAGCTTTCTATAAAATTATCATGTTATGTGCAGATTATGTGCCTTATTTCGCCAGCATGGTTAGGTAGGTCCCATGTAATAAGGATCGAGCCTATTGCCATTAACCGAGCACAAACTCAAACTTCTCTAGATCAGGGAAACTTTGACTGCACGGTAACAGGTTCGCTTATTGGTAGGTACATGGTACATTGGTACCAGTCATCATCAGCACCTACTTATTCTTCTGCCTAACACTGGGGATAGTAGCGTGATGGTATGGTCCATCATAGTATGGTATAGTGTATGTATGTCATGTCAAGATCTGACCACGGTGACTGTAAAGGATGGGTTGTGAAATGCCTAAGAAATGAAGAGACCTATATATTCTTTTTTTTTATGGGATAACTCGGCAAACGAGCAGGCGAGCTACCTGATGGTAAGTAGTCATCGCCGCCCATGGACATATGCAAAACCAAAGGAGTTGCGTTGATATGCAAAACCAAAGGAGTTGAGATGCGTTGCCGAGCCTATTTAGGGAAAGGGAGGGGAAGGAGAAAAGGAGAAGGAAGGGGATTGGGGGAGGAATTGGGCCTCCGGCCCTCTCGCTCACCGAACGAAGCGCAGTAACGAAACGCTACTACTCGGACGTCGGTCTTTTGCGAGAGTGTGGTACTTCCCCGGTCAAGCCGGCCCATTCATGCTGCGAACAGCGTCGCCCTACCACAACAAAAATTTGCTTTATTCAGCTATAATTTGCTTGTTTACATGTTACACACACATTTCGGTTTTAGGGGTAATGTAGCCAGTGAAAATATTGGGCAAATTAGACTTAATAACTGAGGTCTCATGATGACTCCGCTTGAGTTATACCACTGCTGTTGCTAGCGTCCATAGCAGGGATTCTCAAACTATTTAAGGCAAGAGATTTTCCAAAATTAACTGGTACACACAGCTACAGGTCAACCTATGCATATCTAATCTCGCATTGTATGGGCTTCCAATACAATAAGAGGCCAGCGGAAACTGGTTCTGTATAGCTTGATGTGTAGCCGTGCTACCTCAGACCCCCAAAGGAGAAGGAAAGGGATTGAGGGAGGAACTAGGCCTCCAGCGCTCCACACTCACCGTACGAAACGCAACAGTATGCATACTGCTACATGACGTCAATATTCTGGGGGAGGGTAGTACTTCCCGGTCGTGCCGACACATTCATGCTGGCACGTTCACACGTCAGCAGGCACTACTAATACTGATGCTACGATAGTACTTAGTTGTAAATAAGTTATAGTTGATGTCGCAATACATTCTTGACTCAAAGTAGTTAACTTTGAGTCAAGAATATATTATGGACGAACACTTTGCGAAAAACCAAAAAATATATTAAACTAGCTTTCCGCCCACGGCTTCGCCCGAGTGCTCCGCTCCTTTTGGTCTTAGCGTGATGATGATGCCTATAGCCTTCCTCGATAAATGGGCTATCTAACACTGAAATAATTTTTCAAATCGGACCCGTAGTTCCTGAGATTAGCGCGTTCAAGTAAACAAACAAACTCTTCAGCTTTATAATATTAATAGTGTAGTATAGATACGAGTTTAACAATGTAGGGCTAAATCTGAACAGGCCTTTAGCAGAAAGAGCCATAGTAGCATTGAGTTGACCTGTCCTAACTGACGGCACACATAATTATATCAGTCATCGTGAAGTAAAACCATTTTTCTAAGGAAGCCTTTTTTTAGCATTGCACATTTCTAGTATTATTTCTAACCCCTCGTGCTAAGCTATTTAGAGATTAGCGCGTTCAAGCAAACAAACAAACAAACAAACTCTTCAGCTTTATAATATTATTATATATAAGTATATAAGTATAATAAGTATGGATTTGGCGCCCAAGGAGAGAGATATGCATTATGTTTATCATCGTTTCTAGAAGTGCGGTGTATGAATATCAAATACCAAATTTGTGCCCTCATAAATAAGGTATGTTTCGGTTGTTCATAGTGACAGTTGACACAAACCATTGTTGTTATCAGGGCACAACATGTACCTACGTGGAATATTTATTACGGTGTTGGATTTACTGTTGTAGGTCGCTCGTAAAATTTGTGTACGGTTTGGCATGAGCCCGGAATTGGGCTATTGTTTTAGCCTACAGCGTTTTAAGGGGCGGTAGCCTAATGGATGGGGTGTCGGACTTGCGATCATGTTGTCGGAAATAAAATAAATAAATAAATAGAATTAGTCCCTAAGTACGACCCACATAGCTAGTAAGCTCTTTTTATATTAAAAAAATACAAATTATGGTTTAATACGTTTATATGCAGGATATTATCTACTGCCTCAATTGCTCACAAGATTGACTGCTGAGTTCTGAATTCTATTCCCAAATAGAGCAATGTTTATTTGGGTTTTTCTGTAAATTCTTAGGAAAACCTCGGAGTTTTAATTTAATTTGATTAATAGCAATAAGCTCGCCGTTCACGCAGGTGCAAGCGGCCTAAGAATATATTTCACTACTAAAACTAATGGTTTGCATCAATACACTGCACTTCAGTCTTAAATAGGCATCTAGGCACCCTACCTATGTAGGATCTAAGTATAGTACCACTTAAATAGAATCCATTTAAACAACAGTTATAGGCGAACATACTTAAAACATAATTAATAAGTACAGGCGACGTGATTATCATTTTTTTTTTCTAAAATTAATTGCAAATAATCTCTGTGAAATAATTTAATTCGTTGCATTACGCGATAAAAGCAATGCGCCATTGATGACGAATAAAAAGTAAAAGAATCACATTTCCCACGGACGACTCACTAGATCAGTTACCAATATTTATACCAATATACATGTAGCAGTAACAATATGGACACGTGACATTGCAGCCACAAAACAGCAATAAAAAATAAAACAATATGGACGGAAGATCTTTAGAATGTTTCATAGGTGCCTATATATTTTTCGTGAATAATCAAAATGATATATTTAGTGTGTGAATGTTCAGATCTCCTGCAATAACGGGCAAGCCTATTCGAAGTTGGCACAAATTCAAACTCCTTATTAAAAAAAATCTCTTTATAGAACTGCCAGATTTTATGTTTGTTAAGCGATAATTCATAATTCAATTATGGCTTCTGAAACTGTTTTAGTCATAAAATTGTTTTTAAAGGCGGTTCAACTTTTTTGTCAAACGGCAAAATTACGATTATGACTAAGAAGCCCGCCATTCACAGCCTCCTAGTGTCTTACCTGAGAATAACTTGCCTCAGTCCAATATACTCGTAAGTGGACATATCCTACCAGTAGCCCAATTCACGTAATTAAAACCGTAGTGATGTCTGTATACAATTTTCCCGTGTTATGTGAAGACTGTCAAGCCAAAGTTTTAGAACAATTCTCGCCCAACGAACATGTGTGAATACGGTTCAACGATTTTTCAATAGGACGACTTCTAAATCGGTAAATCTACTTCTAGATCGACGGATGTGAATAGGAAAACTGTTTCAACGATTAAGTCGCTGCGACATCGCTACGGTTTTAATTACGTGAATCGGGCTACAGGTATTGCATCAAAACTTGCCGTATTCGTTAACAATACAGCGTATTATATTCTTGGAAATTAGTTAAAAACATGAGCTCACGCACATCGCACAGCACTCTAAAAGTGATAAGACTATATTTAGTGATCGCGAAGGTTGATCACCGTTACAGGTCCCGTTGTGCTCGTGAAACCAAGCCTCGTAGGTGATAATTTTGGGCGCGTGGTGATATCAGTTCTGATGTAAAAATAGCGGTATTATTGTAAAACCATTGTTATTTGCAATGAAATATCTGGGTCACAACAAATTTGGGACAAAATCTAGTTTATTTTTGTAGCGTACAAAACAAGCTGGTTTGTTATTTGTAGAGGGCGTTAAAGTAGGTAACAATTATTGTTAATTGCGTCATTTCGTACTTACGTACACTGTTGTAATGTGAAAAAAAAATCCTACTCACATTTTTTTGTGTATGTGCAAATTGAATTGAAATGAATCTACAGTTCAAAAGGCTAGGAGTATGATGTGTTTAGATTAATGTTATTGCAAAGAAAATATGGTTGTAGATGGAACAGGGATTGAATGATGAGATGACAACTAACAGGGATGAATGGAAGAAAAGGATAGGCTGCGCCAAACCCAAATAAATTGGGAAAAGGGGTAGAAACAAGAAGAAGATTAATAATATTATTGATTAACCCTTCGAGAAATACATGCCTGATAGTATGTTATATTATTTTATGTGGAATACAAATCCCTTGGCATAATCGTCAGTCATGCCACAACAAAATAACGGCATGTTAATGAGTAATAAAGTATTTAAATTCAAAATGTCGCTTTCTTTTTCATAAATACTGAACTGAACTGCAATGAACTTAACTATGCGGGTATCGTTTACATCCATGTTATTTGTATGTACCATAGCTCCATATAGAACATTTTTTTAACGTTAATCGACTACTATTTTAAACACAGAATCACAGCTGGAAAAACCTTACTGAAATCCCGAGTACCGAGACATGGCATCGCTTGTCATGAAATGTCAAACCTTATGCCATTGACTAGAAAACTTTTTTACATTAAGAACTTTGGAATCGAACCAAAATCTCTAGTTTAGAAGCAGTTTCTACTATCACTTGTAACCCATCAAGCGCCATATTGTAGACACAGTGCAAAATCTATTGTTTTGCCCTCATGAGACCACTATGTGCATCTGTGAATGGATATCCTCGAAGCAGGAATAGATATACCTACTTAGTTTAACAACCATTCAGATTTAACTGTCTTCAACACACTTATTAATGAAGCCACGGGCCGCTTCGAGCAGCCGGCTCAATAATTTTGCTAGCAAAGTCTCAATCTTCAAGCCTGATTGAACCAGCACAAATTATTAGATAGATAGCTAGCTTGACAATAATCCGATGAGATACTGCTCAACTTTCCTTTCCACGGAGTATGGATATAATGAGCTCTTATCTGTCACCGTAATGTGTATGCTTATTTATAATCAGAGAAATGGGGAAATTATTACCCAACTCACTCAACAGACGTTATATCCAAACACACAAACAATATTCGATTGTTACGACTCCAAATAACAATTTTTCGATTTATCGATCTCAGACCGCCACAGCTAGGATAAGGGTAAGTAGTTTTCCCGAGCAATATTTTAAGATCAGATTTAAAGTTTGTAACGCCGTCGTACTCACAATCTAATGTTTATTTAACGTTTCCGAATCAGAAACAACATAATTAAAAAAAAAACTGCTTGGACAGAATCCTTAAAATGATAAATAAGTAAACATAAATAAATCGATGCTAAATCAAAGATCATACTAAATGTAACCGCAAAGATCTGTCTGATGTGGAGGCTAACCCGGATGTTACGTAGCTAGCCAACTCCAGCCCAATTTCAGCTTAATTAAAACAGTGTCGTCGCCGACAAAGGGCACACTCGACGCATTACAAACGACTCGGCCATCTGTGTGCCATTCACAAGCTCATTGCGATTCCTAAACAATTCCTGACGCGTGTAAACTAGACACACCTAACAGGGTTGGCAAACCTTCCGTTGAAACGCAAGAGTACACAATGACGCCGTGATCCCACTGACTACAAAACATGTTGCAAACAGCTACCTATCCCACTCACTCTTCGAGAGTTAGATAGAGTTAGATAGATGTGAGCAACATGTTTTTTCGTCAATGGGAACGCGGGGTGAGCGAGATAATCTCGTTTTGAGCGTATCGGCGAATAAACATTTTTTTCGTGGTGCCTATTCGTCCGACTAAAAAACTAAATAACATCAGTTCTTTTGAAAGAACAATTATGTTTTAGCTGAGGAAAGGTACAATTTAAAAAAATGTTAAAAAAGGAGAAAAGCCTTCTTTCTTTATTTCATAGTGCTCGTACGTTGACTTTACAAAGAAAAACTCATAAATCCCCCTTATTATTATTCATAGGATTTGGTACCTATTCTTTTCTTTGCTAAATACTTACATAGATAAAAGAAGTTTTGGAGTGGAATAACGACTCCCAAAGATACCAAAAAATGCCCATATTACTAAAGAGCTTAAGATTGGGCTCTGTAGCGTTCACTTAAAGAGGCTTACGTCCAGCATTGGACGAATATATTCTGCTGATGATTATGACGTCCAGCAGTAGACGAATACGGGCTGATGATGATGATGATTACTAACGATCCATAGTTTACAGGTAATAGTAAAATATTTATCACCCCTGAACTTGCTAGACTCACGCGCACGTGTCCCTCGCGTGTGTGTGTATGTTCGTATTGCAAGTTTCATGTGTGCGTTAAGAAAGCTGCTTGTCTTTGTAACTGTGTGAATGGAGTGAGACATTATAGCTTAATAACTGATCTGCCACTATGTAGGCAAATGGGAGTTGACAATTTACAAGCTATCTTAATACACAGTTTTTGTTTAATTACAACGTTATCATGAATATAACCTGGTCTGTAACGGAGAAGGAGTTATACCTAGTTTGTATTAGAGCACTAGAGACTTGATTATAAAGTAGTTAAATAAAACTATAGCTAGGAACTTTAAACTAACTTTAAACTACACGGAATTAGTTGTCATTGTGCGTAGATAATCATTTTAAAAAGTTGACATGATGAGAAGTTGACGCCATCTATGGTTTATGAATTGAATGTGATGAATATAAATTTATGATTTTGGGAAATTGACATTTTGAGAAGAGATTTGAATTAGACATTCTAAGTTGTCATTGTGGGAAGTGGACTTTACATCATGGCGTTCAATTGTACGGAACTACCCTAGAGGGACGCAAGTTCAAACCCTGCCTGATGCCGAATTTTTCTTTCAATACAAAATTCATATCTTTGTGAACATTACCCTATAGGTCATAAGACTCATAAGGCGTAATTTATTCATCATCCTAGCCTTTACCTTCCAGTCTAACCAGATGCGATTGAATATGAATATTTTAGCCGAACCATACGTCACCAAGCAAAGCTATTGTTTTGAGCAAGTAAAAGTTTGCTTATCGTGCCACAGCCACGATACCCACATAACTATAATCATGCCATTAACTACGATGTACCGAATCAGAGAGAATTACACGAACATCAATAAATAAAGTCTCTTTGCCGGCTTATTAGCGATATGTAGGTATGTGGCACAAACCAGTGGCTCGTAAAACACATAACGACACTTTAACCGACTGCGCGTAATTATACACCGCGGCCGCACCTGTGTGCTCCGATGAGTTCTTCACCTTCTTCGCATACGATCATGTTGTAGCGAAGTGATTAATAAAAGTAGTGCCTCGCTGGCATGTCTACATGCCAGCATGAATGGGTCGGCATGATCGGGGAAGTACCTACTACCCTCCCACATTATATCGACGTCAAGGCGCCAAAAGACAATTTCCTTGAGGAATTGGTACGTTCATTTCAACTCCTTTCCCATACCTTTTCCTTTAATAGGCTCGGCAATGCATCTACAACCCCTTTGGTATTGCAGATGTCCATGGGCGGCGACAACTACTTACCATGAGGTAGCTCGCCTGCTCGTTTGCAGAGTTATCCTTTATAAAAAAATCATTTATAGAACGACGAAGGGACGACACTGAGAAACACAGCCTATACCAATCTAAAGAGTCTTGACCTGTTCAGGGGCCTAGACAATGTCATATTGTTATTATTGATAACGAAGTTAGATAACTAAGTTCCAAAATGTATGGAATAGGCAAAACCTTTATCACGTGACATATCGAAAGGTTATGCCAATTCCATACATTTCGGATTTTTGGAATGTGATATTATCTAGGCACCCGGGAACAATAAGCGGACACAAATTTTCTTGTGAAAGATAATTAAAAAAAACGTACAGTTTTTCGTACACTAAAAAGTCATATACCTATCTTTGTAGACATTAAGCATGATTAAAAAAAAATATTAGCAGATACACTAGAAAAACATTGCGTCCTCCGTCTGGAGGTTCATTGTTCTTTACAGAACTAGACGTACTGGTTTCCAACACTTACGTTAATATTAGACATTGAAATAAAACGACGACATATTTTCGGATCCTTTACAGTCCACCCGTGATCATGGAGGCTGTAAAGGACACACACACATCCACAACATCGGGAATTAAATAATATCAATATACCATCATACCATCACGCCTGTATTCCCCGAAGGGTTAGGCAGAGGTGCACTTAATGTGCACCCACAGTTCGCCGGTATGTTTGGGTCCCATGTAATAGGGGGCGAGCCTATTGCCATTCACCGGGCACTAATCCAGACTCCGAGCTGCTACTGAGAATTTCATAGAAAAACTCAATAACACTTTGCTCGACCTGGGGATCGAACCCAAGACCTCTAGCGTAGCAGTCGCGATTGGGACCACTAGACCAACGAGGCAATTATATAATATCAATATAACGCGATAAAATAAGTAGTTTTATTTCAAGTACTAGACATTTTTTATTGGTTGAGTCAGCAAATGAGAAGACGAGCCACCCAATCCAGTGACACCTGCAAACACCAAAGAAGTTGCTGATACGTTGCCGAAGCTTGAGAGCCCCCATGGACTGGTTACTGCCAGAGTTACAGCAACCGAGGGGGAACTGACTCTCATGTGCAAAAGTATCACACAAGGTGTGTCTATCGACAAATTAAATAATAATAAGTAATCGTAAAAAACTTATAACTTTCCATAAACATTAAATTGATGAGCTTAGAGGTTTTATAGTTTTTAATTTAGATTTTAATTATCAGTTCCTATAATAATATAAAAGTGCTTATTTTGACAACTACGGCTGCTACGCTGGAGGTCCTGAATTTGATTCCTAGGTCGAGCAAAATTTTATTGGGTTTTATGTTAAATTCGATTTATGTGAGTTTAGTTTGGACCTAAGCATACCTGCGAAATGTGGGTGCAGTACACCTCGACCTATAACAACCCTCTTGGAATACAGGCGTGATGATAAGCACGTTAATATTAATGTTATACTATCGTATCGAAAGCTAATTAATTCGTAGAAAGAACAAATTTTGTAGAAAAAAAACTCGAAAATTATCCTCAATTTGGCGTAGGCACTCGCTACGAAACTGACGCTCGTAGCGGATGTCTACGCCATTTTGTAATGTACGGAAATAAAACCAAAACAATGTTATTAAAGTTAGCTTCGAATTGATTTAAGGGATTGCCGACTATATATATTATACGATATATAATTTAATGAATTATGATTTGGATGCATACCGCGAGGGCTGGTTCGAGGTAGCGCAAGAAAAGAGCACCTGAAAGGAATTGGTGAAGGCCTTTGCCCAGCAGTGGACAGTAACGGTTAGGGAAAAAAAATGTCTTATGCACGTTTCAATATTCCAGAAAAATCAAAGCGAGACCAACAATGGTAATCTCGATTGCACTTCACAAAAAGTTATAAATTTATGGACCGTTTCAGAAAACCTATATTGTTCAATTCTAACAGCCCTAAAAGCACCCCATTCGCTAATCTTCCCACATGAGCTAACTTCAACGACAAGCTTCAAAGTTTATGTATGTGTACGTGCGCTCGCGTATCGGTGTGCGTCGGTGCTCGGCCGCGACGTCGGCAGTGGGTCAAGAAACAAGGTCACGCCATTTCTCTCGGCGGGGAGGGGGAAGGGCTATGCGTAGGCGCAGATAGACGAGACGCGCAGAATTTGAGCTGGATTTAAGTAGCTAGGAATTGTGGAGTGAAGGTAGATAGAAATGTGGGGATTAAATGACGGAGGAGGAGGAGGGGCGTGAGATACCTTGATCTAGATCTAGAAATTATATATTTTTTCTTTTATAAGTACATTGATTAGTCTGTACTAGTTGGTATTGGTTTATGTAATGGATTTGACCTGAATTAGGAAGAAGTTTTCCTTCCTTTGTTTTTTTCTATAGGTAATTCAGGGCCCCTAGACAATGTCACATCTTCATTATCGATGACGAAGTTAGATTTCCGAAATGTATGGATTTGACATAATTTCATCACGTGACATATCGAAAGATTATGCCAATTCCATACATTTCAGATTAATCTAACTTCGTTTTCGATATGGAAATGTAACGTTGTCTAGGCCCCCAGGTCAAATCTATATCTATATCTACCTACTAATAATATAAAGAGGTAAAGTTTGCGAGATTGTGAGGTGGTAGGGGGTAATCTCAGGATCTATTGAACTGATTTTGAAAATTCTTTCACCAATAGAAAGCTAAATTATTCCTGAGTGACACAGGCTAAATGAAAAGAAACATATAGTCCACACGGGCGAAGTCGCGAGCGGAAAGCTAGTCTCTGATAAATTAGTAGATTCAGAGAACTTAATAAATAAATTATGATTATGGTACTTCTCTTCTTCTCTGCAAATCCTATCCGATATTTAGAAAGAAAGAAAGAAGAAAAAAAGATTTATTGACAAAGTCACGGACAATGCACACAATAACTTAAAAAATAATTTAAAAAATTGACAATAAACAAACTTATTGTGTAGTTAGCAGAACACTTAACTAAACGCATCAGAACCAATCGTAAATCTACTTCCTACTGCTCGACGCTAACCTATAGCCTACAGCACCAGACAAGCCCCATTTTATAACGAGCGTGGGAAGGATGTTCTGGTACTTAACAAAACATGACATCACGCCTTCCTCCCTCGTACGGCTAGGTAGAGATGTTCTTTTGTAAGTGTACACCAATTCAGTGAGAGAGGGATAGTTTTTTTATGGGATAACTCGTCAAACGAGCAGGCAAGCCACCTGATGGTAAGGATTCATCGCCGCCCATGGACATTTGCAATACCAAAGGAGTTGCCGAGGCAAGGAAAAGGAAGGGGACTGAGGGAGGAATTGGGACACGGGCGCTCTACACTCAGCCTACGGAATGCAACAGTATGCATCCTGCTACTTGAGGTCGTCGTGCCGACACATTTATGCTAGTATGTAGACATGCCAGCAGGACATTACTACTACAAGATGATTCTGCGATCATTCTTATTTTTTTTACAAAATGAAGGATAACTATGTTATCAAACCAATCAATCTATATATTTTATATAATATACAAAATATATAGATTGATTACATGAGTAAATATATTTCATGTGTACCTTATGAAATAGAGAATATAGAATTATTGCATAATAGTATGGCTCACAAAATTTTGCCTAGTGATGGCGCACATTTTTTTTCATCCTTTAACGTCCCACTGCAGGGCAAAGGCCACCCTACCCTCTTTCCACTCCTCTCGGTTCAGAGCTTTTTGCGGCCAATCCTTCCAATAAAGGTCTAGCTCGTTCCACCATCATCATCCTTTTGGGCCTGCCGCGACTTCGTCTGCCGTTGTGTGTCCTTAATTTTATGACATTTCAGTAATGTTGCATTTCCAAAAATAAACAGAGGTTGTGTGACACATGGTATAAATGTATTGTTTGCACTTTTAGCGTATTATAAGGTTTGACAAGCGACGACCTATATTTTAATGTAACGATAGATATAAGACTAGTTGCACGGTGGTAAAAACTTGATACTATGGAGTAGAATCTGGTAAGAAACTAAATATAAACTCTTTAAATTAATGATATTATTACAGTATACACTGCTATTTACAATATTGCGATATCAAAATTTGCAAGGACAATGTAGGTTAATGTTTTAATTACGAATTAAAAGTTAAGAATACTTAGTTAAATTAGTGAGTGTCAAAATAACAGAAATGATCTCAAAGATGTGATGACAGTTAAGACAGAACGCGATCTAATTGTGAAAGATTATACTAAGCGCAATGCTAATTATGTTTCATACATATTTATCATTCATAATGAAATGTTAATGGTTTAACTGTGCTGCGTCTGTGGGCGTGCCTAATTAAACTATTGACCCCGATATTAAATTCATTGTAGTCACTCGATTTTTGTTTGCAGATGCTTGTAGACGGTGGGCGGGATTCATTCATAGATACTTATCTGATGCACATTTCGGTCTTTTAAACGAATAATAGTCGCAAGCGGGGCTGCTGAGAGGTCGAGGATTCATTTCCAGGTTGAGGAGTTTGTTATTGGATTTTTCCAAGCAATTAGGTTTGAGTCTGATTATGGCTATCGGCCCACCAACATGGGATACATAACATGAGGTACAGGCGTGATGGTAGAAACATACGTTATGTTATTAAGATCATGTATTTAAAGTCAGTTTATAACAAGTAGTCTAAAATGTCTGTGAGCAGAACATTAAAATATTAAATCAAAATCTTATTTATTAAAAGTAAATATATGAATAACAGGGGCAGTTCAAACATCAACATAAAAATGAATTCTGAAATATAATACTTCCCTCTGTTAGTAAGTAATATCAAACGCAAATTCAGAAATAGAACGTTGAGCATTACGACGCTACACTTTTTATGCATCATTGTACTTAAGGTCATCATCATCATTATCCCACTATTGGGCATATGACTTATCTTAGAATGAGAAGGCTTAGCACAACTCGTCTTGCAGGTTGGGAGATTTCACATGCCGCAAAATGTTAAGAAATTAGTCACTTACCAAAAATTGCGGGTAGATCGAGGCGTATTGCAGTGAATCCGTCTGTCTCGAACAACACGAAATTAGATCAACATTCATAATTATAATAATATCCACATAAACATTGCACAAACACACGGTTTTACAAATTCACAAAACACATTTTATTTTTAAAATTTTATAATGTTAAAATAATAATTTTCATTTACAGTTCCCGCGCGTACTTTTTTATTGACGACAACTGACAGTTGTTTCGTCAAAAATGTTTGATCTGGCAATAAGTCTTTTTAGCCAGTCATCTATTTCATAATCTCATTTTTTTTTTACGTATTTAGAGATATGCATTTTTTTTTTCATTTCAGATATTTTTTATGTATGTAAATACCTATTTAATATTTTAGCATCGATTCGGGTCTTGGTTGTTTGTGGTTTATAAAATTTGCTGTTGCTGTCCCAGAGTTAAGCACCTGCCTCGTATAAGAATCAAAGAATTTACTGCACAATACAATTAGAATAAAAGTCCAGATTGATAGATTGACAGAAAACGCACAGCTTCTTCGAATTGTTTGCCCAAAACCTTATATAAAACGCCTTAAATCAGCACAGCTTAAACCGGAAGGTCTTACTTAGATCCATTAGAGTCGACTCTAGGAGTATAATAGTTTGTACGAGGGTGTTTTTTTTTTAAATTCATGATAGGCCTACGCTTGACCGCCAGTTTGCCTTATGTTAAGCGATACTGCGATCTACGATGGAGCGCGCTTGTCTAGGAGAAACCGATTCACTCGAGATATAGACACCCAGAATATATCATCAGGGAGACCTACTCGGGAAGCTCATTCCACATTTTAACGGTAGGCATGATGAAAGTAGACCTAAAGCTTATGTAACGTAGATGAACACTAACTCAGTTTGGGAAATCACAATTGTTTCTTTCTTTATAATCAAATCTTGCAACAGAGACAGTCTGCGACAGTAGAATAAGCTCTCCTCCTTCACGCCATTCATCTTTGTTTTCCGCAAATCTTGTCCAAGTGTTTCCAATAAACTTTAGGTATTTATACCCTTTTCTTATCTCCTTATTCATCGTGTACCTGAAGGCCCTCAGGGATCTATTCCACCTGCACTCACCACATACCTATAGCCAAATGTCCAGCAGTCCCAGCAAACTTTTATATCGAGTGGATTGAGTAAATATTGCTTATAGCCTAGAAAAGGCACATGCTCTGTGGTCAAAGTGTGCCAATTTTAACAGCCAGCGACCATTATACAGATGTGCATAATCTCAGTATGCCCCTCCCCCCTCCTCACCCCTTTCACCTGCCCTCGGCTCTTCGTAGCCTACTTCCGCGACACACATTCCCAAATCAACCGGATTGGAACCTAGATATTTTGGACACTGACTTCCAAACTAAATTTGACTTTCATACCTTCTGATATGGCTGTTTTTCTTATGGCAGTTTGAGTTTAAAGGAAAGTATGACTTGTTATTTTGATTTTAAGGTCGATTAAAGCGTTGAAGACGAATGATCAATGAATTCAAAACGGTACGCGGCGTTTTGGCGCGTGAGTTTAAATTCGTATGATTTTAAACTTCTTTTGATTCCTACTCATTCAAAATTCCACTTTACTATAACGAAATAAGGTTGCATATTAAATGGTTGGATATGTAGGTTTTTGAGTACACTCGGCTAGCACATCCGAATAGTATCGTGCGACTTTTTTCGAATCGCAATAATAGTGTTTATTTTTCGTCGCAAGCGCAATGTTTGACACACTTCGGAGAACTTTTACTATCTTTTCAAGTAACACTCGTGTAATTGATTGTTAATAATTACAATAAAAATAGTGCTTGACGTCTCGTATACAGCTATTGGCGTTTATAGCTGGGAAAGCTGCAGTAGGTACCTATAAGTAGTGATTGATCTCACTAAAAATGCGCGCGCGCAGTAAACTTCAAGTTTAATGCTTTATAGCTTTGAAGTTGACATAGGTAGGTAAAGTTATTGGTAGGTTTTTTAATAGTGCAGAAAATCCTTTATCGTTTGCCGCTGCAGGAGGTGCTGGGATTCGTGATATTCACCACGACCATGACAGGCTGTGTTCTAGCTCGCTGGACCCATACCGCAGCGGTAAACCAGATTCTCTGCACTCTTAAAAAATCTACCAAAAACTTCACCTAACCGTGTAGATACTTAATATTATCGGTTTCAAGACTAAAAACCACAGTTGCCTTACTAGTTACAGACATAGCTTTTGTTCGATTCGCCATCATAAGAGTTCTATGGTCAGAAGTCTGCAGGGGCTCTCACGATAAATAAATAAACTGCTAAAATAATAAGTAGCATGTCACTAGCCTACGTCATCCGTGGGCGGGCCGTAAAGATAAATCTCTCGTACAATGTGAGGCACGGTGGCTGAGGCGCTTAACTGGTTCCTCGAGAGGCTTTCGAGGTAGTCTTTGGAAGTAGGTTACATATGTAGGGCGTATACCATAGTTTTTAGTTTATAAAGGTGGAATACGAATCGCAGAAGAAATATTAAGGCAAACCTTCAGCCCTGGCCGCCAAATTCAAATTTGTTTTGGTTTTTGGCAAATTGATCGGCTATAACACATTCTAGGTAAGTACAGTGGGTAATAGCTGTTACCTGACCCACCCTAGGTGGGACGGCGGGGTCTCGGTGGCTCAGGTAACAGCTATAGCCCACTGTACATGGCAGTAGAAATTTAGTTATAAATAGTCATTTTTTGCCGAATCCTCTTATTTTACACCTAGATGTCCTACGATAACGATTTTTAAGCAAAAGCTTTAATACTCGATTGTGAATATGTTATTGTAAATATCGCAATTTTAACTGCCATGTCCTAAAATGTTTTATGGCCGAACAATTTGCGAAAAAACAAAAAAAACTATTGAATTTGGTACCCAAGACCAAGAAAATTTTGAAGTTTGTCTACTTCTTCATCGTGTCTCCAAAAGATATGACAAAAAGACAGTGTTTATCAGGTAAATTAAATAGATTACCTACCTTCATAAGACCTTTTATTTATTTACAAGTTAGATTATGTTTTTCATCTGGAGTGTGGAGTTTATTTATTTTTTAACTTTTTGCAAGTCAATGTTTGACATTTTGAACTGTAGCCGCTTTGAGTAGTCAAGTCTCAACTGAAGGCACGTATTATTATATCATTGTATAGGTTGACCACAATCAAGGGCCATACAAATACATTAAAATAATTAAGTAAAGATATCATCCTATATTAAAATTATCATCCTATATTAAAATTATAGTCTTCCAAACAATAAATAAAAATCGTGCTTTCGTCCGATTTATTTTATTTATTTGATCCCCAAAACACACCTCCACCATGTAGATAATAATTACAAAATAAATCTTATGTAAGTACATATAACAATATTAATCATCCAAAACATAAATCAACAAAATAAAATTCTAGATTATCTAGTGAAAATATATCATAAAAGTCTATGAAAAATATATCATAGATGAGTCAGCTTATTGGATACAAAATTTGTCATAATAGGTATATTATCCAAAATTAATGACATGCGGACAAAAAATTAAGAAATATTTTTATTTGCAAAACCAAAAAATCAATTCTAAAACGAGGCCTAAGTCATTAAAATAATAAGGTGAATAATCTTTGTAAAATTATTAGCAACTTATTTTGATACTTTAAAAAACCTCGTTATTTCGAATTAGACTAATAAGATGGAAAAGATAGGTAGGTACTTTACTGGTTTTGCAAAAAAATACATATTTTCATTTGTTATTCTATTATTGTAAAAAGCAATTGCATTTGCTCTTTGCATAGCTGTAAATTTTTAATTAGTTAGTAGTAAAACGGGTAATTTGTACACTTTAGACGAGATGCTTTTAAAAAAAAAAACTAAATAACTGTTGTTGCAGTTTCGAATCAGTTCGCTGCAACATATTCATGACAATTAACATTTTATTTATCAATACTTTAGCATTGATTCATGAAAAATGTATTTTCAAATTTATATTGCGTTAAAACTTGATTTAATCCATTTTTTGATTTATGAAAATATCCGCATGTTTACTGGGATTCTGATTTTTATTGATTTTTGATCATTATATATCTTAATACTTACAAAAATATAACCGTTAGGTGATAAAATGTTACAAATCTGATAAAGCAGTTTATTCTATGTAAAAACACAAGTTCACTGTAATAATACATCAATACGTGTAATATTACGTCATACATAAAATATTCTATGTAAAACATAACTTTATTGGTTTTTTTTAAATCTGAGTTTTCGTTACATTGGCACAAAATTCTATCTTATGCCTAATTACCTTTTAGACTAACTGGTACAGGTAACATGAAAGTAGGAACATTTTTAAATTATTCTTATTTAGGAATATGTATATTAACATCGATATTATTTATTTATTTATCAATAACACTAAAATATAGTTTTAATATATTGTATTCTACATCACGATATAAATCGAAGTCACGGATTATAAACACTAACTTATAATGTATCAGTCAACATTAATAATACTTATTTAATATAATAATACTTTCATCGAATAACAGGAAAACAGAAATAAAAAGCTTCATAACCTCTATAATTGAGAACGGCGCCATCTGTACTTGAATTAATCAACTACTACCAACCTTAACTGCGAGACATTTTAAATAACAATTACAAAATAAAATAAAATTTATTTTTGTTATTAAAATCAAACAATTAAAGCAATAACTTTTTCTCCAGGGCTGCCCATAAAGGGTCAAGCTGCGGTGTAAGGGCGTAAGAGTTGTAAGTATCGGTATCTGTGATTACAGATGGCGATGTCTCTCCGAATACCATGTAGTGCTCGTTGGGGGCCACAGAGGGCGTCAGTGAGTTTGTGCGGCGACGACCGGAGGCCATACGGACGCTGCGCATCATAGCAGCGGACTTCATACGTTCTAAATAGAAAAAAGTTGGTTTTTATATTAAGCTGACATACCTACTGTGTTAAAATTAAGGCGGATATTCCGCTGCGGTGGCCTGTTATGAATGACCGATTCTTTGTAGTACTAGGAAGAAGGTAAGTACCGAAACAGTAAGCTCTTACCGTCGGCGGTGTTGAGCGGGCAGTACTTGATGATGTGTGCGTGTGACGTAGGTACACTCACCGTCGGCGGTGCTGAGCGGGCAATACTTGATGATGTGTGCGTGTGACGTAGCTGTAGGTACACTCACCGTCGGCGGTGCTGAGCGGGCAGTACTTGATGGTGTGTGCGTGTGACGTAGCTGAAGGTACACTCACCGTCGGCGGTGCTGAGCGGGCAGTACTTGATGGTGTGTGCGTGTGACGTAGCTGTAGGTACACTCACCGTCGGCGGTGCTGAGCGGGCAGTACTTGATGGTGTGTGCGTGTGACGTAGCTGTAGGTACACTCACCGTCGGCGGTGCTGAGCGGGCAGTACTTGATGGTGTGTGCGTGTGACGTAGCTGTAGGTACACTCACCGTCGGCGGTGCTGAGCGGGCAGTACTTGATGGTGTGTGCGTGTGACGTAGCTGTAGGTACACTCACCGTCGGCGGTGCTGAGCGGGCAGTACTTGATGGTGTGTGCGTGTGACGTAGCTGTAGGTACACTCACCGTCGGCGGTGCTGAGCGGGCAATACTTGATGATGTGTGCGTGTGACGTAGCTGTAGGTACACTCACCGTCGGCGGTGCTGAGCGGGCAGTACTTGATGGTGTGTGCGTGTGACGTAGCTGTAGGTACACTCACCGTCGGCGGTGCTGAGCGGGCAGTACTTGATGGTGTGTGCGTGTGACGTAGCTGTAGGTACACTCACCGTCGGCGGTGCTGAGCGGGCAGTACTTGATGGTGTGTGCGTGTGACGTAGCTGTAGGTACACTCACCGTCGGCGGTGCTGAGCGGGCAATACTTGATGATGTGTGCGTGTGACGTAGCTGTAGGTACACTCACCGTCGGCGGTGCTGAGCGGGCAGTACTTGATGGTGTGTGCGTGTGACGTAGCTGTAGGTACACTCACCGTCGGCGGTGCTGAGCGGGCAGTACTTGATGGTGTGTGCGTGTGACGTAGCTGTAGGTACACTCACCGTCGGCGGTGCTGAGCGGGCAGTACTTGATGGTGTGTGCGTGTGACGTAGCTGTAGGTACACTCACCGTCGGCGGTGCTGAGCGGGCAGTACTCGATGATGTGTGCGTGTGACGTAGCTGTAGGTACACTCACCGTCGGCGGTGCTGAGCGGGCAGTACTCGATGGTGTGTGCGTGTGACGTAGCTGTAGGTACACTCACCGTCGGCGGTGCTGAGCGGGCAGTACTTGATGGTGTGTGCGTGGTCCCCGCGGGCGCCACAGCGGCGGCACACGAAGGCGCGCAGCACGGGGCAGGTGACGCGGCCCTGCGCGTCCTTCAGCGCGTGTGACCGGTAGTACGACTCGCGCTCGCCGTTGTTCTTGCAGAAGCGGCACTCCTAAGTAAAATAAATTTCTAGTTAGTTAGCAGCGCAATACCTATATGGTTAGTATCTCTCGAGCTTTGTTGTGTAACTATTACAAACAGCAATTTAGTCTGCTTATAAGTTTTATGTACAAAACAGCAATTAATGTCAACAATATTGTCCTGCTGTTGCCTGCAGGAAAGAGGGAGCAATATCCTTGTATAGAACTTAGTACCCACAATTGGATTCTTCACAACTATCATATAACTACTATACTCACATTAGCTATTTTCTTGGTACGTTTCTGAATATCCCCTCTGGCCTGTTCTATTTCATTGAGCAGGGAGAACACCACGGCGTTCGGTAACGAGTTGAGCACGCGCAGCTGATCCTCTGTCACAGAGGAGGCCAGCGTAGACGACACGTTTCCTGAAACGTTAACAGATAATAATCCATAGTATCCATGGATAATAATCCATTTCAACATTTATCTGCAAACTAAAGACTGCCTAATGAGTCTGGTGTTCCGAAGCGCGACTGCTACGCTAGAGGTCCTATTACTGGGTACCCCTTTCAGGCAAACTGAGGAAATCAAACGCGCTAACAACCAAGTTCCTTACACTTTACTTAACACTGTAGAATTTATTTCATCCCGGCTATTCCCGTGGTTTTACACTTGCATCCCAGGATGCAAGCAAATAGGTTTTATCAAATATATCTTGTAAATATTTATCTAAATCTGTTATGAGTTTTAAGCTTGGAAAGGTAACACAGAACCAGCAAACGGATAAACGGGCATTTAAAAAGAGTATCGATTTTTTTTAGTTATAACTCATGCTATGTATTTTAATTACTTAGATATGGTAAGATACATATAAACTGAGTAGGTAACCTACCCAAGGAATGATCAACAAATACCTAAGTGAGCTCACACCAAGCTTCAAATTAATACCTTCAACTCACATTGTTCATATACACTTCTACAGATAGACTATCGACTTCGAAGATTAACACTAGCATAGGCACATATACTTAAATACTTGATAAGTTAATTATACAGACCTTCAATAGGAGTTGAAGTGGTAAACTCTGCGTCATTGAACTCCTGGGCAGTGGTCGAGGGGATCCACTCTGACTGCGGGCGCGGCAAGCGCTGTGCAGGAGTGCGCTCCGGCTCCGGCCATGACTTCTGACGCAAATATGCACTAGCGGGGCCCATGCCGACCAGGTTATCTACATAAATTAATTTATTGTCTGATCACGCGAATTTTTTTATATGATTAAATGACATTCATATCTGTAAATAGATCTTTTATAGACATTTTTACAAGTCAATGATTTACATATTTTTTTAAAACTAAATGGCGCCGGCATTTCCTATCTGAGGACCTCTGAAAAGAAATGGCGAAACAAACTTAGAGAATCATGGTCTCATTTAAAGTGCAAGACACTAGTAACAGACAATAGTTATATTATTAGTTATGCGAGTTTAACAATGTAGGGCTAAATCTGAAAAGGCCTTTAGAAGAAAGAGCCATAGTTGCTACTATGGCTCTTCCTTCTAATGGCTTGAGTTGAGTTGACCAGTCCTAACTGACGGCACGCATATATCAGTCATCGTGAAGCAAAACCATTTTTTTAAGGAAGCCATTTTATTAGGATCGCACGCTAACACTTTTTTTAAGTTTTCTAAGGATTTTTGCGTTACAAAAGATCTTTAAAAAAAGCTGCGCAATTCTAGGATTTCCTCATCCTCTATCGGGTGCATTTATAAGTGAACTATGTTTACTCAGTTACACTCACCAGCATGGTTGCCCCAGATTCTGTCCTCGTCTGGCGTGTACGGCGAGTCCAGGCCGTTCATCTGAAAATCCTTCATGATATCCTCCAGGGTACATTTCCCTGTCACCACTGCAAACAGACATCCGCATGAGAATTTAAAGTACCCAACAAATTCTGCTTCTTTAGTCAACAGTCGCACTCAAGAGAGCGAAAGACAAAACTTATTCTAGAAACAATATTTTCTTATGCACGTATTTATATCATTTTCTATAATTTAATTACTCTGTGGGTAATTTAATTGCAATTGTAACAACTGGACCTTACATAAAACCCTCACTTCGGTATATCCTTGACTATGAATCTTGTAAAACAACCGATTCGGTTCAGAGCGAAATGTGGGCCACAAATTAGGTTTATTTATTAGTCACAGCTACATAATGAGATTCTATTGGTAACAACATCGAAAAGGGTTTCCAGAATTTTGAGGAGCCGAACTAAAATTTATTATCGTGCTCGATAGATGGCGTTACGGGTAAAATTAGAAGTCGCTATGGTTTCGTTACAAGCCGGTGGCTGAGTATTGCTTTAGTATGTACAATGCACATGTAATTGACTTGGTAAATAAAATTTTTGGAAAAGGTTGGGCCCTTTTTGGTCCGACCTTTAGTTGGTACTATAGTTAAAGTTCAAATTCAAATGTTTTATTTCAAATAAGCTTTTACAAGCATTTATGAAACGTTATGACTCCAGTTGCACGGTTCCTAAAATATGATCCTATGGAGAAGAATCCGGCAAGAAACTCCATGGAACTCACTGGTACATCATTACATCATAGCAATGAGAGGATGTGAGGATTGGATATTAAAATTATTAAAGATTCCCAGCATCTGAGATCATCCTAAAAATAAAGAAGCTATGTGGAAGAGTCCGTAACTGTACGATGATATAATAGAGTACAGGCTAGGATGGGATTGAGCTTACGGTTAAAATTGAACAGAGATATCTGGGCTGGGGTCACGGTAAAGTGTCCCCGCCAAGACGAGCCGAAGGAATCAGTGTACTACGTGGTACACATGGCTACATGTCAACCTATACAAATCCAGTGTTTTTTTTTTTTATGGGATAACTCGGCAAACGAGCAGGCGAGCTACCTGATGATAAGTAGTCATCGCCGCCCATGGACATCTGCAAAACCAAAGGAGTTGCAGGTGCGTTGCCGATCCTATTTAGGGAAAGGGAGGGGAAGGAGAAAAGGAGAAGGAAGGGAATTGGGGAAGGAATTGGGCCTCCGGCCCTCTAGCTCACCGAACGAAGCGCATTAGCGAAACGCTACTACTCGGACGTCGGTCTTCTGCGAGAGTGGTACTTCCCCGGCCGAGCCGGCCCATTCATGCTGCGAACAGCGTGGCCCTACCACAAAAAGTTTAAGCTGATCATACAATAAAAGGCCAGCGTAAACTGTTTTTGTATAGCTTGATGTGTAGCATTGCGTACAACTTCCTTTCAGCCTTCAGATCGTCTCTCCTCGGGCGAAAATATTTTTTTGTGGTTTCGAGGGATGTTGATAAGTATTTAGCAATAAGTAAGATTAATAAATCGCCTAATCATATATGTCTGCCTCATTAGTCTAGTGGTTGTAAGCACGACTGCTACGCTAGAGGTCCTGGGCTCGATACTCAGATCAAGTACAGTGTTATTAGGTTTTTCTATGAAATTTCCAGTAGCAGCTCGGAATCTGGATTTGTGCCCGGTTAATAGCAATAGGCCCATAATACATGGTACCTAAACATACCGGTGAAATGTGGGGGTATATTAGTACCTCTCTGCTTAACCCTTCGGAGAATGCAGGCGTAATGGTATGTTATGTTCTAATAATAAGAAAGCTACCTTCTAAAAACACGGCACACATTGAATACTCACAATCGTGGTAGCTCGTCCTCTTCAGCTCGGTGGTGTTGTCCGAACTCCGAGGGTTTGTCTGGTAGGAGGGCCAAGTCCCTTGACTGCCCCATGATGTCGACTGCAATGATTTCAGTATTATACTGTTGAGTGTAGGTTATTGTTAGTCGTCACCAAAAGCGACCAAGATAACGGAGTACAAAATCATAACGTAATAAAATAAATTCAAATTCTTTGAGTACGATTGGGACTGCTACGCTAGAGGTCTTGGGTTCGATCCCTAGGTCGACCAAAGTGGTGTGCGTTCGCGCAGCGGAATGTTGTTGAATTTAAAGATTTTAATTATGCAGATATTTAGTGTATGACGTCGTATAATTGTGTATGGTAAAAAAAAAATTGTGCACGCAGCCATTGTGGAGAAATTCATCAAAAACTGATTCCGCTGGGCGAACGTTGTCCTGGCGGAACTTTTTTTAATCCATAAACTTTAGAAGAAAAAAGATGTGTCCAATAATTAGTGTGTATTTGTGTGTAATTGTGCACGTATGAATAACATTAGTGCATGCATAAACTTCGGAGAAATTCAAGTTTCCGCTACGCGAACGTTTGGCCATTAGCTAGTTTTCATATAAAGCGCTTACATAGAGAGCTGTAGAATTTTACATACATTGTTTTGAATTTGTTTATATTTGTTTAAAAAACAGATTTAGAAAAAAACGTAGGGCTTAAAAGATAAAAATATAAACGTAAAATACGCTTATTAGGTCTTAGTTCTTAAAGTATGCACTTTGGGGTCTAGATTTTCACGTTTATACAAACCTTGTAAGTGTCTGCAACATGTTGCCAAGTATCAATGATGTTCCGTTAGTAATTAAAGAGTTATAGGACAATTTACCATGAATAGATCACTGTTTACAAAGCAGTCAAATATCACGACGTTCTAAAGGCATTGCATGGTAAAATGTATGCCAATAATTAGTGTATTCATTCATCTATTCACATGCAAAATTTAATGTCATTTAATTCAGTAATTAAAGAAAAACAATTATAATACTGACGAAGCATCGAAAAACTACATAACCCGACCAAGTTCGGATAGCTACAAAAAAGCGGCCGTGCAATATATTTAGGTAACATCCCAAAATTTACAGTATAATACCGGTATTGAATTGGTATAGGTGATAACACAATTGTTGTTTCG
Source organism: Subacronicta megacephala (assembly GCA_958496365.1). Classification (NCBI taxonomy): domain Eukaryota; kingdom Metazoa; phylum Arthropoda; class Insecta; order Lepidoptera; family Noctuidae; genus Subacronicta; species Subacronicta megacephala. The sequence goes on from OY292516.1 coordinate 501,842, forward strand.
ATATAATTTATAGGTCATTTATTATTGTACACCTACTTTTTTAAATGTATTTGACTATGACAGAAAGTAGGTACTATTTACGTAGGTACTTTATTTAAGTATGCGCTTGAGACTTGAGATATAATCTAAATATATTATAAGACAAATAAAATTCATACAGCTAATTTCTATTGAAGATTTCACGGATCAGGATTCTAACTATAGACCCCTTAGGGAAATTAAATAATTACCACATGTAAGTACCTACTACTGTTTAGGTAAATATTTATCATATTGTAGCTTATTACTACACTATTTAACCAATGGACTAGGCATGCACGAGCGTTCCCCTTTGCAAGTTTAGTGGATCAAACAAATCTAATAACTTAAAAAAAACTACTTCTTGAATCGATTTTTTTAATTGATGTATACCGTTGTACTGTACTGTGACTTATGTATGTGAGCGTGTTCCCCCGCACCCCACCAAAATATGTAGAATTATTTTGTTCGAAGCGGTACGCTTAAGGCTAGTCCTTTGGTTAAATAGTCTAAGTATTGGAATTGATCAAAAATATTCTAGTGTGAAAAAATAGACAACGCGCTGCGCGCAACGAGCGATAGGCGGCTTCTCGCTTGAAATTCGCTTTTTTTTTTATTAATAAAAAAAAAAATCGGTACTTCCATCCTTGAAGAAAAGAGAGGGCAATATGTTTTCATTAGCCGCGGCCCGCAACGCTTGTGTACGCAACTGTACCGTATTAATAAATACTATATTGGAAGGTTAAGAACGTTTCTTAGATATATGGCACGGCCGCTTTTTTGTAGCCATCTGAACTTGGTCGGGTTATGTAGGTTTTCGATGCTTCGTCAGTATTATAATTGTTTTTCTTTAATTACTGAATTTAATGACATGAAATTTTGCATGTGAATAGTTGAATGAATACACTAATTATTGGCATACATTTTACCATGCAATTCCTTTAGAACGTCGTGATATTTGACTGTTTTGTAAACAGTGATCTATTCATGGTAAATTGTCCTATAACTCTTTAATTACTAACGGAACATCATTGATACTTGGCAACATGTTGCAGACACCTACAAGGTTTGTATAAATCTAGACCCCAAAGTGCATACTTTAAGAACTAAGACCTAATAAGCGTATTTTACGTTTATATTTTTATCTTTTAAGCCCTACGTTTTTTTCTAAATCTGTTTTTTAAACAAATATAAACAAATTCAAAACAATGTATGTAAAATTCTACAGCTCTCTATGTAAGCGCTTTATATGAAAACTAGCTAATGGCCAAACGTTCGCGTAGCGGAAACTTGAATTTCTCCGAAGTTTATGCATGCACTAATGTTATTCATACATACACAATTACACACAAATACACACTAATTATTGGACACATCTTTTTCTTCTAAAGTTTATGGATTAAAAAAAGTTCCGCCAGGACAACGTTCGCCCAGCGGAATCAGTTTTTGATGAATTTCTCCACAATGGCTGCGTGCACAAATTTTTTTTTACCATACACAATTATACGACGTCATACACTAAATATCTGCATACTTAAAATCTTTAAATTCAACAACATTCCGCTGCGCGAACGCACACACCAAAGTGTTATTTGGGTTTTTCTGTGAAATTCTCAGTAGCAGCTCGGAGTCTGGATTAATTTGTGCCCGGTAAATGGCAATAGGGTCGCCCCCTATTACATGGGACCTAAACATACCGGCGAACTGTGGGTGTATATTAAGTATACACCTCTGCCTACCCTTCGGGGAATACAGGCGTGATGGTATGTATGTAAACACAGGTATAAATATCACAAAGTTGGTACAAAATGGGATCACTGCAAGTGCGCTGTGCTTTACTCTTTCGAGCCGAGTTAGATTTATGATAGAATTGTTTTATTCAGAGACCAAGAGAGAACGAGAGAACCGGTCTCAGGAGACCGAAACAATAGATTTTAAATTGTGTCTATTATAAAGACTGAAGGGTTAAAGTATTATTATGATAGTAAATAAAAATCTTATAACATAGGTACCTACATATTCGGATACTCCTGGGCGTAAAGAATATTTTTTTATGAATCAATTTTTATTTGGTATTTATACCTGTAGGTTGGTATTAACAATAGTTACTTAAGTGGGTGGGTACTCGGGCAGGCACCTTCCTACCTTTTAAAAAAATAAACTTTATTTCAATGGAATAAAGTGCACGTTACAATGACAGTTGTTGTGCCTGTTGTGTACGGTGTTCATTAAATATCATTATCATTCAAATCCAATATTTACATAGGTACCAACCTACCTAAGTACCCCTACCTCCCTACATTGAAATTAAATCTCAAATCTCAAATCGGTGCCAGCTTGCTGAAGTGTAAGTAGATACCTACTCCACTTGACCGGGTGTCGGATTTATTCATTTGGTTTTATTAATAACTAAACATAAACATAAGTACTTAGGAAGGTAGGTACCAACGCAGCTCCAATATCAACAAAAGTAACGCCTATCAGAAAAAATGCTTACATCTCGAATAACAAAACAGTATTGCGATTATTTCATGTGATCACAGACTACCTACATGTTAACCAATATAGTTCTTTATTATGTATGAATTTGCTTATGTACATACATAAATAGGTACATTAAGTACCTATTTGATATTACATTTCAATTTGCACTAAAAATTTAAAAAACATGTTCTATGGAACGGATTCAAATGTAATGACATTTGAATCCCACAGCATGCAATACAATTACTGGTCTACGAACAATAATACCTAATGATTTTGATCGCATTTAAATATGACCTACCCCCAAATTATAAAAAGAAAAGCTCACGTCTATTATCATTAATAACACGTGTCCTAGGTTCTCAAATTTTATAAAAAATACGTAAATATTAGGTCGTGAATCCTCATTACACTTACCGGGAGTCCAGGATATTTTTAAAACATGTTATAACTTGTTTGTCCGAAAATATCGTAGTTTTTATTATTTACAAAACTACAAACAGTAATTTATCAATAAAATACTTACAGAATTTGATGAACTGCCGCTGCCATAATCACTATAATATTGCAAACCAGTGCTCATTATTCCAAATTTAAATTTACGTAATTTTGAATTTAGATCAACGTGTTCTTTACGAGACGACTAGAACCGGAATGCGGCGGCGCGGCGGCGTTACGTATAGCGGATTCCGGGACTCTCATTGGCTGACGATAGCGATGGCGGGACGATAATACATCAATAAGCGAGTCGGCAAAACTAAGGGATAGAAAGGATAGAATTTATATTAGAGTATGTTTATAGGTTTTTTTGTTTAGCATTTGTTTTGTTATTACTTTCGTAAATATTATATGGCAAATATTCAAGGCACGCTAAACATGTGCGTGCCTTATTCACAGGTCACCGTATCTTGAATTCGTAAGTAAACCATAGGTCTGAACCCGCGTTCCCACAAAACATGTTGCAAATATTTATCTAGCTGTTTGCAACATGTTTTGTCGTCAATGGGAATGCGGAGTTATAGGCATTATGAACATATAAAATGTTAGACAAGCCTATACTGGATTTGTATAGCGTGATGTGTGTGTGGCCGTGCGTACGATGTACATTGCAGTAAACTGCGTCTAGCGCAAAGATTTTAAACGTTGGTTTAGCATAGTAACTAAATGTTAAGATTTAATTATTATAACGAGAAAATAAAATAGAAGTTAACCTAGCTATTATAAGATGTATTGTATGACCTTAACCTATACCCCGCCTATCCCATTCACTCAGATTGGTATACCTACGTTTGCAACATTTTTTGACATCAGCGTCAGTGGAATCGCAGGGTATGTTCAAATGGTACCCATCAATAGACTGGCAGCGCCAAGGGCTTCTTTCTTTATCATATAATCACACCAATATTGTGGTATTTGCAGCGAATCTTCAACTAGGTAACATAAGTGGGTACTAACTAACGAATAATTTTATGTAATGCTATGTAGCATTATATATTATATGCTCCAGCCCTAAACGTAAATTAAAACAAAAATAAAACCACAGTTTTGCACGTAGCTTTTATTACAGCCTCGATTCTGTACAATAATATAGGATCTCTGTTGAATACTGATTGCGTGGTGTTCGGTTAACTGCACAGGCTACCTACACTACATATTATTATTGTCAAACTGTATTAAATTTAACAATCGGAGTTGGCAGTTGCTTTTACCAGCTCAAAACGATATTATTCGAATTTCAATTTGAGTTGGAATTTAGTATTGTGCGACAGGCCTAACCGCTTGAGATTCAGACATGTAGCAACTCCGATTTTGGAATTCTTATCTGTGCAAGTACGCAAATTGAACTCATTAATGATAATACATTCTGATCAACAGAGTTCCCATACATCTATGATGTTAGGCTTACTTAACTTTATTGATATCAAAATGAGTACAATTCCCGTTGAAAGGAAACTATTAACAGCCAAATGTGGACATTACTAAGATACAACTTCAAATGGTTGAAATTCACAAACAGCGCATTATGGAATTAATTCTGTAATGGCGCTACTTAAAACAGCGCCATCTGTGTTTACTTTCGCGAACTAGCAAGTAATATCAACATTTAGCCGCGAGTGCGTTGTGTGAAGCGCGAAGGGCGATTAGTTGGTGTCAATGAAGTACTCCTGGGCAGCTTTGGTGTCTGGTTTGATGGTCTTGGATCCCGGCTGCCAGTTAGCTGGGCACACCTCACCGTGCTTGTCGGTGTACTGGAAGGCCTGGACCAAACGGAGGGTCTCCTCCACAGATCTGAAACAATGTTATATTTAAAAAAAATGGGTTCATAATGAGATAACTGTAATTAATCTTATTCTGCAAGGTATCAATAAACACACCTAATAGGTTACAATAAGTGGATACTTCAGATTTTAATTGTGGGTCTTAAAAAAGCTAACCATATTCAGAAATGTTTAGTCAAAGTTAAATTAATCATAGGTACCTAAATAAAAAATACCCAGTGCCTAACTATCGTTCAATTGTTAAGCAGATACACAAACAAACAATATTCCCTACATTTGATTGATTACTCTATAAACATTTTGCTATAAATTCAAGGTTGATTATGTTATTACCAGTGAAACCACAGGTGACACACGGTTGGGAATACACGATATTAAAGTGATTATAGTGTAACTAGCTTTCCGCCCGCAGCTTCGCCGGCGTGGTATCCCCTATGTCATCCCCACATAGGTGGAAATTTTAAAAACGCTAGAGCAAATATTCGCTTTGTATCAAGTGCCTAAATACAGAGTTTCATTGTTTTATCTTCGAAAATGACGATCTCCCATACAATCTACCACCCCCTATTTCAACCCCATTAAAACTTTTTTTTGCTATAAAACGTAGCCTATTTCCTTCCTCAAGCTATGGTCTATCTCAGTACCAAATTCCATAAAAATCTGTTCCGGGGCTAAACTTGAAATCGTGACTTTGTTTGGACTTCTAAACGAACTTTCAACCCCTATTTCATCCCCACACAGGTCGAAATTCCAAAAACAGAACAAATATTTATTGACTTCTTATCACATGCCTAAATACAGAGTTTCATTGTTTTATCTTCGAAAATGACGATCTCCCATACAATCTACCACCCCATATCTCAACCCCTTCAAAACTTTTTTTTGCTATAAACCGTAGCCTATGTTCTTTCTCAAGCTTTGGTCTGTCTTAGTACCAAATTACATCAAAATCGGTTCCGGGGCTAAAATTGAAAGCGTGAGTTTGTTTGGACTTCTAAACTAACCTTTAACCCCTATTTCATCCCCACACAGGTCGAAATTCCAAAAACGTTAGAACAAATAGTTATTGACTTCTTATCAAGTGCCTAAATACAGAGTTTCATTGTTTTATCTTCGAAAATGACGAACTCCCATACAATCTACCACCCCCTATTTCAACCCCTTCAAAACTATTTATTGCAATAAAAGGTAGCCTATGTCCTTTCTCAAGCTTTGGTCTATCTCCGTGCCAAATTTCATCAAAATCGGTTGAGTGGTTTAGGCGTGAAAACGTAACAGACAGACAGAAAGACAGACAGACAGAGTTACTTTCGCATTTATAATATTATAGTAGGAGAGTAGGGATTGACTACTTCAGATGGCTTGGGAAACGATAACTATAATGGCGTGTCTGATTAGAGGGTAAATTATTGATTATTTTTATAACGCTTACCTACAATAGAATTGAAACTACTTTGAAACTATTTCTATTTCACAAAAAGCAGTTTATTTCAATCTTCTAATATTAGAATAACTGTCATAATACGAAGGTAAATTAAATAATATAAATATGAGACAAGAACTATTTTTATGTATTTAAAAAGTTGTTTCATTACGATGGATACTAAAACCTCTTTCCAGATAATAATTTTCAATAATCCTGTATATATTATGACTACATAATTATTCAATAAAACATCCAGTGAACATGACTTCAATGAAAAGAAGACAGCCAATTTTGTTCAATTTTATTGATTAACATTTGTCAAATCCACTTTTATGAAATCCAATGGAGTCGCTCTTGTGTTTATTAGTAACACACTATTTTGTATCTATCATAAGACTGCTACTTTTCCAAAACGAGAATAAACAACCCGTATACCATCGCTTATTAGTAAGTGAGTGAACATTAAGAATTTTCTGCATCATAAAAACCCAGAAGTCCAAAACGCTTGCAACCTACGTCATGAGAATCTTGGGAGTGCCGATAAGATAAAATTTAATAAGCAAGTCCATTATCGCAGTTCAGAGTAAGACAAAGGTTGCAAGTTACGTAAACAGCAATAAATTAACGGTTTTATAGCTGTCGACAAACTCTGCGCACGTTTAACTGTAATTTAGCACATAGTTTGGAAGTCATTGTTATTAAAATGAAATAATATTGTATTTATAAGGTAGAGATACGTTAATTTATGTTACCATGCAAACAGTGAACATACATTTTTCATGAGTTTTTCACTTTCGCACTGGTTTATTAAACCCCGACTCAAAAACTTAAAGTTTGACGCGTCTCCGTGTGTCTGTCTGTGGCATTGTAGCTCTCAAACGGATGAACCGTTTTTTTTTTGTTTGAGGTGTTCTTAGCTGGCTTGAAAATCGGTCGAAATATAATGTAATTCTCGGGGTTTTTTTAATTTTGTAAATTGAATTTATTGCTTCATATATTTTCTAAAACACCGTCTTCAGGTACTCAAGACATGTCTCCTCGACATTCGACACAGAATTGCTGTTCAATGACAATTGCCCGATTCCGACAAAACTGTAATAACAATTCCAAAATCATTTAATGACGATTTTGACGCAATAAGATTGAAGATTTGGGCCTGTCTCTTTCTATGTGTTAACTCTACGAATCTATTCTGGCCTATCATAGTGGAAACCGATTAAATATGAAATGTGCCAACCAGCAGAAGGCCAGCATGCTAGACTATTATAATCTAATTATGTTGAGAGGAGACCCGGCTCCAGCAGTGGGGGCATTTCATAATGATGATAGTGATTCTTCATTTTTTTTTAAAAAGCTTACTAGCAATGTGGGTTGCACATGACTAGTATTATTGATAACAACTCATATTAAGCTAAATGCTTGTGTTACGAGTGGGTCCACGTCGGTAGTGCTATGGGTGGGTTTTGGCAACCACATGATCGCCAGTCCGCAAATATAGCAATGGATAGACTTGGTTGATACAGACCGTCCCACAGGCAGGTCGTTGACGGTGATCTGCCGGAGGTTCTGGTGCTCGTCGATGATGAACAGTCCTCGGAAGGGGATGCCGGTCTCCTCGTTGAGCACGCCGTAGTCGCGCGCGATGCGGTGAGACTTGTCGCTCAGCAAGGGAATGTTCATGGGGCCCAGACCACCTGCAAATAATGGTGACATCGTTCAATAAAATTTATGAATTAAATAATAGTTGATCATAATTATTATGTTAAAGAAAGTGGAGCCCCATATTAATTTATTTTTGTAATTAATTATAATTTATTATTTTGCTTGATTTGCTTGTAATTTAAACTTAATATTTGTAATATCTTAATGTCTTACGATAATGTAACATGTTGTACAGTACACATTCATTGAGGGAATAGGCAGTTCCTTTGTACCTAACCCAGTCAAGCCTATTGTCTGAACGATGTCATACTTTTCGGGTAATAAATAATTATATGCTTTCTTTTGTCCATGCATTGAAGACGGAAAATGAATTTCTTCTATCAGTCCCAGTGAAAAATAGGTAGTCCATACAGCATTCAAAACTAAAACTATGGGCATTATTTTAAGTTAACAATCAAAGGCAACCCGTTCAATAGCCACACTTGCTACCTATGACGCAGTTCAACATGATGGTAGTGTTGTATGGACTCACCCTGTTTGCGTGGTGTGTTGATCCAGGCAAGATGTGTGAAGTGTGAGTCGGTGGAGGCGCCGATGACCTCGCAGCCAATCTTACGGAAGTCGTCAGCGCGCTCGGAGAACGCGATGATCTCGGTCGGGCATACGAACGTGCTGCGAACAACAAACAGTACATTCAATATTTTAATATAAAGCATTTATTTTATTACCTACAAAAACTGGGCGTGTGAGGCGAGAGCCTGAATTGAATCCCTCATTTTATAATTATAATACTGGAGGAGTTACACCATGTAATGGTAATAATATCAGACCCTTAACTGCTAAAAAGCATTAAAACTAACGCCTTTTCATAGTCCGCATAAAATACCAAATTAAGCAGACGAAATTAAAATAAAATTTAAAAAAAAAAAAAAAAACATAGTTACGCCGTTTTTTATTTCATTCCCTAACTCACATTTGACCCCGATACAATATAAGAATGTATGCTGAATGTTATATTGTGCCCCAGGCGTTCCGAATCAATATTATTTGGTATTGTCTGTAATTATTTCCTTGACGACTGACGTTAGTTACACAAAAAAATCTATTTCCATTATTTAACAGTTTGCTTGAATTATTCATAAGCTAGAAGTCTTAATTAAGTAGGTAGGTAGTGTAGGAACCACAAAATATTTTTATTTCTGGTTAACCAATTAAAACTACACCAAGCGTAGGTTAGGTAGACTATTGTTACTTAAACGCACCATTTAAAGTAAACAATCTTATCATATTTTATTATATCATCATGAGGTCAGTGATCCACCAAATTAAATAAGACGAAGTAAATAGATAAAATACTCATTATATTTCAATTTGTTACTGCTACAGTAATTTTCAAGACCGAAGCCATTTTGATAGCATTCACGACGATTAACTTTGTAAATTAATCGTGACAATGTTAAAAAAACAGTTTATTTCTGTTCAGTCATATAATCTTAGACATACTTTTGCAGAGCAATAGTTGGTATACTTTGATATTGGTGTTTTAAAATAAGAAAATTACAAATATATTAAAAAATAAAGGTATTCACACACCAATGTGATGTTGTCCGATGTTACCAGACAATTTTCCACTAAGGGACGAACATCGATTAATAAGCACTTGGATATGTAACAAATGTGTGCATGTGACGTGGCACTCCAAAGATCACAATAGCGAGATGCGAGGAATTATAAACGAATTATGTCAACAAAACGTTGTTTACAAATACCAGTCTAAGGTTTTATCCCATGAATCTGCGTTATTGATGATAAAAGCTTCGCTTTTTTAGTAACTGGCGGATCTGTTATGTTGCATAAACTCATAAGCACATAAAAACGCAGCGAAATATATCCCAAAACTTGATGACGTGGCGTTTTAATGTTTTATTAAACGTATTTATAAATTTGCTCCATACCCTAATACGACACACAAGCATAATAAAGAAGGCTTTTAAGTCAATATAAACCGTAACAAACACACACGGACAGAACTAATCCTTTCCCCCTTTACCCATTTCTACTCCCCTCTCGGCCATTTTCGGTCCTTTCCTGGCCTTTCTCACTAATTTCGGGGTCTGTCCGCTGGCACGAGCATACAGCCTTCCGTATAATGCTGCGCAGAAGCGATGGAGAGCTCGCTGCTTGCGCAATCTCTTCAATCACTTCTTCGTCGAGGTAGGCCTCCCTGAATAAATTCTTTATCCTTACTAGAGGGAAAGGAGTAGTCTGTCTGTGTTCCGATATCTCGTAGCTGGATGACGGATTATTATTTTCAAATGTTCTTCTTACATCAAAATAGAAAAGGAAATTACTTTTAACAAAAAAGTTAAACCGCCTTCAAAAAATAATAAAATAATTTTGTCTAAAACAGTTTGGGAAGTCGGTGACTTCTATTTGAGTGGGTCTTCTGTTTTTGCCACCGACTTCCCAAACTGTTTTAGACAAAATTATTTTATTATTTTTTGAAGGCGGTTTAACTTTTTTGTTAAAAGTAATTTTATTTTGTAATTTTTAGTGGAAAGTTTTGCTTAGAAGTACTTGTTAGCCAACTAAACGCACTGCTCCAATAAGACAGCGATGTTTCAGAGTAAACGATAATATCATCGATGTAAGCAATTTTTAGATTTTTGTTGATATTTTCAAAACTGCCTAACCGATTTCGATAAAATTTGAACGGGACCACCTCTGAAGTATGACCTACCAAACAAAAAAACAATAATAAAAATTGGTCCACAATTGGCGCAGATATCGAGTAACAAACATACAAAAAAAAAAAAAAAAAAAAACATACAGACGAATTGAGAACCTCCTCCTTTTTGAAGTCGGTTGAATAGTAATAGATTGGAGCAACAAGTCTCCTATTTTTTTATGTCATAATCTTCATTGAATTACTTTAGAACTGTTGATTTGTGACAGTTTTGTCTACGAACTGTCAGTTCTTATGACATTTAAAATGACAGACTTGGCCCAGAATTATATTGAAGTCATCAAGTATGTACGTCTTATTTGTGTTATGTCTAATTAATACTGAGTGATCTATGTAAGGGTTAAGAGGCCCCACTACCACTTCATCTACTATTTATTTCTAATAACGAAGACTTACATGGTCATATCGCATATAGAGACGTTATTGTAGAACACCGCTTAAGGATCGTATAGCACGTGGCTGCCTCTCAAAACAATTAAATGTGCGGAACGGAATAAAGTATTTACGTAATCAATATGAAACAAGTAGACCGGTATCCGTAAATAATCCAGGCATTTAATATTTATTGAATTGCATTAGAAGTAGGGCTACCACAATCACAATGCTAAAGAAACGAAAAAAATAAAGTTTTAACAAACCTAGGTTAGTACCGATACCAGCAAGGTTGTAAAAATCTTAACTAGGTACAAAAAAGTTATCTGATTTTATTACTAACCTTCTAACTGCTAAAAACCAATTTTATTTATAATGGCATAACATGATAATTATTTATTTATTTATTTATTTATTCTTTATTGTACACCACTAACAAAGTAAAAAGAACTAAATATATATGTATATCCACAAAACAAATGTAGGTACAATGGGCGGCCTTATCGCTTAAAGCGATTTCTTCCAGGCAACCATAGTGAAATTAACACTGGACAAGATATACAAAAGATGTACAAAAATAGGTCACTTCTGCAAAACTTTAAAACTAGCTATATATATACTATGTCTTATAAATAAATATACTTGCTTATTTACTATAGTTTATATAATTCTATACTATTCAATAAAACAAGTCTATAAAAAAATACATATATAATAAAATTAAAAACGATTAAGTAATTTATTGTCCCAAGTAGTGCTTCTTCAACAGCTTTTTGAAAATTGGTAAAGTTTGTGCACGTCTTACCGTAAGTGGTAACGCATTCCACAGGCGAGCTGCTAGTACGCAAAAGGATTTATCAGTGAACCTTGTGGAATGCGCTGGGATTTTAAGTTCTAAATTTTCCAATGACCTTAGAACCCTAGAATGTGAGTCACAAAGGAACTCAAAACGTTCTTTAAGGTACAAAGGGGTCGATGGATTGAAAAGCACATTATATAGCAAGGAAAGGATATGAGTATTCCGGCGAAGTCGGATTGGCAACCAGTTGAGCTTAGTACGAAATTCGGAGATATGATCATATTTGCGCAAGCCAAATATAAATCTAATACAAAAGTTTTGAAGTCGCTCAAGTTTATCTAGCTGCTCTTCAGTAAGGTCAAGATAGCTGACATCGGCATAGTCTAATATTGGAAGGAGGAGAGACTGTGCAAGCGTAATTTTAGTGGCTGTAGGTAGGAAGTTCCGAAGTCTTCTTAAGGAAGATGCCGAAGCAAACATTTTCCGATGAATTATGTTACTCAACTTATTGAAAATCAGTTTAGAAGGTAATTGCTAACATGAACAGTTGACAAGTTGACAACCCTATATGGAGTGGCTTGATTATTTATTGAATGCTAATACATGGAACCTGTTCTAGCCGGACGTAGTACGACCGCCGGCGGTTCAAAGAACCGAATAGTGACATCGATACAATTTTTTACATAACATTTAATGCAACAGAACTTTTTACTGGTTGTGTGGGTGTACGCACAAAATCTTGAAACAGTATTGTTGAGGTTATTGCACGAGTTTCCATATTAAAAAATATGGCTTCTATTCTTAACAGTATCTATTTGCTTCAGAGTGTTAATTTATATCAGGTTCACACAGCACGTTTGGATGAGGAAAAATCAAACGGATAGAATTAAACTGTGAACTCAAGTAATTATTGTATGCACACGGTTTTTATAATTTATTTAGAACCAAGTAGGTAAGTAACTATGCACGTTTTCGGGCATGAATAAATAATTTCGTAGACATAATGAAAAGCATTAAGTGATTAAAAGATACGGCATTTGCTGTGTGGACTGTGCAATGTAGTGCATTTTAGCTTCGAACCTGAGATAATAATTATTCCGAAACTTGCACATAAAAAAAAATTTAAAGTATTGGCCGATAAAAACTGTCATACTGTCCCCTTATCAAATAGACGCTACTATTTACATAATTATCTTGAGGATATTAATAAACGCGTTCGTTAAGTTACAACACTTACTTCTCACTAGAACTTACTTTTCCGGAAGTCTGTCCGATAAAACTGACAGCCTTGGTATTCAACAAATAGGAAACCGTTTAATTTATTTGGGTGTCTTTAGTTCAACAATTACTATGTAGGTACCTACATATTGTACTGTTTTGTATAGATACCTACATAAAACCTACCACATTTTTCCGAATCGTATCGTGTCCGGCAATAGCCGCATCTGTGATCGTCTATAGGTGACCCTATAGACACGATACTTGTGTATTAAAAGCATAGTATGTACTCACAAGTCTAGAGGGTAAAAGAAGAGCACGACGTATTTGCCCTTGTAGTCAGAGAGAGCGATGTCCTTGAACTCGCCGTTGATGACGGCAGTGGTCTTGAACTGCGGCGCGGGCTTAGTCAGCTGGAGAGGCATCTTGTTGAAACTGGAATTAAGATAGCAACTTTATGAGTACGAACGGAAGGTTGAAATTTGACTGTGGGTTGCTTCCGATACATTTATGAGGTACCTACTCATAGCTCAAAAGACGCTGACTTCAGTGTCTAGACCGTTCACCGTATTTAGATTAGTTTGTTGCGTCTAATAATATTCTGTAGGTAAGTACGCTGTGTTAATAGCTCATCGCGTAGGTTCTTTAATTATGTTCTTTATTGTTATTATTAGCAAAAAATACTGTCTACCTATTAGCCATAGAATCGTAGCTATTTTTAAAAACTCTATGGTTACATTAGGCTGCATGCTCACTAAAGTGATGACGAGCGGAATGGTACAGTCGGCAGCACATGAGGTTATACAAAACTGTCAAATTTCTCCAAATGATTTTAAACCTTAAAACGTTAATAATTAAGTTCAAAATCAACTGAGAAACATTTGACATTTTGTGGTAACTTGATGTGAAAATTTAGCCCCGCTCCTCGCTTCAGTGGACTGGCAACCTTAGACTAGTACCAGATTAACGAGTATTGTAACCACCACTACATTGGCATAGTATCAGATAAAATTATTACAATCTTACCTTGGTAATAAGCCTATTAAAAAGAAAATGCCTGCATTGTTAAATCATAATTTCGTGAGACTTATCTTTAGCTACATAGCAAACGCGATTAAGATTATCGTTATCGCATATGTATCCTTATTTTTTTTTTCGAAGAATCGATTAAAAAAGGTGAACTCATTTTTTTACTTTCAATCAGATTCCGAAACTATACATATTTTGTGAAAGTAAGAACAGTAAGGGCCACAAAAAATTACAAGGTAATGTAATTAATTTAAGCTTTTTAAATACAATTTACCTAAAAGTTGGGTCGCAACGAGCAAACCCATACAATTCCAAAGACGCGAATGAAACATTAATCTAAAGCACATGCATGCACGCCACTAAGTGGCGGATCACGACTTCGCGAGTCAGGTACCGTTATATTCGTATGTGGCAATAACATTTGACTGTAATATAACAGTTCTGTTGAACCAAAATCGTTTAAGTAAGAGATGTTTACGAATAATTTATCAGAAAATTAAAATAACGTTCGGGGTGAACACGAGTAATTAGCAATGTAGACATTCATTGAAATCAAAGTTCAATTCAGACAAAATGGGGTAACAAATGTAAAAAATAATTTAAATTTAAAATTCGAAACCTTCGACCATCGCATTCTCAATCTCATAACTATGAGGAGCAATCAAGTCACTTAATAAGATCTAAAATATTTTCAAATAAAACTTGAACAATTTAATAATGTTACCAAAAAACTCACTTCAAACACGACGTGTTATCACTGCAAATACTAACGCTCAACTGAAGCAAACTGAAGTTTGAACTTTAAAAATTCTGAACACAGTGTATGGATAAGATAATGAAACACAAGTGGTGCTTGAAAACGTCAATAGAAAAACGGGCGTTATTTGTAATCGAATTAGTGGGTCTGAGGGCAAAGAGCGGCTGCCTTGATGCTTTGATAAAATTGACACAAAATAATAGTGACGGTGTCCAATTATGATAAAGAGATGAATTAAAGATAATGCCAATTGACACGTTTCTCTTTTCGATAAATAATTTAGTCATTTTGTACTAGAAAAATACAGGGATAAAGAAGGTAAGTCCATAAATATTAGGTTTTATAATTATGTAATTCGCTTATTCGCAAGAATTGAATAGTGACACAACTGAAAAATTCAAAATATGAACTATGCAAGTTGGTTCTATACGGCATAAAATAAGCACGCCATTTAGAACGAAAATCCATTATGTGAATGTTTAGACTTGTGCCACTATCGAATTTAGTCAAGAGTTCGCGGTAAAAATCATATTTACTATCTAATCTGTGGTAAAAATACCTGATAAATTAATAAAACTTAAAAATGGTTTATAACAATAGCAGCATTTTTGACCATAAACCTGTTGAATTAATAAAATAATTTCAATCGGTATCAGTCATCCCGAGAATCTTCTTTTGTGTTGTTTGCATAACAATTTATCTTTTCAATGTCATAGGTTGACGATAGATAGAATCATGTAATAATTATCATAAAATAATTTGTCGAAAGCATTACTGAGAATGATTGTGTGTGGATGCGTTTAGGATTAAGCAGGGAGAATATCTACATGAAGTCTATTTAAACCTGCAACATACTGATGATGACGTAGATAAAAGGTGAAAGCACTGACCTAATCCTAACTTTAGGTCTGTGGGTTACAGATTGGCGTCACAGCACTAGCACATAATAGGTAGGTTAGTATGTAGATACCCTACGAATAAATAGATACCCAAATATCTCCATCCAACAAATAATAGTGTTAAACATAGTAACAGTCGCTATTTGAATATTGACTTTTCTGTAATTAAAAAGCCATTACAGTTAAGACGGACCTTTGGGCACCAAATTCTCTGTTAAGTATAGTAAAAAAATATTAAGTACACAGTTGTGAATAAGTCATAGTTTATATCACAATTCTTACTGCTATGATTCTAGAAAGTATTATAAAAGAATAATTGGCGATAAAATAAAATAATTTGGTGTCCAAGGCGAAACAATCCGCCTTAAATATGCAAGAAACTGTAGTTAAAGTCCGTGTAATAGCGGCCAAGGGTCAAATGGCATTGACATGTTACCTATTTCCCAATATTTCGTAAGAATAAATAAGTTACGAAATCTACTGCACTAAATAAAGACGTAATAAAAGAATTGTAATAAAAAAAACCTAAATTTAGCTACGTCATCGAAATAGTCGCGTTGTCTTGGTATTATTACCTGTTAAAGTTCAAGGTTCTCTGGTGGATGCTATGCTACTTTTTTATTTTAAAGAATTGGTACGGTAGGTAAAGTTAACAAATTGTTAAAATTATTCCGGAACTGCGAGTATCTATGTCCTTGCAAACGATATTCAGCGATGTATCTGCAATTTTTGACAAATTCTGTAATTATGTGTGTTCTAGGTGCGTCACTATCGCAAGTGGCGTTTGATGACGTCAGATTACACTGTTTACTATCTGAGAAGTTTCCGAAGTAAACCGGCTAACTGAACTACGTAACTTTTGTAAAAGGAAGACAACCAACCTAAAGCCCTGTGCGAGGTAACGTGGTAAATGCTGAGGTGTCCATTCATGGACAGTGTCTGTTATAGTTCTAGTCTTCCTCCACAGTCCAACTAGCAGGGTTCCGTTCCCATTATAGAAATAATCACTGAGTATTCCACACGTGAACATGTTTTTTAAAATGGTCTCCAAGTTGGTGAGCCTGGGAAGCAGGACAAATTGTCCGTTACGAAAGTTTCTCGTGGCCGTGGAAAGTATTCTACTTATATTGTGGAACTACTTAGGTACTTAGAAAGGATTTTTTTTAATAATCCACTATATTATTTGGATGATACACCCACCTATTATTACCTGTGGGATGATATAAGTTAACAAAACAAAATCGAAAACACCAAGGTAAGGTTATCTAGATAGTAAATACAAATTGGACTCTAACTTTCCTTGTGCCTCGAACCTTTTCGAAAAGCTCAAATAGTAATTCTTTAAAGTCAAAATCTTTCTTTAGACGGTTTTAGAATCTCCACGGCAATAATAAATATGATCAGGTTCAGATTAAATGTCGAGCGAGCATTACGTTGGTAAACAGCGTAAAGATAACTGGGATGATAGTGATAGTACTAAGCTGTTTATGACTGTACTTAGAAGATAGAAAGGAAGCAGGCAGAAGATGAAGTGTTTATAGTTTAATGCGCGACAAATGACAATGTAGGTAAATAGATCTTTGAAAGACCAGATCAGCTTCTGAGCTACCTGCAAACAAATTGTAACTCACGTTTTCTTGTTACCCCGGATATGATTTCTTACAATACTTTTGCCTGAAGCCATAAGCAGTCTTCTTTACATTTGCGTACCTAACTGCATGTTTTTACCCGACTGTGCCAGAAGGAGGGTTATTGCAACGGCCCCTCCCTCATTCCTATAAATTATTAAATAGATAGGCACCTACCCAGATAAGACAAATTCAGGACTCGAGGCCAAGAAACGAAACAAGAAATCGAATTGTCTAGACAATAATGCTGATAACCGATATGTGATATCATTATAGTTAGGTATTAAAATGCTCAGGCTTTATTTCGTAACAGCTGATAAAAGTCGGAACGCTAATTTAAACGGAAGCTAAAACAGTTAGCCAACTTAAAGTTATTTCTTTTTGTTTTCCGCAAATCGTTCGTCTTGTTCCCATACTGACATTTAGCCTTAAGTTGAGCTGACTAGTAAATTGAGCTGGAATAGAAACAGTAGCGATTATCACCCTAGTGTGCCATGACCATTACTAATTTATGACGATGTCACAACAAGGCTACTATGGTAGGGTCACAATCAATTTCAGGAACGAAAAATCAAGTATTAAGTTCACAGTTATAACTGTGAAACCTATGTTTTTGATAAACATAAATATGTTGTGCTTCCAATACAGATACATACATAGATAGAAGAGTGACATAATTAGTACGTAATATAAAATGTTCTGGCAAATGGTGATTATCCGATTACTGATAAAAGGGTGTAAAATAATTAATATTTGTTTTTTCATTGTAAGTACAGTCGCCAGCAGGTCAAGGTATACAAAACTGTCCAATTTCTCCAAATGATTTTAAACCTTAAATTGTTGAAGATAAAGTTCAAAATCAAATGAGAAAGCTTGACATTTTGTGGTAACTTGATGTGCTGGCCACCATACCTATTTTATAAGTGTTAAATGTTTGATGGTGTACTTAAGTAAATAAGTGAATATTTATGTTAGTTTTTCAAATAAAGTGTTAGTGTTGCCTATCGATAGTTGACGTCATATCAATAGTATCGATAGTATCGATAATAATAATATATCGTTTATTTTACCATCAAAGACCACCAAATGTTTAGGAGCAATACTATCGATAGTATCGTTGTATTAAATAATTAAAACTATCAATACTATTGATAGTTTGTAAAACTATCGATAGTATATAGATAGTTTAGCAACTCTAAAATGTAGGCACCTAAACAATATTTTTATATTAAAAAAGGTATTAATTAAATAGATGATTGTCAATCATTTGTAACATGTAAGTAAGTATTTTTACTTGTGCCTTTATGCTATCAGCATCTATATTGACATAACTACAATTATCTCTCAACGAACTCATCAAACTGGTTTGCCTTGACATTTTAACACTTTCTGGGTTATACAGTAAATACTATCTAATTATGGCCAATTATGTGTTAAATTTACAATAATTAAATTATAAACATTAATTACCCTGTAAGCAGGATTTATTTTACAAGAATTATAATTACTTGTTGAAGCGGCAAAAGCCTAATGGATAGGGCGTCGGACTTGCGATCGTATGGTTGCCAGTTCGAACCCCACCCATTGCACTACCGACGTGAACCCACTTGTAACACAAGCATTTAGCTTAGCACGAGGGGTTAACGAGAATACTAGTAATGTGTGAAAAAAAAAATTTTTGATTACCTATTTTAAATAGATTTGTGTCTGATGATTTGTATATTATATTATTATTGACACATATTTTTGGTTGTCAACAACCGGTATGCTTTAGGTACATCTATCTACCTGATACATTAATTTTTAAATATTACTCTTCAAAAAACTACTGAAACATTTCAATTCTACATCGAAAACACTACAGTTTTATTTAATCTATGATACAAACTATTTTACTGATACTTTTTATTAGTAGGTACCATAGACAAGCACCTCATAGAGAAAGGCCTCATCATGGGCAAGAGGTGTTCAGGCTTGTTGAGGTCAATGACTGTGGCCTCATCACCTCTGCAGTAACACTTGTGTTCCATGGCCATTGCAGCTGACACTTGTCAATTTCGTTGTAATCTAAATAAATTACAGGATTTTTTAGATAACTTTCTGCATTAGACAGTTATAAAAGTCAGACTAGTCTAGCGGTCCTAAGGACGGCTGCAATGCTAAAGGTCCTGGGTTCGATTGCCAGGTCAAGCAGTGTTATTGGGTTTTTTATGAAGAATTTATATATAAATTCTGTTGTATTTATGAGGGTAATTTGGAGGATTTTAACAAAAAAGTGATTTACATCTTCATATGAAACATTATTTTGCACAAACATGATTAGAATAGTCTACATTTATGTAGGCGATTAATTAATAATAATTATCACGATTTTTTATCTATTTGTGATAATTTTAATTACGAACAAAATAAATGGAAGAATATTACACAATGTAAAAGCATTTCAATTTGAGAAGTTGAAGACTATAAATTTAGACCATGCATTACAATAAAACACTTTGATCCTGAACTTTATATAAATCTCAACAATCAGAGTAGCCTTAGGGATCTTTTAAAATGAAAATGATAGCCCATTGAGTGGCTTTTTAAATTGTGAATTCCAGAGGGATTTTTTTCTTTTTTGGGTGGCAAAAACAAGCAGCATGCCAAACCCGTCACCTTGTAAACTTCCCAGGTTCCACGAAACAAAGATAAAAATTTACATTATGATTATTCATAACAGGCCAACTAAAATTACCGGCTAATTATTGAATGAGTGAAGGCAATTCACAAATATATGTCTATTAGGTGGAACAATTACCTCGGTCAGAGAGTAGCCTTAGGGGCAGAGTACCTCTCTCCCATTACTTTTTTGGCTAAGTTTCCTGTAACTTCGTCGTCAGACTCACAGCGTAGCCTTTTCCTAACTTTGCCTCCGTCTTTCATGACCTTTGATTAAAAAGCATAACTACAGATCACACAACGGCCACCGCTTCCATCTTCAGCTTTCATACGTCACAATTATTATTTTTATGGAATTTAAGGATACCCTCATACATGTCAATAAATATAATGTTTCGTGGCATGTTCACATTGTGCAAGCGTGTCATGATGACCACAAAAAATATTCTACAACGTTTATTCCAGACGAATCTTTCCATTCACTTAAACTAGACAATGGGATCCAATAATTCACTTAAAACCGGTAAAACGATTTAACAGAACAGAGACATTAACAACACGACATTTAAAAAAAATACAAGTTACTTTTAGCAATAAAATCACCACTTACTTGATAAAAATGTGCCGAATAAAATAGACGAACGAACAACACACCTCGGTCGCTCCGCGTTCTGTAGGAAGTAAA
The DNA here is from genome assembly GCA_958496365.1 of Subacronicta megacephala. NCBI lineage: Eukaryota > Metazoa > Arthropoda > Insecta > Lepidoptera > Noctuidae > Subacronicta > Subacronicta megacephala. Next base: position 522,505 of record OY292516.1, read on the forward strand.
TGACAGACAGCCGGAAAAGATAAAGATGGCGTGTTCACCGGCCGGTATTTATTATGTTGCCAGTCATAATAAAATTTGAAAACACATTAATATTTGTGCTTTTTTTTTAAATTAATTAACTTTAGGACTTCGAAGTATTTTTATTTGAATTGAAATAATTTTTAAATATTTCACATCTCCTAATATTAATATATCAAAGATTACTCAAACGCTAGCGCTTGCGGAAAATATTGGCGTAAAAGTGTATGCACAGCAACGCCCCCTGGGGATAGAGTCCATTTTGGCCAAATTCAGAGGTTGGTCCATGATCAAACACTTTAAACCATAGTGCACGGCGTAGTTTTATATATTAGCGGGAGATGGCGCTGTGTCAAATACCTATTTTGTCTTACGTGATGCCATTACGGCAACGTTTTAATTTTATTTGGATGCAAACGACAAAATAATAACGTGTCAGCATATTTTTGTAATTTTTTCAATAGCATATTCATATTCATATATTTATTGCATTCCATAATGTACACATACAGGTGGTTATTATAATAGATAGACACAATTATGGACCCTGTCGGGCACAGCAACATTTTTTTTTTTGTAGTAGGAGAGAGGAGAGGAGCACTTTAGATATTTTGTTTTATTAATCTCAATTACATGGTTAATATTTTGTTTATTTATTCTCGCATACTCGAGTTCACAATAGACTGTCCACAAAACAAACTAAAATTATATTCAAGGTAAGTAGGTATCTATTGTCTCTTCCTTGTTCTTTTTTTCATTTATAGGTACCTATAATTATTAGCTGTTATTGTGAAAATTTGATAGCTATAAAACAATTTTTTGTTCTTAATTTATTTCCCTATTGATCAATCAAGAAGTTTGTCTAATAGGTAATTTATATTGTATTTTACACCAGAGAATTAATATAAAAACGTGTTATTTTTGCCAACAAATTATACAATGTCTGTACCTATTATAGGTTGTAATTTATCTAAATACCTAGGTAATAGGGTAACCTACCCCGTATTTAGATAGATTGAATAAATACGTCTTATTTCAATCTAATTGACCGGTAATTTCAGCACCTATATACCTACACTAGCTTTCCGCCCACGGCTTCGCCCGCGTGTTTTCTCATACAAACTTTCATCCCCTATTTTAACCCCTTGGGGGTAGCATTAATCAAAATCCTTTCTTAGCGGATGCCTACGCCATGCCAAATTTCAGCCCGATCCGTCCAGTGGTTTGGGCTGTGCGTTGATATATCACTATGTCAGTCAGTCAGTCACTTTTGAGTTATATATATTTCGATTTAAGTACTTGGTAGGTAAGGTACAGTGTACTTAGATACGAAAATAAGATTTCATATTTATTACGTAATCTTCAAAACTTGGTTCCATTTTGAGTGAGTTTTTAAATTCCTTTTACCTTTAAGATTTTGAGATATTTTAAGATTTGAGCAGAACGGTTTATTACCCTACCCTATATTATTTTGAACTCCATTGTTCCTTGTGAAAAAAGTGCGTTAAAAATAAATAGAGGGAATAAGAAAATTGTATCTGTATAGGTCTGGATGCCGTCCACGAAGGTTATCATAGTCTATGGTTTGTATTTCGTTAGCATCAGTATTGCCCAGAAACTGAGGAACTGGCTTGTGGATTGGCAATATTGGTATTCAGTCGCATAATAACTGGAAGCTGACCCAAATATACGTAGGAAAAGGCTAGGACGAGAAGTCAATTCAAACAATCAGGCTCTGTTTGTACCTACTTACATTTAAGGCAATGAAGGCACTTATTCACTCGTAAATTAATTTATACTTCCTCAATAAGTTTGAGAATTAGTGCAGCCTTACGCATTAAACTGCGAAAGAAAGTACAAGGTACTTAAAATCCTTTAAGCCTTTTACAAATATTTTGTTCGACAATGAACGTCGAAGTTGACCCACAATTTTATAGCAACGCCACATCGATTCATCCCCTTAAATTCCATCGACAGAAGATTAAAATTTCAAAGGCACAGGCATTCATTATTCAGCCTGGGCGTTACGTTATCACAATTCCCTTTCTGTGTACGAAATTTTATAAAAACAGGGTCAGATTCTCTGGCATTTTTTCCTTTGAAACTGAGCCAAAATGGTCACGATGTAAGTACTTAGTTTTTTTTTTACGGAAGGCAATACTGAAGCTTGAATTTATATTGTGAAGGTGGGTTCCTTGGCAAGCGGAGGGAGCTGTTTCGCAGCTTCACATACCGTGACAAGTGTGTTTGTTCCGGATGTTGGTATTTATGGCCGTTGCCTCCATTGTTTTAGACGTTAAGTTGGTAGCAGTTCCAGGGTTCTAGATGAAGGACCTAAGTAGTTAAATAATATAACAGTTCAGTGATTATGAAATACCTTACTTACCTTCTGGGGATGACGTAGTTAGAATTTAAGGATTAAAAAAATTAAATCTGCTTGTTTTAACATAAACAAACATACGACTGTATTCCCCGATGGGTTCAGCAGAGGTGTACTAATATACACCCACAGTTTGCCGGTAAGTTTCTGTCTCTTGCAATAGGGTGCGAGCCAATTTCCATTTACCAGCCAATTATCCAAACTCCGAGCTGCTACTGAAAATTACAGAGATGTAATTTTCAGTAGCAGCTCGGAGTTTGGACCAAACCAAATAACATTTTGCTCGACCTTAAAATAGAAACCAAGACCTCTAATGTGGCAGTAGCATTTAGGACGACTAGAATCATTATTCTAGTGGTCTTAAGCGCTACTCCTACGTTACTGGTCTTGGATTTGACTCCAAGGTCGAGCCTCATTAGGCAAGTTTTGTTTTCACAAAAACTAATTTACGTAGCTGACATTGCAAGTACCTATGAGTAAAAAAATAGCATATCTTACCGTCTCGATCAACTGCTGAATCATGTTTTCTATTCCATGTAACTTACTCTGAGCTGCAACTAAGAAAAATCCCAAAAAGCTTATTTCCCAATATACTTTACTGACACTATAGTGCACTCAATCACGTTCGGAAGGCTGGTCCTTCGAGACGCGCTCGATTTTGTTAACACCGATCAGCAATTATGTCCAATTTACCTGCCTCTTGTTCTCCTTCACCTGCACTTAATGTCACCAGGGCTGAAGCAGTGTAGGTCTATAATGTCCGCATCGGGTAGGACCGCGCCCGAAACTTTTTTTTTTAAATGTTCCTTGAAACCAATTGAAAGATCCCTAGGCCTTAGGACCAACAAACATTTGACTATGCTTCTAAAAATAGGCTGAGTTCAATAAGAGATTTCAATACAAGTAGAGGTAGGTAATCATAGAGCATCAAACATTCATTTAATTGAACTTTTTCAAAAAACCCGCCAAAACTAATAATATTTTACTGTCAAACTACTTTGACACGAGAAATTCATCCGAACTGATTTTACTCTCAATTACCCAAGAACCTTACCCCGGTTAGGTAAGCATGAACCTGGGACCTAATGAATGTTGCAATAAAAACCATCCCGCGTCCCCACTCGCGCACAAACAATAAAGCTAGAATGAACGGCAACTTCCGCTGTGGGGCGCGCGATTACGCTGTTTCCGCTCTACCGGCACAATGCTCTGTGGCTACTGTTATTATGAGTTCTTGGGAAAATAATAAAATAAATTCATTAAAATGGTGTAACTACGCAACGGTATTTGCATTGCAAAAAAAGTTTTATGTTACTCATGGTGACTAAATTTTTGGGAGTCATAGTTCAGACTCAGGACTCTTAGATATAAACTCATGAAGAGAAAATGTAGATATATTTCATTTCTTACCTTCTATACTTGTATTTATAGGTACTGATTTATTTTGATCATTCGTTGCACCTTGGACAAATAAGGCTTCGCTATAAAGGTTATGCCAAAGAAACTCAAGTTAGGCAGCGCAGGGCGTGAGCAGTGCTTCGCCCAATTTATATACTAAAATGTGGCTGCCGGGAGATCGCGTTGCATTAATTGATTTTAAGTATTATCAAGTTTAATACAGTATATATTTGATGTGCTGTGATAGATATGACCGTTGGACTGCCAGGTCTAAGGTCTCTAGTTCACATGCTCGGCTGACCTTTTGAAGTCATGTGCGTAATAATTCATAATTTGTAGTTAAAACAATTTTTTACACTATTTTGTGCTGCTCTTAAAGTCGATTGCTTCCAACAATGGTGGACCACTATTTGTAGTTACTAAAAAGTTTAGTCTTACCGGATATGAGTAACTTAATAAGTAGGTACGCATTCTGATCAATTGCAAGGTTATATGACGTACTTGCAGTATTGTGATATTGCATACGGCCCATGCCTCTTATAAAAGACTACAAATAAATATATTTTTCTTTCTATCTTGCATCGATGCCAACGGCTTTTTTTGCTTCCTGAAATTAAGTAAGTGCCTCCGAAAATATGTTAAGTTGTTGGCCCTAGATATTATATTGAACACCGAACATATTTATCAAGTACGTAGTAAGTAGACAGCAGTCCAAAAAATTAAAATGATTGGATTTCGTTGTAACAAGTCATCATTACGTGTGAGAGTTTTTTATTTTGTATCTCTTGTACTCACAGTTATCGATTTGAACCTCAAGATATTTACATCAGATCATCCAGTTTTATACAGAAATTAAACATCCTTAGTTCTCTTCCAAAATACAATGTACCTACCCACATGTTGTTCTTCCACCGATAAATCTTTTAAGAGCTCGCGTCTTATCAATAAAACATGGCGGCATTGCTCTCAGAATTTATCCAATCTATCGCTTATTCGTTCCTCCAATGTTGATAGATAACTGGTTTAATGTATTATTTATTGTTGCATTCATTTCTATTCGGTTGAGAGTTGGGGGAGATACGAAGTGGATACTGAGTGGTTTAGCTCGAAGTTAATAAGTTGTGACCTTCCCAGTGGCGAAGGGTCATGTTTGATAGGACGAAAGTCTGAACCAAAAATGCTTGATTTTATATTCGGTAACAGTAGATACAAATAGTGACCTCTAGGATTTCTTCTGTGACTTATAGGAACATTATCACCACTGGTCCTTAGGTACTAGAGGTGAGAACTTTAGGTAAGTATAAAGACCATCCAGAAGGGTAATTTATTCTACTTAAAATTGTTCCAAATATGATTTCGGTCCAATTTTACTAATATAATTATATGCAAGTTTGAGTCAAACTCGATCATAATGAATTTAAATCTTTTGAAAGTCAAAATTGATTTACTGCTTCTTCGTTAAGATAAGGAATATTATATTTACAAATATATAATTATGTTATCTTATAGCCTTATTACTTTTCAGTGCAAATTCCAGCGTACAAACAAAAATCAATCTCCAAAATTAGTCAGGTACAAAGCATGAAGTTGGAGTGTACACACAGAATGACAAATTAACCGGTGGGCGGTGGCACCGCTTGATTTGTGTCGCATGATGGATGACCGCTCCAATTTGTACTGCGCCTGTAGATTACTGGACTCGCAAATCATGGATGGGGAATTCGTTACTTAAAAGTGAAGAAAAATGAATGAATGAATGAGTTAAGTAGAATGAATTAATATGTAATGTAATAGTTTGCTTTTTGCAGCAAAAGATAATAATCAAAGTTAGGAAGAAGTCTTGCTGGCAAACCACAACTGATGTTTTTAAAAAGATATGAATTTTCTATTGAAAGAAAACGTCTTTAAATTACGTCTGGTACGATCACGTCTGGACGGTAAAGCGTCTGGTGTGCTTAACCAGAGGGACGCAGGTTCAAACCCTGCCTGTGGCGGAATTCTTCTTTCAATAGGTTTACTTTCAATAGAAAATTGATATCTTTGTGAACATTTCGCATTATTTAATGCTAAAATATAATAAAAAATAAGCAGTGATATGTTTTTAGATCTGCTGAAATTGCTGATAAACAGGCACTTAGAATTCTCAAATACATAAACCCAACAATGAAACCTAACCTAATAAAAAGTGACCAATAAGCTTAAGTTACCAATATACTCCATTGGTCAAGTTACCATTTTCACAAGTTGAGCTCGAAATTGATTAAATATTTGAATTGCGACAATCCATCTACTTATCATGAAGGTATACCTACAAAGGATGACGAATTGACCGGTGGGTCGTAGTGCACCGGTTGATTTGTCTCGAATGATGGATGGATGGACATTCGATTGTGTACATACTTACATACGTACTATTGGCTTTGCACAAATGCGGCTTTTGTCAATGACTGACTGCACAAAGCAATCAATTTACATTAAAGATATTGAAGAAAAGCTGATACGGTGGGTGTTTATTAGAGCAACAGAAGCCAAAACAACGATTTTTAGAATTTTTATTTGTCTTATTTTTAAAGCTTACTGGCAATGTGGGTTGCACATTACTAGTAATCTTGTAAACCCCTCATACTAGTTACTTAAATGCTTGTATTACGAGTGGGTTCACGTCGGTAGTGCAATATTGTAGGTGGGTTCCGAACCGGCAACCACATGATCGCAAGTTCGGCGCCCTAGCCATTAGGCTACCGCTTCGATCGACCTTCGCCTGGGTCAAGCAAAGAGTTATTAGTTTGTCTATGAATTTCTCAATAGCAACTCGGAGTTTGCGTTTGTGTCCAGTTACCTAATGGCAATAGGCTCACCCCCTATTACATGGGACCTAAACATACCGGAGAACTGTGGGTGTAGGTATATGAGTACACCTCTGCCTAACTCTTCGAGGAAAACAGGCGTGATAATAATAGTAAATAATGAATAGAATATAATATTTATTTATTTTCTGTATACACACCTCCGTGATTTCATGCCATCTAAAATGTAGGTATCTCTCATGCTGAAGGAGGGTCCTTTTATGATAAACTAACCATCCAGAGTAGACACGGTGGTTATATAAACATCGTTTGGCTATATAACCAGTCCAAGCGTGGTCTGTTCAGCGAAATGAATGGCCTACATACTCCAAAATACTGGAGTTCTCTTGGAGTTACCATAAATTTTCAAGCATTTTAAATTTACTTAACCAACATAGGTACCTACCTACAGCTTAATGTTAATAAAAAAATTAAGCTGTATTCTTAGCAAATAGGAAGGTACCTTTTTATCTACCTACTTTTGAACATTCGAAAATATTAAAATTGTACTTATTTTACCAAGGTAGGTAAATCATTTATGTAAACCAGATGGCGCTACGAGTGCTACGACATCTGGGTGTCAATACGGCGGCATGTGACCATGAACTTGAATGCAAATAATGTACAGACGCTTAGATCAAGCTATAAATATCAAGTTTAAGCTGACCTGTTATTGTAGGGAAGCCTTTATAAAATGCGAGATCAGCTTAAAGTGGAAATGTATTGCTTACCTACGCGTGCATAAATTGCGTGCTGTTTTCAGTCCGAAATATTTTCTTAGTTCATGCTTGCAGTTGGTTTAAAATTATGCAAACCTTACATAGGATAACATAACATAACATACCATCACGTCTGTATTCCCCAAAGGGTGAGGCAGAGGTGTATTAATGTACAACCACACTTCGGGGACGAGCCTATTGCCATCAACCGGGCACAAATCCAGACTCCGAGCTGCCACTGAGAATTTCATGGAAAAATCCAATAACACTGCTAGATCTGGGGATCCCAGGACCTATAGCATAGCAGTCGCGCTTAGGAATACTAGACTAATGAGGCAGTCTAACCGATGATCCTAAAGTCATCAGTACTTCGGCTAAAAAAAGTTGTAGGTAATTCAACTTTCTATTTTTGAGACTTCAAAGTGTACCAGTGATTCAGCAACATTATTATCTATAACGATATAATATACATCGATCTTGCGTCTTCTGGTTAAGTACACCAGACGCTATGACCGCTAAGCCACCGCAACTCCCACCCGCCAAGTCGAAATTTGCCTTCACATTTTTAATTTACGTCTTTGAGGCGGCGGCCCGCGTTCGTATTTTTCCTTCACTAAAATAACTTAATAATCTTTGCATGGAAAATGCCTAAAAAATACAAAAAGATATATCGATCTATCAATAAAGTCCACAATCAACGTCATCGTCATTACATAGGATTAGTAGACACAAAGCCAGTGCTACTCGTCGCTTTAGCTACACAAACGACTACGCTAGCTCAAAATACTGAGCTCGGTAGCTCCATAATTTGCAGGCATTAGTCAGTCTTGACAAATTCAGTGGCACAATATAAACGCGTGTAGCACAAACGGTACGGCACTAGCATAAATTCATTTCGATGACACCGTGTGCTGTGAGCCGATTTATATGCAGTAATTCAGACGAGTATGTTCTTTGATTTGAGAATTTTAGAATCTTGATTTCTATTTATATTTTGCGTGCAGTTTAAGTCATTTTAAATGTGTAATTATAATAGTTACTTTGTATTTTCTTTTTTATAAAAACTTCGCTAACCTAGAATACGGTGGCGGAATGATTTGGATGCATCGAACAATCAGCGAGGGCTGGTTCCATGATGCGCAGGAAAATAGTTGGGGGAGGTGTTCTGTGTTCAACTGTGACTGCGAATCACTTCTGTCCTAGTAAAGAATCTGCATAAAAGTAAATTTAATTAATTAAGTGACTTTATCCTTAATTAAGTGACTCCTGTAAAATCTTATCGTGAAATAAATTATACTTATACTTATACTTAAATTAAGGCTGTACGAAATTGGATGCCGTTTTCACAGATGTTTAGCTCGAGGTCTACCTTAAAATCTGGCGTAGGTACCTATGTCTCATCTTGATGCGTAGCCTTCGAGATGAGGTATAGTAAGTAAATCCTTTTGGTGTACACTCGCCAGCACATCAGGTTAAACAAAACTGTCTAATTTCTCCAAATGATTTTAAACCTTAAAATGTTGATGATTAAATTCAAAATCGACTGAGAAAATTTGACATTTTGTGGTAACTTGATGTGCTGGCTTCTGTACATACGGCTACAGGTCAACTTATAAAATTCCAGTTTAAGCTGAGTTGCAGCTCACATTGTACAGGCTTCTCATACAATAAAAGGCCAGCGTAAACTGCTTACTTTGGTATGTACCTACCTATCCGTAAACCGCGACCCAAAGTTAAAATGGTACAGATACAAACTGACCCATCTGCATTATTTATAGTCTGTGACTGCCCCTAACTAGTAGAAGGGACAGAGGCGAACAACATATAAATTATGTGCACGGAACTATTAAACTGTGCGCCGTATTCAGTTACTTGGGAGGTCAGATCATGACCTGCTCGAGATGTCGTCGAGTCTATAATGTATTTAATATTTGTGTCATATGGCTTTTAAATTATTATATAACCAAAGACTTCAGTCAAATATTGCAATTTACTGCTAAATTTTTTAGAGGAAGACTAAAGAACAAGCGTTTTGTCAATTGGGACTTAACAAATTTTCAGTATCTAAACTGACACTCAGAAGAATAAAAACTAGAACAACAATAAAAAAACAATTAAATTATCAATCTAGGAAATTCATAGAAAACAACAAAACTTCATAGAAAATTATTGTCATATAACATCTAACTGTACAACTTCATATTATTATCTAGGTACCTAATTATTATCATCACAGAATTCAACCAACCCATTTTAATCAAACTTAATAACAAAACCGACGAGATCGGGCCAGCCTAACGTAGTTACGTAAGTACATACCATCAAGCCTCTATTCCCCGAAGTATTAGGCAGTGGTGTACTAATGTACACCCACACTCTGTCGGTATATTTAGGTCCAATGTAATAGGGGGCGAGCCCCTGACTGACTGACATTAACCGGGCATACTCGTAAATATAGACTCTGAGCTGCTATAGATCGAAGAAGCGGCGGTAGCCTAATGGCTAGGGCGTCGGACTTGCGATCATGCGGTTGCCGGTTCGAATCCCACCCATTGCACTACCGACATGAACCCACTCGTAACACAAGCATTTAGCTTAGTACGAGGGTTTAACAAGATTACTAGTAATGTGTGACCCACATTGCTAGTAAGCTTTTTTAAAAAAAAAGAATTGAGAATTTCATAGAAAAACTCAATAACACTGCTCGACCTGAATATCGAACCTAGGAACTCTAGCGTAGCAATCGCGCTTGAAACCACTAGACTAACGACTTTTATATAAACATGTGTAAGTCCCGTATAAATAAATAACAAGGCAAACAAAACAAATCTCACAAATAATTGTGGGTCAGCTAATCATAATTAATTATTGAATTAATTATTTTAAATTAGTGACCCGACTCCAGCTTTTACGGAACGGTTACTACCAGGCTAACATGAAACGCAAAAGCTTTACAAATAAAATATTGAATTTAATTTTTATAGCTTTCATGTGCGTAAATTGGGCATGCATTTAAAATGGGGTGAATTTTTTTATTGGAATTAAGAGTAGGGTTATTTTATTAAATAATGGAGCTTTTAGCATCGAAACACATTATGCTCCTTTTCCATTAGCGAAAAATTCGCATCCAGGATTCTACAAGAATAAAAGCTCCGTTTACCTTCCCTTGCCTTCTTATGATTTTGTTTCATTCGCTATATTTTTTATTGTGTTTAGTTTAGAGGATGCATTCATTAGGCTTTGTAGCGTTGATTGTTATTATGGTTACACAATACTTTTCAATTAAAACATTATAACTGGATTGCTATTGGAATGTCTTTTGTTCTATAGAATTTTCAGTATCGTTCAGTTTCACATAAAGTTGAAACTTTCCTTCGCATATCGGTAGGGCCCAGCAATATGGTTGCGGAAGTTGCGGCTTTTAAGGATTGACTGCTTACAAGAGTGATACATACCCTACCGACATTTACATATATAGGTACATACATACTCACGCCTTTGTCCCAGTCGGGTAGGCAGAAACTATATACCGCCACTTCCTACAACTCTTGCATACCTCTTTCGCTTCTTCCTAATTCATACATCTTTTCATAGTAGGTACTGGTTGCGAGTACTACGCACTTAACCTTTTTGGAGGACAGACATTTACAAACACATTTTTTTTTTTAAAAACGGCTAGCATCAGTTAGGTATATAATATAAACGTTATATAGGTATATATAACGAAGTCTAGTAATATTGTCGTCGCGTCACGTCTTGCCCAGTTCTACGGGCAAGTTGGGAGTCCACAATTTGCATTCACTGTGTAGTCACGAATTTGTGTCACTTCGACTGTCACCGCTACCTCGACTTGCATTCGGTACAGAGCTTTGATTTGGGATTATTATATTAGGAATGTTAGGGGGACTCGTTGCTGAATAAGTTACAGATCGATCGATCTGGAAAGTTTTGCTTCAACGATTTCAGTTGGTACGTAGTTGGGTAATCGTTGAACCTAAAATGTTAGAGGGCTCCCTATGTCTGTAGGGATCAAGATTAGAAAAAACAAACTAAGTTTTTTTTTTTTAAAAGCTTGCTAGCAATGTGGGTCACACATTACTAGTAGGTATTCTTGTTAACCCCTCGTGATAAGCTAAATGCTTGTGTTACGAGTGAGTTCACGTCGGTAGTGCAATGGTTGGGGTTCGAACCGGCAACCACACGGTCGCAATACCTACCTGTGATATTTTTACAAATAAAAGTAATGTCTGGAATGTGACAGCCAATTTAGACTTAACTTCAATCTTACATAACATAAACATGCCATCACGCCTGTACTAGGCAGAGGTGTACGAATGTGCACCAACAGTTCGCCGGTACGTTTAAGTCCCATGTAGCTACCTAATAGGGAGCGAGCCCATTGCCATTAACCGGCCACAAATCTAGACTGAACTGCTACTACGAATTTCATAGAGAAAAAACCCGAACTCAGGCCATCTACTAGCGTAGAAGTCTTATGATTGGATATATCTTACTACAAAATTATACTAATATTACTTGAATTATCAGTATAGTGTCGTCTATAAAACTACTCGGCAAAAACTGTATGTAAATGTGCGGTATCAGGTATTCAATATGTTTCTCTTTGCATAAAATTCCAACATTTCTATCACGTATTTTTTAACTCACCTGAAATGAAGTGTCGCGCGGGATCCTCCGCGATAAGTCCAATTTAGCTACGTCACGTACACCGGGCTGCCATGCGTACGTTCTCAGACACGAAGGAGTAGTGAGCAAATGAAGTGATCGTATTTTGGCAGTAGTAGTGATGGCTTGACGTCTCCAGAAAGTCATCCGGAGTAGTTTGAGTCTAACATAGAAATATAACTAAAAAAGCATTGCTACTATTAATTGTGTTATGATACAGTAATAATAATTATCCAGTGTCTATGGGAACGTTTTATTTGCGTTCGGGAAAAGTGGTTGTTGATAGATTAACTGTCACTAAAACCCCGACCAATATTATCTTTTAACGTAAATATTAAGACCTTTTCATTTATATGGAGCTGTATTAAGAATTAATTTAAGTAAAACCAAATCGATTGATATCAAAGTTTAATTTAAATCAATAATTATTAACATTACCACGTTCCCGCAAAAAAAACACATAGCATCTAAAACAACTTCTAATAGTAAGTAGTTCTTTGTTTGTAAACTATTATTTTCAATTGTGAACTTTCTAAGTATTTTAATACTTAGAATCCATTACCTATTTATTAACTCGGAAGGAAATATAAAATAGTTGAGCCTCCACTTACTTATTACTCTGTGTTCATTACAGACGTCAACTATACCCCGACTTTGTTTTCAACTATTCATAGGGTCTTGCAGCTTGAAATTAAAGGGAAGTTCAAGAACTTTCTAATGTCAGCTGAAGAAGGTTTTGGAAGCAAAAAGAATGCTCCAGCTTTTATTGAAGAAACAGTGAACTTAGAAGAAAGTAATATGAATAAACTGTTATTTTCCCTAACTTTTGTATATATACATTTATGCTATGATTACTTGCTAGATATACAGGTATATAACAGCGTCAACACTGCACTTGACATTAAGGTGACACGGGACATAGTATACTAATAGATTCTTATATTGTGCCCTGGATGCCTATTTGTTTGTGTTGGGAGAAATATTTAGTGTCATCCTACAAGAGTAATTAACGCAAATAAAATAACTACCATATCATAAACTTCAGCATGAACTCAGCTTTATATAAATACTATATCATCACGCCAGTGTACCCTAAAGTTTAGGCAGGGGTGTAGGTACTTAATTAATGTACGCCCATCGTTACTAACTGCGCTTTGTATTGTATACGTATTTGAATTCTCTGGCATTACCAAATAAATATATCCATTATATTATTTTAGTTACTTCATTATACTCGATTACTCGTTATTTGATAAGAACTAGTGTATATCAATTTGTAACAGTACATAATTATAAAACGTGACTTTGAATTTAGTGAGTGTTGTTTTAGTTGTTCTGTTACGTAACACTTCTTACGCATATTCTAGCTTCGGATTACATAATACAGCCCTATTTCTAAGTTACAAATCTTTTGAATAGATAATTCAAAAAAGTATCTCTTTGAAAATCTTCTACTTGAACGCGCTAATCTCAGGAACTACGGGTCCGATTTGAAAAATTATTTCGGTGTTAGATAGCCCATTTATCAAGGAAGGCTATAGGCTATATATCATCACGCTAAGACCAATAGGAGCGGAGCATAAATGAAAAATGTTGCAAAAACGGGAAAAAATTAAATGCAGAAAAGCCGAAAAAACCACGCGGGCAAAGCCATGGGCGGAAACCTAGTTCAGTATAAACAAACACTACTATAAATTTAAGAACGTCTGCGCCAACATTCAAAGCCTTCGTCCATTATTGCGAAACGACTCAACAAGGCAATATCTTTAGAACAGTCCCCACATTTATTACATGTCAAACTTCAACCTTTAAAACAAAATAGCAATATCGAAGGTCTACGAACCTAAGTAACTTGAACAGGCGATCAACTAGGTCTAGGCAGCTAAAACAATTTCGCAAAGAATCCAGCCAAGATCCATCCTCGACTAAGTTTGGAATTTAGCTAACTTTCTTCATATGCCGTTCACAGCCGCTGTATTCTTGGTGGACGAAGTGTGGGCTGTAGCGAATGTTTGTAAATTGGATTTGTGTTTTATACAGCCTAACCATAGCAAAAAAAGAATGAGGCAGGGAGTTGTGCCATTTTACACTTTCGAAAATCAAAAATGTGGTTGTTGGTTTTCGTTCGTGCCTGACATTATTCGGTAGTGTTTACTTTTTTTCACTGTTACGAAACATCCTTAATAGAAGGGTTAGTAATTACATTAAGCAAACTAGTATTTTCCCAAAATAGTTTTAACATTGTTTTGGGATAAGTACTATTTTTACTTTATGCCAAATCATATGGATATGTCAGATTGAAAACTGCTTTTTGAAGGGATCAAGAAATAGGTAGGTATTTTGCTTTTAAATCGCTACTCAAGCCTCTTTGCACCACACTAAGTACTATATTGTACTTTTGTGCACAATACGGCTCCGCTGTTATAATTTTCGCTTTCTTAGATCTCCCAACGTTGGTTGTGTCATTATGACGAGCGTCTACAAAACGTTCTGTAGTTTACAAAGTCGTTGGGCACAGACCTCGACTGATAGCCGTGACAAGTTGAAATTGGACTTTATTGATAGATCGACTTTAATCATGTTTGCTGAATCACTAGTAGTATGATCTATCTTCGAAGTCTCAAAAATATAAAGTTAACTTTTTTTAGCCGAAGTACTAACGACGCTTTTACCATCAGCGGTTGGCAATTTAAGCAGAGCAACGAGCTATATCAATGTTGCTTCGCGTTTTGGTGCACATTGTTCATGCTCCTTGAATGTAATAAATCCGTATAGTAGTAAAACGCAATCAAGACTTTAGTTTATTGAAAAAAAGTGTCTTTCAATAATTAATAAAAAAAAGAAAAATTGACATTTGGACGACCAACACCTCAGCCCACCCGTGACCATGGATGCTGTAAAGGATCCGTTGGGAATTAAAAATATCAATTTAACGCGATAAAATCAGTAAAAAGTAGTTCTATTTCAATGTCTAATATTCGCGTAAGTGTTAGAAACCAGTGTCTTTCAAGCTCACAGCAAACGACTCAAACAAGCAACCAAAAAAATTCCGAAACCCAAGTGCAGTAGGTATGCATAAAGTATAATCAAAATTAAATTCTCGTTTCCATCCCTTATATATTATAATAGGGATGAAACTGAGACTTTAATTATATTACCAAGTTAATACGTGTGTTTACTTCATGGAAGAATGTGGAATTCGTCGAAGTTTTTTCTATCTTCTATGAGTTTAACAACAATTTATAATGATCACAGTTACCCAGGCTTAATATTACAAAGTTGCATAACTCCTGAACCAGGTCAAGTCCGACGGTCAAGTTATCTAAAGCCAGGTGACCTTGTGAAGCGGAGCATTAAAGCCGAACCGAGGTGTTTTGTGATTACCTGTTGAGTGGCCAGCCATATTTACTGTCTTTGACCGTGGGGCCAATTAAATGATTCGACCCAGTGGGTTTCTAGTGGTCAAGTGGACGTCGGTTGTAAGTGATAGGTACATAAATGTCTAGATTGGATTGAATAGGTCTTTGATGCCACTGAAGGATTTTCATTTAGAAGACTTTTTCCTGCATTTTAGTTTTTTATTTTGACCGTACCTAGTATGCCAACCCATGTAGGTATATTTAAGATAGCTGTAGTTCCAGGAATTATAATAATCATTTTTGATATTTTAGACAGCAAACCAATTTCCACGCTGTCCTCTTTTGATTGCGTGCAGAAGACAGAGACTTAATTTTTTTTTCTAACAAACGGCCCCTCTCAATCAACGCTGTAACAACAAATTGCGAATAACGAACGCACCTCGAGCTGTCAAACGCGCAATCCATCATGGCGGCGCCCGCCAAAACGTAACGCGCTTTGTCGCAAAATGGCCGCTGTGTACTCTTTAATAAATGCATGTCAGCGAGGCTATGAATGTATTTTCGATTTTCATTTTGCAAACGTTCATCAATAATTTTGAAAGTAAAAAAGTTGATAGGGGAATGTGAGTCATTGTGTTGATATACTGATTGTAAAGGACTTTGAAGGACGCTTTTATTAACTCCGATTTAAATACTTTATCCCATTTGTTTGAAAATATTACTATTTGGTTATTCAATTAATAATATTACCTATTACCATAGCAAACTACTACTACTAGATAGTCATATTGCCAGTAGTCATGTTATGTCTGCAAGTATTTAAAGTTGTCTATAAGAGATCGCTGTTAGCTATTGTACATTAATTTTATGATAATTATAATATATAAAATTCTACTTTGTATTATTTTTCATGTGCAATGAATCATAATAGATATTCTCTTCTATCTGTAGTTATCTTTTTTATTTCCATTTTCTTCTGTTGACCTTTAAAGTAAAAGTAAATTCAGAATATTCAAAACATAAAAGTTAACTATAAGATTTTATGCCGTTAGAAACGTTAATAATGCTCGCAGCTTTTCTCCAAACATAATTTCCCAAACGTAAACAAAGGTACATAAAACAACAATAGGTATACCCAATTAGTTCGTTCAGGTGCGTAACTAACTATTCACATACCTACATGTAAATATATTGAATTAAACATCACTCTGTATTTAAAGTTCATTAATTCTGTAGTGGTGTAGGTGAGGCGTGAAGCGAAGAGAACATAAGAAGGTCCAATAAAATAAAAACGAAAATCTTAAGTGCCTACTTACATACCCAAAACGGCGAACGCAAACTAAGTACATTTTGATTTTATAATATATAGGTAGCTAATATATAAGTGCAGTGATAGCCTAGTGATATGACCATTGGACTGCCAAGTCAAAGGTCTCGAGTTCCAACCCAAGGCACGCACCTCTGACTTTTCGAAGCCATGTGCGTATTAATAATTAATTATTACGCGCTTAAACGGTGAAGGAAAAACATTGTGAGGAAACCTGCATGCCTGAGAGATTTTCTAGATGGCGTGTGAAGTCTGCCAACCAGCAGTAGGCTAGCGTGGCGGACTATAGCCTCATCCCTCTCGTACTGAGAGGAGACCCGTGCCCAGCAGTGGGACAATGTAATGGGTTGATGATGATGATGATATAGGTAGCTGTTGGTTTCTATTGGTGAAAGAATTTTCAAAATCTGTTCAGTAGATCCAGATTACCCTCCACAACCTCACAAACTTTACCTCTTTATAATATTAGTATAAACTAGTATGTTGTAAAGAAATATCAAAATCCAGATACGAGTAACTTAAAGCATTTCACATATTAGTCATCAAACATTTGAGTATGAAGAATCATATTTCACTATTACGATACTGGGAACTTTGATCAATTTGTGAGGTTATGTTACATATTTCTTAGTAAAACCATAATAAGAACTGAACCTTCTAAACATTTTATAATCTATACATAATAAAATAATTATATACATAGATGTTATGTAGCTGTCGTTTTACCAACACCTCTATGTAACTAGTTGTATTAAATTATAGCATTATTAAGGTAAATTTACGAGACGTTATAATGTTACCAGAGTTATGTTTCGAAGGAAATTTGGAGTAAATACATAATTGGGTTTAGTTTGTTGAGCTTGAATTAATGTTCTTTCTTAGAATAGAAACAACAACTTTATACAAACCAATCTTAAAGCCACATTTATCTTTATTGGTTTGAGTTCGTGTAATTCCTGGAATGCCGTAATAATTAATTATGTAGTTGTAAAGGAAGATTCCAGTCCGGAAAGTCATTTGGAAATTAAAGATACAGCTACATGACAAACACGGGCGTCTTAATCATTATCTGTCAAAATAATGTTTCTTTCTTCCTATTACGGTCGTGTGGTTGTGGTTAAGCACCCAAAGCTAGCTGCTAGCTCCATTTATCTCTAATTCTAATCTCACCATTTCGCTATTGCTTTTTAGCATCGTCCACCGTATTGACGTTTTCGTTATGACACTGGCTTACCTCTAATTTAGAGTCTACCTACTGTTTTTATAGGCACTACACTAGACTGTTTTTACAGTCAAAATTTCCTAGTAAAGCAATTAGCGGTTTACGATAGTGATTGCGTCAACCTTAAGCGTCAACTGAGAAGTATTTGCACCTACTCCTTTATGCCAGTAGGTAGGTATACTTAGAACTTAAAAATCACAATGATCATTCGATGTATTTTTTCATTCCAACGTGTCTTTTTACTGTCGTGTGCCACATAAGTACAAAATAAAACATTTCTTCCAAGATAACTCAACAACATAATAACACAATGAACAAAGAAATACAATGCAACAAACCGTTTCCTTACAAAATCATTTTAAGCCGCGATGTCTCGGCGTTCCAACAAATGGACTTCCCTTGTATCCAGCCAATAACGTGTACATAGATACCGGTGGTTATACATCGACGATCTGCTTTATGGCACCTCTGTAGCGTAGAGAGGATTTGTACTGGCTTTTACATTGAGATATTATGTACAGAAGCAGTATCTAAACAAAACTTGAGCATATGTTTTTTTACCTTTAAACGCCAAGGCTCCTAAATAAGTAGGTACTTCGGTGCAGATAGATAGAAAAACATGAAACTTACTACACAGAATAGCCACTTTTAATAGATTCAATAGGTGAGTCAAAGCCTAAAAAAAATATGAAGTCCTATCCTATATTAAGTTGTACAAACTAAATGTGTATTTATTAAAATTTATCTTCAACTCATAAAGCATTTCTTAGCGGTGTCAATTTCCATATAGGTAATTTGGTATAGTAACTCAATATGCCTCTTGTTCCAATTGAGTGTGCTGTCATTGTCATATACGTTATTCAAGCAATCATTTGCATTAAGCTTGTATGCAAACCGACAGTTTTTTTTCTATGTAATTCCCAGTAGCAGCTCGGAGTCTGGATTTGTGGCCGGTTAATGGCAATAGGTTCGCCCCCTATTACATGGGACCTAAACATACCGGCGAAATGTGGGTGTACTTTAGTACAACTCTGCCTAACCCTTCGGGGAATACGGGCGTGATGGTATGTAAGTATGCAAACCGACAGTTAACGCAAAATTATTGACAAAATTATTTTGAATCTGCGAGGCAAACATTTTGTAAATGAGGTAAGTAGTTACTTCCGATCCTAATGATTTTCACATCGATTTTGAACAGAATATAAATTATTACAAAGTCCCTACGTTTTTAAAAGTGAATTAGTCTTCAATTCTTTGGCAGAATCATCTCAACGTTGATCGTTTTCATATACCTACCTATTTATATATTATTATGTAATGCATACATAATAATGTATTCATCGTTATTATTGAATTATAGTTATATAAGTAGGTATATAGTATTTTTTTTTGTAGGTATGATTTATGTACAGTGGGTTATAGCTGTTACCTGACCCACTGAGACCCCGCTGTCCCACCTAGGGTAGGTCAGGTAACAGCTATAACCCACTGTACCTACATCGCTTTATAATTATTATGTATGTGATACTATAGTGATGTTATGAATCCATATTACGTTTTCCTTTCTTTGTTTATACATTGTTCACAGTTCCATTATTTGTAGGTGCCCCTATTACCATGTTGTCTCTGCATTACCTTGTGCACACTTGTTATGTTTTATGTATTTAATAAATAAAATGAAATGAACGAACTCTTAACCTCTCCCACGATTAGAATGCAACCTATGTAAAAATGTGCAGTATGCAGGTGCATATATGACTATTATTGCCATCCTTTTCGTTTCCCTACAATTTTTGCAAATTAGAGCAGGAAAAATATAGTTTTACGAATTTCCATGATAAAAAAAATCGCAATATTTTTTGTACACTTGGTGTGCAAACTACATTTGCCGGGTTAAGCGACCATTAACATAATAATTTAAGTACAGTTTATTTCACTTGTTATGATTTCCGTGTATCCTGAAACACCCACATGTAAACTGAAATTACTTGAATATTCGCCGGTTATAAACCCACTTCCAAAATATGTAGACCTCCCACGCCTCTCTTGAATCAAAGAGATTCCTTTAACAAAGGGGATCGTAGAGGCAAATAAGAGACCAGAGTTTACTGGTGATGGATGGAATTTAGTCTAAATATTCCGCTTCAAGTAGATAGGTACTTAGGTAAATGCTTATTTGTATTATTATGTTTATTTCAAAAGAACTTCGGCTGTATGAAATTATATAACATACCATCACGCCTGTATTCCCCGATGGGTTAAGCAGAGGTGTACTAATATACACCCATATTTCGGCGGTATGTTTAGGTCCCATGTAATAGGTGGCGAGCCTATTGCCATTAACCGGGCACAAATCCAGACTCCGAGCTGCTACTGGGTATTTCATATAAAAACCCAATAACACTTTGCTCGACCCGGGGATCGAACCCAGGACCTCTAGCGTAGCAGTCGCGCTTAGGACCACTAGACTAATGAGGCAGTCATGAAATTATATGATGTATATAATATAGGGTTGAAAAGAGCTCGTAGCTAATTATTTTTGCGCTGATCAACATAATCTGCCAGATTAAGCTACCATATCACCATTCTTTATCGACGGCACCCCTCCGTGCCTCAAAAAGCACGTGAAGTCGGTCCCGATTGTCATAAAAAAACAAAAGACATGCATTAGTCATAAGCCCGAAATAGTCTAACTGACATCCAGTCCTCCAAATATCGGTGTTACCCATAAATATATTAAGTTGCGAAGGTCTGATGGCAGTCGCTTGTCACATGATAGGTAAAGTGTTGTTATTTTTGTAAACATATCTCAAGTAACAGCCATAAACGTTAAACAATTTTCAATATACTTAGTTCTTCAGAGAAACATCAGCAATCCAAATATAGTAAACAACCTCCGATAGAATCAAGTTGTTCAACATTTTGTATGCAATATAAGCAAGCCATCAGTCGGTTATCCCAAGTTCTGCATAGGTCCGCCGTTGCTCTAACTCGATTTAACTTAGGTCATCATGATCGTAACTTACCTGCAAGTTATAACTTGCGTACTTTCATGTAGCTGTACTGTTTGTAGGATGTGTTTTATATATCAAGATATTTTTGCCACTTATAAAATACTAGAATTACCTGCGGCTTCGTTTGCATTCAATCACGTTTATTTTGCAGAATAATAAATTGGGAATAATGTACCTTTCTAATGGTAAATGACACAAAAACTGTAAACACATCAAAATGCTCTTAGAACTTGGATCTTTCTACGCGAACTTATTTCAGATGTTTAATGTTCTTTATAAGTATAATTTCCTATAAACTCGAGACCTTCACAAGATTGAAAGCAACCAATCATTCAGGCTTGTTTCCTCGTCAAGTAGAATTCTCCAGGATTTTCCAGACATCTTGTCAAAACGCCGTCTAAGGGAGACCAATGAATCTTATTAAAGCTTCGTACTTTGAAGTTTTTCTAATAAAGGCCGAAGGAAGGACCGCGCTGGCGTAGTTTTTGCTTCGAAACGAGTTGTGGCGAAGTTTTGAAGAATACTTGGCTGGTTTTTATTGTGGGCACTTGAGAGCTAGTTACTGAGAAGAATTTATTGTTTGCTACACTGTGGTTTTACGAAGCGTGATGTTGAATTTGGACAAAGTTTTTGCTGAGAAACAGTTTTGATTTAAATTGACTTTGTTTTTTGCGAGCTTCGAAGCTGGATGTTTAATTCTAGAGACGGTCATTTAGATTAATGCTGTTCATTACTAAGTTATCTGATAACTACCTTATTGGTCTAGTGGTCCCAATTGCAGGCTGATCGTAGGTACGGTTCCCAGGTCGTGCAGTGTTATTGGGTTTCTGAAGCTCTGAGTCTGTTTTCGTGTAGTTGGGTTTGATTCACAGGTCGAGCAGTTGATGCAATAGGCACCCTATTACATGGAACCTAAATATACCGGTGAACTGCAGGTCTATTCTTTTACCTCACATTTATAATATTTGTAGGTATTGTGGTATAGGAAATCGTGTCTTGTTAATTTAAGTCACAGCGCTGCCACATTCCGACGCACGACGTGCCACTGCGTGTTACCAGCGCACAGTGTGTAATTTTGCCTTAGTTGCGGACATGCTCGTTTTATGTGTTTTTTGGATAGCTGACAATTAAACAAAACCCTTATTAAAACTCCGCCCCGGATCTGACAACTAGTTTAAGAGAAATAAATAAAATCGAGAAAAATCCTTAAAAACCATAGAAACGCAATATCTAGTTTTTGGATTTGATTTTTACACTAACTGTTTTAAGGTGTGATAGGAATTGATTGAAGAAACCATTTTCTTCTTGAAAACTTTAAAAATCTTGCTCACACAGGTCACAATGATTTTTTTTCTATGATTTTGAAAATATTTTTTTTCCGGCGATTCTCTTCATGGTCGCGTTTTTTTTAAAAACGTATTTGTAGACCACAATCATTTCTATCGCCACAAAAAAACACAGATGCAACAACCCCAGGATCTCGGAAATATTTAATTTTGAAATTGTGGGTTAGGGTTGTCAATCAAACCTCTGTGCAACATATAATACTTACTAAATGTGATTAATTATTTTTAAGGTCAGGTATTAGCAATTGCCTGTTTAAATTGTCACGTGTACATGATAGTTTAAGTTTATATGAAAAAATATTGCAGAAAGTGAAAGTCAAAATAAAAAAACATTTACGATTGAATTTGATCACTATTTGTTTTAAATCTATCTTCAATGAAGGATATTGTGTGGGATAAAGAAGGGTTCGTCCTCGTTAGGCAAATGCTAAAACCTAACTCCAATACTATTTCAGTCAATTATATTAAAAACTATAGATACGTAACCTGTACTCTAAAATCAACTACAAGAAATTAAGGCAAATCCCCGGATCGCGTTTAGTTACGCACCAACCAGCGTTGCGACTCAGTGTGTTATTTTGCCTTAGTTGCGGACATGCTCGTTTTATGTGTTTTCTGGAAAGCTAACATTCTAACAAGACTATTAATAAAACTCCGCCCCGGCTCTGACTACGAGTTTAAGAGAAATAAATAAAATCGAGAAAAAATATTAAAAACCATAAAAACGCAATATCTTGTTTTTAGATTTGATTTTTTCACTAAATGTTTTTAGGTGTGATAGAAATTTATTATAAGAACCATTTTTTTCTTGAAAACTGTAAAAATCTTGCTCACAGACATGACAATTAATTTTTTTTATGATGTAGTAAATATTTTTTTACCAATGATTCTCTTCACGGTCGCATTTTTTTTTAATACCTAAATGTTAATCACAATAATAACTATCGCCACAAAAAAAAACAGGTACAACAAACCCAGGATTTCGGAAATATTGAATTTTAAAAGTGTGGGTTGTCAACCACACCTGTGTGCAACATACAATACTTACTTCATGCAAATATTACTTATTGTGATTCATTATTTTTGAGCCAGGTATTAGCAATGAAGTGAATGTTGGGTATGGCAGAAGAGACATGAAAGTGGAATAAATGCTGTGAAAATGCGTTCCTTGTGTAGTATGTGCGGTGTAACTAGGAATGACAGACTAAGAAATAGTGTGATTAGACAACGTTGCGGACTGAAATATGATATAGTGACACGTATTGAATATGCTAAGATGGTTTGGGCATGTCGAGAGAATGAATTAAAGATGATAACGAATGGAATTTACAAGGCGAATGTTAGTGGCAGCGTCGGGAGAGGTCGCCCTAGAAGGACGTTCTCCGATCTTATCGGCGAGGTTCTCCAAAAAGGTCAGGTGCGTAGTACTCGCAACCGCCGCTTGTGTATGAAAAGATGTATGAATATGTAAGAAGCGAAAGAAATATGCAAGTCGTAGCAAGTGGCAGTCCATAGTTTCTGCCTACCCCTGTGAGAAAAAGGCGTGAGTGTATGTATGAATGTATTAACAATTGCTGATTTTAATAGTGATGTGCATATGATACTTTACATAGTTTGTTTACCGCGCATTATAATCATCGGATCCTTATTGACATTTAGTAAACGTCATAAACATCAAAAATCAAAGAGAATTGGCTCACATAACTGATTGAACTAATCAACTTAAATATTGACTACCTTCATACTTTGGGACAACCCTATTTCCATAGAAATTTTAAAAAAACTTAGAAACGCAATATCTCCAAGATCTCGCTAGATACATATTTAAAATTTTCTCATGTTGAAGGTACTATACAACACTACATTATGCAAACAGAAAAAAACGCGACCCGTAAATAGCTAATTTTATAAAAAAAAAAAATGTTTATTAACGAAATCATTATTTATTCTCGTTCCTTGGACGTTAGGGACTTGCAATTTTTACAGTGTATATATTTCAAACCAACAATTAACTTGTAATTTTCAAGAGACTGACATATGCTTTATTCAAAAAATACAGGCGAAAATCTTTTTCAAGAAGGTCAGTGACCTTTCACTAAAATATTTGTATCTCCCAAATTAAGTGAATTAAAAATACAGGTATTTTTGAGAATGCTTTATTAAGGTTTTATCTATAAAAATAAAAAATAAAACTGACATGTCCGAAACTAAGGCAAAATAACACACTGTGCAGCGTGTCAATATGTTTTGCGTAGCGTGCTAACAGTTTATACTTGGCACGCGTGACGACCAGCAAACGACATAGTGTAATAGAATGGTAACTGCATTGTACGGACTGAATAAAAACTTTATTCGATTCTCTTTTGTTGCAGCAGAAAATAATATTCATTATTAAAAAAAATATTCATGATTGTACCTCTATGCGAATTTTTATGCGTTACTCAACTTACACCTATATAATATCTCGTCAATATAGACTCAATATTAATACGAGATATGTTTTAATTCACTGACACACGTAGTTGCCTCATGAGCGCAAAACAATAGATTTTGCATTGTGTCTACAATATGGCGCTGGACAGGTTAAATTCTAACGGACTTCCTCTGTAGAATAGAAATAATTCGTCTTTTTCCAAGAAGCCTAACAAATCTTTGTCGCGTTCGCTTCCATGTCATTCTAAAAATATAAAAACTCCTTCCTAAACTGAAACAGTAACACTATTATATTTGGCCTCCGAGGTCACGCAACGCGGCGTGTCACGCGTGACGAGACAGCGGTGACGTGTCACGTTGATTATTATTAATGTCGCGACTTGTGACGTCACACGCCTCCCCTGTTACGAACACGCACATGCTTTAGGGTGTTTGTAGACGAGTGGGCGAATATTTTTTTTTGTAGATATAATATATTTGATTTTAGAACGATATGTCTTTATAATAATTATTTACATGTCGTCACTGCCTCATTAGTCTAGTGGTCCCAAGCGCAGCTACTGCGCTAGAGGTCCTAGGCTCTATTCCCAGGTCGAGCAAAGTGTTATTGAGTTGTTCTATGGAATTCTCAGTAGCAGCTTGGAGTCTGGATTTGTGCCCGGTTAATGGCGATAGGCTCGCCCCTCATTACATGGGACCTAAACATACCGGCGAAATGTGGGTGTACATTAGAAAACCTCACCCTTCGGGTAATAACAGGCGTGATAGTATGTTTAAGGGACCATCACATCTCTAGATTGTTGTTGGAAAAGAAGAAAATCCAAAGGAAAATAATTAAGAAAGTAAGAAATATTAAAAAAACACTACGGTGTCCACTTATTGAAGTCGATTATTCGAAATTTCTGTTTCAATATCATAACATTCGTTTGTAGACAGCCTTAGTAACATTACTATAATTACGTACCTCATAGTTGCCACAACGCACCAGGGTTTATTATATTTAATGGGATGTTATATTGAACGTGACGGCTTCGCATAAATATACTTGTCTTGCTACTCATAGGTGCTCGTCTTACCACATTGCATTCGCTTGGTTGGCGGATATTATAAAGGTACCTTAAAAAATATATTAGCAAGAGTGAGAGACTTCCTCATGGTCTTAAGCGGAACTGCTACGCTAGAAGTCTTTGGTTAGACTCCCAGGTCAAGCAGTGTTATTTTTTTTTTATTAAATTTTCTGTAGCAGTTCGGAGTCTGGATTTGTGACCGGTTAATGGTAAAACGAACAGGCGAAATATGAGTGCACAATAGTGTATCTCTTACTTACCCTTCAAAGAATACAGGCGTGACAATGAATTCCAAGAATACTGAACTTCCACACAGGACGCTGGGAAGAAATAGTACTTGTCAATTAAATCCAGCAGTTGTTGTAGGATATAATGACCTACCGCTCTAGCTACACTAAACTCTGTGTAACCATTACCGAACAATGGTTACACAGAGAAAATTCACTTTCTCATGTATGACTTGCACCAGTTTTAGTAATATGTGTCAGACTTAGAGCCCGAAAAGAATTTACTTGAAATTGCGTGCAATCTCGGTTCGTTCCTTGCAAGAATAGGGTTATACACAAATAATAAAAAAATAGGTTTCCAAAGCACCTTATATCAGAATACTGGTGGAAGAAAAATGAGCTTTTTAAGGAGTTGATTCAATTTCTCAGAAAACTTGACCTTGATTACCGTTGTAAATGTAAGTACCTAAATGGATTGTGAAGATTGGATATATTTGGTGTACAACAATAATATTCAGTTGCTGCTAAGAGTGGAATTCGGCTTCAACATAAACGTAAATAGGCTTGATACAATAGGCATTGTTGCAAATAATAATAGCAAATGTAAACAGCAAAAACAATGCGACACAGTTCAAAATCGAAGCGTCAATGAAATTGTATCAGTCGCAACAGGTAATTAAATTCTTTAATTGAATGTCATTGTGAGATACGAGCTGGTCGAGAACAATGAACGTACATACGAGCCAATTTCCCAAGTGTACCATTAAGCCTGCAGCAGGGAAGTGTGCTAGGTGAAAAATATTTACCAGTTTTTTGTAGGAAAGGAGTTCAGTTGGAAGGTAACCTACTTTGTGATAAGCCTGTAGATGATTAACATAATGGACGTATTGTATATCAAATCGCTGGATAGAAAGTTGCTGTTATAAGCTAGCAAACACTCACCCAATTCCTCACTTAGTCCTCTTCCTTTTCCTTCCCCTCCCTTTTCCTTCCTTAAAGAGGCTGGGCAACGCATCTGCAACACCTTTTGTATTGCAAATATCCATGGGCGGCGGTGACTACTTACCATCAGGGAGGTCGCCTGATCGTTTGTTGAGTTAACCCATAAATAAAACTCACTTATAAGACTTGTACAAAGTTCTATGGTTTTAAAAAAATACTTTTGCAGATTATTTATTACCTGCCTTTCAACTATTGGTGACAGGCGCTCATTAATTATCGTGTATGTATGTCTTAATATTAATAGTATTGTCAATGCTGTAAATAGAATATATCATCAAGGCTTTGCTTGAATAAAACCTCTTAGGACTCAAGGACTTAGGAAGTTAATGAATATAAAATAGTCAAGAGAGAGCCTCAATTCTCATAACAAGTGCGGACGAGTGCGGAGGACGTCCTGCTAAGACTTGTTAAGTCCTGTTCGAAGTACGAGGACTACTTATAAAAGGTTAGAGGCATTCTTGTAGGGTGGTCACAAAATATGGGGATAAGGGTAAAATAAAATATTAACATCGGCTATATAAATAACCCTATCAAAAGGAAGTCGAGGTTTACGGAAAAAGAAACAAGACACGAGACTCAAAGGTCATGTTTGAAACTGTTTCTTCAAACAACATGGTTTTAGATGACCCTTTGTCAAATTAATTGATAAAAAACAATAGTATCTTTATTGTATTTTTTTTTGAAATAACATTTCATGGGTTGTTAAATAAATAGTCAAAGAAAATATTAACTTCAAAAAAGAAAAAGTGGAAGTCCAGTCCAGTCGTATCAAGAGGTAGACAAACAGAAGGCAAAGAATAAAGAACAGTGGCGATCCACCGACAAGAGCTGAGTGTATATAATTATAGGTATAGCTCTAAGAATTTCTTGCTCGTTTCGTCAACAATAGGTACAGAGTCCATAATCCATATCATTGTACTCTTTAGTTCTTCAATGCCTCCTCTATAATTTCACTGGTGTATGGTGTATCCATCATAGTTTCATACCTCGCGGTACAAACGTATTGATGCCATGATTTCAATTGTAGCATTGTTTGCTCCGCTATGCTAATCCAAATTAGTCGCTTGTATCGACTGCCATTGTTTCAGAGTTCATTTCGGTTTCAAGTCTGTGAGATTGTTTTGTTAAAACAGTAGTTACTATGGAAAGAAATTGATTCGTTGGTCCCTTTCTTTGCACATCCTAGTGCATCGCTCAGTAAAATAAATAACATATTTGTTCTGTAGATAAATTTTGCTTTCTTGATGGGCAATAGGAGCGTGGGACGTTTGGTGGCAAGATAGGTCGATGACGTCACTTGTGTATGAGGTTAGCACAAGACCGGAAAAGGTAGCGGGAGCAAAGGAAGAACTAAAGCACGGAATAATTCGGGCTATGGATGATGACGGTTGTATTTGTTCTTGTATTTGTGAAATGACCTTTGGGTGCTTACAATATGGGTTTTATCTATGGAATTTTGATGGTGGAACAGGTGGATGTACCTATTTATAGATTTTTGATTGGTGACCCTGGGTACCAAATTCATCGTTTTTAAACCACATTTCTTATAAATTATCATCATTTTAAGTTCCGAATTATTGTTTAAAGTTTGTTTGAAGCATTAACGGTAAAGCAGACAAACCTTTAACTAACATCTTAGTTCCTTAGTCAGAATTTTTATTTCCTTTTAATCATGAATATATGTTCCAAATCGAACAAAATGGCAATAATTAAACACTTATAGTTATCCCATTGACCTCCCTCGGTATAAGTGTAGCGACATAATATTGCCAAAAAATAGTTCGTAAGTATATAAGTAAGTATAATAGTCATCAAGAGACACTAATATTCCGAGCATATATAGAGAAGAAAATGAAATTATTGCTTTTATTTACCAAAGTGTGGAGGGGCTTAACAAGAATTACTGTTTATTAGATCAGGCAACCCTTGGCCACGGGGCTATTACGCAATTAACGGAAACTTGATTTTCCTTCACTACTATGGGGATTGTTTTGGATTACTAAAGGAGTTGGTACAAATAATTTGGGAAATATAGATAATAGAATATAGATTTAGGAATTCTTATTTTTACTTTCTTATTGTTGCTCGACGTCACTGTTCTAATCATACAAGTCATTTGCGTACCTAGTTGAGTGATTTATGAAGTACTGTAGTAGATATCATATTCATCTTTTCTTTATGTTATTTTATTATAGAACTAACGACAATATAGTGACACGCATTGAAAGGAGTATGCTAAGATGGTTTGGACATGTCAGGAGAATAAATAAAAGGCGGCTAACGATAAGGATTTAAAAAGCGAATGTCAGTGGAGCCGGAAGGAGACGCACTAGAAAGATATACCACGATCTTATTGGTGAGATGCTACAGAAAGGTCAGGTGCATAGTACTTGCAACCGGCGCATGTGTATGAATGTGGACGAAGCAAAAGAAGTAGGTAGGTACTATGCGTATGCAAGAATCGTAGGAAATGGCGTTCTGTAGTTTCATATCATCTTCTTCTTCTTCTTCAACCTGTTGCCATCCAATGCTGGATGTAGGTCTCTTCATATGCACGCCATCTCGAACGGTCTTGTGCCTTCCGCATCCAATCCTTTCCGGCCACCTTCGTTAGATCGTCGTGCCATCGCATTATCGGCCTAGCGACGCTTCTGCGCCCAATTCGAGGCCTCCACTGCAGGACTTTGGGTCCCCACCTATCATCTCTTCGGCATATGTGACCTGCCCACTTCCACTTCTTTTTCGCGATCACTACGGCTATGTCGGTCAACTTAGTGCGCTCACGGATCTCCGTATTACGGACTCTGTCTCGGAGAGATATTCCGAACATAGCCCGCTCCATGGCCCTCTGAGTAACCTGCAATTTATTTAGGATCCGCCTAGTGAGTGTCCAGGTCTCCGCGCCATATACAATGACAGGTAGGATGCATTGTTCAAATGTACGATGCTCAGTTCATTGGTATATTTCTTACCTTTAGTACATCGGCCAGTTTACCAAAAGCACCCCATCCTAATTGGATGCGGTGTTGTATCTCGCTCTCTTGACCGCTCCCGCTCATACCTATGGATTGTCCCAAATAGACATAATTTTCCACCCTGTCAATGCTTTGCCCATGTACTATAATACGGTCAGCCTGGTTGGTGGTCTTTGAAGTGTTCATCTTCAAGCCTACACTCAAAGAGACATCGTACAACTACTCTACCATACTCTGTAGGTGTTCAATGCTCTCGGCGAAGATGATCAAATCGTCTGCAAAACGAAGGTGTGCGAGTCGTTCACCACTGATATTTATACCTCTATTGGACCAGTCGAGAAGCTTAAATATATCCTCTAAACAAGATGTAAATAGTTTAGGGGATATGGTATCACCCTATCTCACTCCCCTTTTCACGTGCACTTTGTTAGTAAGCTCGTGCAGCTTCACTTGGAGTGTAGCTCCGCAGTATATTTCTTTAATGGCCTCCACATATCTTGTATCCACTTGGCATCTTTGTAAAGAGTGTATGACCGCCCAGTTCTCGACTGTATCGAACGCTTTTTCATAATCAATGAAAGCGACTACTAGGGGTTGATTGTATTCAGCACACTTCTCTATCACTTGGCGCACTGTGTGTATATGGTCAGTCGTAGAAAAACCTCCTCGGAATCCTGCTTGCTCCATCGGCTGCGCTGAGTCCAACTTATTGGTTAAACGGAGTGTTATAACTTTAGTAAAAAGTTTATATATATGGCTGAGTAGTGAAATGGGTCGATAATTGGCAAGTTTTGTGATATCACCTTTCTTATGCAACATTATCACGACCGCATTTTGCCATGATTCTGGTGATACTCCTTCAAACAATACCTTATTGAAAAGCAGCTGCAAATGCTTAAGTACAGGCTTACCGCCATTTAGTAAGCACTCACAAGAGATCCCGTCTTCACCGGGTGACTTTCCTTTTTTCATAGTTTTCAGAGCATGCTTAATTTCATACATGCTTATTTCAGGCAAATCCTCAGTTATATGTCTGGTTAAGGAAGCTCTTGGATCGCGATTGCGGGCTCGAGTAGGATCGGGCAACTGAGTCTTGTATAGATTTGTATAGAACTTTTCTACCTCTCTTAGTATCTGACTTTGGTCATTTATTATCTTATTTCCTTCTAATTAAAGAAAATTTCTAGTGAAAGAAAAATTCGATCTCAGGCAGGGTTTGAACCTGCGTCTCTCTGGTTAAGTACACCAGACGCTTTTGCCAACTAAGCTACCGAGACCACTGCCTGTGATGTCGAATTTCTCTTCCACCTTCTACGTCTTGAGGCGACGTCGGCACCATCTATTGAAGACATTACTATGTCTTTCAACCAACACGACTGCCTTTACAGGTAGTTCAATGTCGAACGATGTTGCCTTACCGTATTATGCTTATTTTTTATTATATTTTAGCATTAAATATTGCGAAATTTTCACAAAGAAATGAATTTTCTAATTAAAGAAAATTTCTAGTGAAAGAAAAATTCCTGTACCTGTAAAGGCAGTCGTGTTGGTTGAAAGACATAGTAATGTCTTCAATAGATGGTGCCGACGTCGCCTCAAGACGTAGAAGGTGGAAGAGAAATTCGACATCACAGGCAGTGGTCTCGGTAGCTTAGTTGGCAAAAGCGTCTGGTGTACTTAACCAGAGAGACGCAGGTTCAAACCCTGCCTGAGATCGATTTTTTCTTTCACTAGAAATTTTCTTTAATTAGAAAATTCATTTCTTTGTGAAAATTTCGCAATATTTAATGATAAAATATAATAAAAAATAAGCATTATTTCCTTCTGTTGTTAGTTTGTGTATCTGCTCATTCCCTCTTTTTAACTGTTAACTGAAAACTTTTGGACCGCGGTGTTTTTCGATTGTATCAAGGATTATCTGATGTTTTCTTTGCCTTGTATGTCTTCTCATTGAATGGTTAATGAGTTTATTAATCGTGTTGATGCCTGTGTTTCATATCATATCATGACAGATTAATAGAATTATTAATAGAATGAATATTGTTGTTTACAATTATACACGACACCCTTGGATTCAATCTTGTTAAGGACGCTATCACATTTTGAACTTGCTCAAGTTTAGGTTTCTTATTTGCAACACAACAACATTACGCGCACGCACACATTGAAACCGCTGTCCGGACGATTTTATACGTAACTTAACTAATCTTGATACTTGAAGGTATTATTTTTTAATTTATTTTACTGTTGTTAATTTTGTAAGTTTGTAAGTTGGTAACCATGTAAACATGATTATCCCTGGTAGGTACCATCTGCGTGATAATCATGTTTTCAGTTATTTTTATAGTTTATCAATACTCATATATCTATATATCTATATATTTTTATAATATATCATAATGTAGGTACCCAAAATAAATGGATTAATTACCATATTCATACGAAACTAACGACCATTTTGCTATTACAAGGAAAACCTACGATCCCCATTTTGAAAAGATGTAACTACTTATCTGCTGATAATTGTTGGATCAATATATTTTCAAATATTAGCCTGGGAGTTTATACCAGCATACTTTCGTTTTGATATTTAAAAATGATCATTCCCTTATGGAAACTGTAAGTATATTATTTACTGAGATCAATATTTTTGATAAAAATTAAAACAAAAGTATGTAGTAAACAGTGTATTGTTAATAGACAGGATAAAAGTCGCAAAATGTATACAGTACTGTACCGAAATGAAATGATATTTATTTCGGTAAATAGATCTTTTAAAGACACTTTTACAAGTCATTTTTTTTAAAGTAGGTGGCGCCAATATTTTCTTCCCTACGACTAGGGATGTGACTTTACGGTAAAAATATCGATTATTTGAAAATCGATTTTTATTTCTCTCAAAAAAATCTATTATATGAAAATTGTTTTTTCATAAGATAATAATCGATTTAAAAAAATCGTTTTTTTAATAAGATTAACAAATAATCGTTTTTTTATAAATAATAATCGTTTTTTTTAATAATACCGACGACGTCTGAGAAGAAATGTCGAAACAAACTCAGAGAACCATGGTCTTTTTTAAAGTCCAGACAATAGTAATATCATAGATATGTGAATTTTACAATTTAGGGCAAAATCAGAACAGGCCTTTTGAAGAAAGAGCCATAGCAGCTTTGAGTTGATCTGTCCTAACAGACGGCAAAGAAGTTTTTGCAAAGAAGTTCAAAATTAAAATGAAGGCCAGCCTTTTTCCAACCGAACTCAAAAAAGGAGAAGGTTCTCAATTCGTCTGTGTTTTTTTTCTTTTTTTCTATGTTTGTTACGCTATATCTCCATGAACTATTCCTGCACCTGAAAACAAAAAGGCAACATTAGTAGGTACCCAAGGAAAATCAAATAAACTTACAAGTGAAATATCATTTTGGTCATCATCACCTACGGAGACATCTAAGCTGCACTCCCCACTCCATAAAAAAACCTACTATATTTTCTAATATAAGGTATGGCATAACAAAACTCCAGAGTAGATTTCTGACTACTAACAATGTCTCATTACTTTTTTTTATTGCTACGTGTGCAGTTTTTTTGCTCTTTGTCCAAATTTCCGAAGTCACATCTATAATTACAAATATCAATATTTTAGCAATGCCAATGCACAACAAAAAAAAAGCACATTTGGTGTCAAAAGTTACAGCCATGCCATGCCTGTTTGATTTACAAACGCCAGCACATCAGGATATACAAAACTGTCAAATTTTTCCAAATTATTTTAAACCTTAAGCGTTGATTTCGTTTGATTAAGTTCACTATCGAGTGAAAAAATTTGCCAGTTTGTGGTAACCTGATGTGCTGGCGACCGTACCAACTTAGTCGATTTATCACAAAAACATTACATCTGTCATCTTGAATCAAAAATTGGATGGTATATTCATAAACATCACCTCCACAATCAATAAAAATATAGATTTTTTACTATTTTTTATAAAAAAAATAAACCCGCCATTTTGAATTAAAACATAAATGACGTACACACGGCTACAGGTCAACCTATACAAAACCAGTTTAAGCTAATCTCGCACTGTATAGGCTTTCTATACAATAAGAGGCCAGCGTACACTGGTTTTGTATAGCTTAATGTGTAGCCGTGCGTACTCGTAATCACCACCCCCAAAAATACCAAAATCGACTATTAGTATATACGGTATCGCATGTCTCAAAAATATTTTTTTACGCCATTTTTTTTGTACTATAGATAATAATATCATTATTTATCCGTAATCTAAATCCATTACTGCCTAATTAGTCTAGTGGTCCTAAGCGCGACTGCTACGCTAGAGGTCCTGGGTTCGATCCCCGGGTCGAGCAAAGTGTTATTGGGTTTTTCTATGAAATTCCCAGTAGCAGCTCGGAGTCTGGATTTGTGCCGGGTTAATGGCAATAGGCTCGCCCCCTATTACATGGGACCAAAACATACCGGCGAAATGTGGGTGTACATTGGTACACCTCTGCCTTACCTTTCGGGGAACACAGGCGTGATGGTATGTACATCTATTATACAAAAAATTACAACAATGTATTTATTTCTAAAACAAATTTCAATACTTGTACTTACTTTTATTTCGGACCGAAAAAGTATCAACATTTTCGAGACCGAGTCCAACCAGAGTATACAACAGGGCACTCACCTTTTACGTAATATTTTTTTCGACAGCATGCGATACACCCGTACTTCCGCGAGCGCGTTTGAGCGCGGAATGACGAACGGCGAGTAGAAATTGTATGGAGAAATTTGGCAGCGTTTCAGATTTTCCTCATAAATTAAAAATTTATTCATTTGGCTACAAAATTTTTAGCCATTCGTATAGAGGACTATATAAGCAACATTTTTCTATTATTTTTATGTTTAAATTTGCAGTGGATTTAGCTATGCTGGTACTTATTCAGACCCCATTTTTTTCATTTTTTTGCGATCAGTGTGATGGTGAAATCGTATTTATGTGAAAATGTTGTATAGGGTTATGCAATTTTTATGGAATCATTGTGGAGATGAATATATTATCTTTAATTTGAAACCAAGATATCCTCGGAGTTGTGCTCCTAATTCGTTAAAATGGTACCGGAAAAGCACTGATATTTGTAGAAAAATGTGATAGCGTCCTTAACCGTAAACATTATGTGGGCGTCGTGCCCTATTCACGGATTGTCACAGCCTAAAATGTTTGTACATACGAGTATGTTACTGTTCATGAGTCCATGTTCATAACATACCACCACGCCTGTATTCCCCGAAGGGTTAGGTAGAGGTGTACTTAATGTACATAGGTAAAGATTGTCACAGCCTAAAAATGTTTGTACGAGTATGTTAATGTTCATGACTCCATGTTCATAACATACCACCACGCCTGTATTCTCCGAAGGGTTAGGTAGAGGTGTACTTAATGTACATAGGTAAAGATTGTCACAGCCTAAAAATGTTTGTACGAGTATGTTACTGTTCATGAGTCCATGTTCATAACATACCACCACGCCTGTATTCCCCGAAGGGTTAGGTAGAGATGTACTTAATGTATACCCACAGTTCGCCGATAGATATGTTTTCGGTCCCATGTAATATAGGTGGCGAGCCTATTGCCATTTACCGGGCACATTATGTAAACTCTGAGCTGCTATTGAGAATTTCATAGAAAAACCCAATTACACTATTTATTTATTTATTTTATTATTATTACTTTTCTCTAGCTTAGCAGTCGTGCTTAGGACCACTAGACTAATGAAGTTACATGTTTTAGTTATTAACTTTAAAAGTATGGTATAATTATTTATTTATGATAAATAAATAAATAAATAAAAATATAGCCAATATAGCTGTGTATTAGCATAAAAGGCTAGGTTAGATGTATAGACTGATTTGCACGCAAACATTAAAGCTGACGATTACAAGCAAGGTAAATTTTCTACACAGTGAAAGACAAATACAATCTCGTGCAGGATTCGAACCTGCGTCCCTTCAGTTTAGTACACCAGACGCTTTAGCCACTGAGTTACTGAGACTGCCTGTATTTGTCATATTTTTATTTCACTAGAAAAAATTATATCTTTATAAATACCTATTTAGCGTTACCTAATGGAAAAATATGATACAAAAGAACAAAAATATACATACATACATACATATTGTCACGCCTGTCACCCATGGCGGTAGGCAGAGAATATAGATTTCCACTTGATACGATCAAAAATAAAATACAAAAATATACCTATTTATTTTTCTGATCTTATCTGAGGGCCAAAGCTAGTATTATTATAAATAAAATGACAAATTTTGTATTATCTAACCGTCTCTTTACATTAAAATTTCCTACTCTGTGCCTCCAAAGTATTTAAGTACGTTAATGTTTTCGTTCAAGCATGATATTATCAAGCTGTTTATCGTTCAAGAGGGTGGCACGATATGAGCCTAATTATGCTGTATGATGCTGCAATCAATTAATGTATGTACCTAACTGTAAAGAAATGTTGGAATGATGAATAATTTTGCATTTTAAATGGAAAATTAGGGGGGACGCTGGGACTCCTTCTCCTTCTCTTAGCCATTAGCTGTAGCCATTCATCAATCACTTTCGATTAAATAACATCAAGTCCAAGATAATCGGCTTCTTGATCGACGTATACTACAACAGCTTAGACAATATTTTAAGAGGCAAAACCGAAGGAACCCGAGGAAGGGGAAGACTTAGAAGAAGTTATATATATGAACAAGTGAAAAAAAATGAGGGATTAGAGTCGTATCAAGGGGTCAAACAGAAGGCAGAGAATAAAAAACAGTGGCGATTCTCCACCGACAAGAGCTGAGCTCTTAAATGGAGAGAGAGATCATCAAATCCAAAAAACAATTTCAAGTCCAAATGTTTTTATTTCAAATAAGCTTTTACAAGCATTTATGAAACATTATGAGTCTAGCTGCACCGTTCCAAAAAGTTAATTCTATGACGTAATGACGTATGAATAAATAACGTATTAATTGATTATGAGGCAAACAATAATAATTTTACTACGCGGACGAAGTTTCAATCAAAAGCTAGTATAATACCTCGCAATGCAATCGGGATTTGGTGTTAATTGTAAAATAACAAAGGGTGCTGCCAACTGTTTGTTGTGATGAAAATAAAAGAAAAATCACAAAAGAAAAGAGAAGTCGTGTGCATAAATTTACAATTTATTAATAAATAATTGTAGCTTTAGTTTTCACGTTTACTTATTGGAATTAACTGAATGTTTTTTGTGGATGAGTGAATAAAAAATCCCTACTTTATAATAAAATTATGTTTTTGGAATGACGTAAGGCTTTGATTAAGCAAAATATCGGCCAATGACCTGTCCAACAAACTTCCGTACTTTTCGACCTTATGCTTATAGTAATAGGGCTGAAATTAATCAAACGCCTAGATTGTCGATCGTACAGTCAGCAATGAAAGTTGCTGAGCACGATGAAATCTTCAAAACGCTTAAATATATTTATTATCCAAAACTTACTGACCCGAGATGTGGTAAGTAGTACGTGTTTCTACATACTGCACCATCTTTATTTTCCTAAGTGAATCTATTGAAAAGTATTGGTGCTGTGTTGTTTTCAAAACATGACGGTGTTCAGCAACTTTCGTTGCTGACCGTACCTGCCTACAAAACTCCAGCGCAGCAAATTTTCAGGGTCCACACACAAGTTGAGCACAGTCCTCTGTCAGGGCGAATAAATGGAAATTAATGGTCGTGCCCTGACCTCAACCCCCCTCTTCCTCAACCCCTCCCTCCCTCCGGTACCCTCGTCAGTGTTACATACGGCAATTGACTAATAACGCTATATTGTGGGTATTGTGAATATTGCTACCTGTGGCTAGTGTGTGTACGCTGATGAAGGTTTGGTTAACAAGAGGTTTTGGTAATATAAATTAATGTAGGCACCAACATAAGTACACGCTTATTATCACTATTTTGAAGACATTAGGAAGTTCTTGTTTTTTTTTATTTTTCGGTTTTCCGGCTATATTGATTAGCCGGTCATGAATCATTAGAATCATACTACAATCCAACCAAACCAACTTTTACACGAAATGTGTTTTCGCGAAAAAGTCCTTTTTTGTTTTCAAAATTAATCCACGTGGCCACATTAGCTGCGGCATCAGTGGAGAAATACCAATAAAATAAACAAGACCGTCGACTTAACTTGATGTACTTAAAATAATTTTATCGTTGAATATCCTATAATGAGCCAAAACATCTACCTAAGTTCACCAGAAAAAAAAAGTTGAACTGATAAATAAACTTGACAATGACGTTCAATTCAAGTAGTTTTGTAGTAGCGTAATCAATTCACGGCGTCTCATTAAATTTTCCCCCTACATAATTACGTATCTACGTCATGCTATTATCAACCCTACCCGCTCCGGTAGGTAGTGAGCAGATTTACCGACGACAGCTCTAAAAGTGCATCACAGGAGCACCTTATTTTCTGCGCTAGTACGTTTTAATCACACGCCGTGGTGGGTAAATCCAACCATTGCTGGGTTAAATGCGTTCTGCAATCAGTTTGAGAATTACCCATCATTTGTTTGTTTTTAACGGTTAATTTGTCTTGAAAATAAGCATCATATGCCCTGTAATTTAATGATTATGAACGATAAGTTAGATTTCAATAATTCGGAGCCGAACTTACAACCAGCCGAATTTAAACACATAGCCACACTAGGGTTTGCTCGTGTATCGTACAACATATGTACATACGTACACTCAGACCCTGAACAAACATGTCATGTTGGAGCCGATTACTCGACCACTGCGACATGCATTCGAGCTGTCAAGTTATTATCTAGATTGAAGAAATTTT
Organism: Subacronicta megacephala; assembly: GCA_958496365.1. Lineage (NCBI taxonomy): Eukaryota > Metazoa > Arthropoda > Insecta > Lepidoptera > Noctuidae > Subacronicta > Subacronicta megacephala. The sequence goes on from OY292516.1 coordinate 561,405, forward strand.
CATTAAATTGATCTAAGCGTAAAATGACGACAGCTAGTTAAGTGAAGACTATATGATATACCATAATATGGTATCAAAAGTGGTACCAAAAGTGTTATGCAATACACCTAAATCCATGCTATCTTTTTGTTAATATTCAGTGCCATATATTATATGGCCTTGTGCATAACACTTTTGGTAAAGAATTACGTACTTACTACTTAACAACTCTTGCTTTATGTATACAAAACCTTACCTTAAATTATTTATCGAATTAATTGAATATGTGGAGAAAACAATCCCACAGAATATTGACGTCAAGTAGCAGTATGCATACTGTTGCGTTTCATACCTTCTCCTTCCGAGCCTATTTAAGGCAACGCATCTGCAAATCCTTTGGTTTTGCAGATGTCCATGGGCAGCGATCACTTCTTACCATCAGGTATTTAGCTTGCTAGGTTGCCGAGTTATCCCATAAAAAAACAATGGTCAAAACTTTAGTACCGTGTATTTATAACCTCAATGCACTTACAATCTACAATAAAAAAACTAGCTCAAAATCAGCGAAATATTAAGTATAAAAGTTAAACAATAACTGCCTCTTGGAACTAACTGCATCGCTCTGTTATTACACTGTATTCGTATTGTGGGGTAAGCAGGCCTCATGGTGAACAATAAACAGCGGGGCCACTTCCGGCGGCCGATTACCGTTTCCGGCCGAACGTCGACCCCGCCGGATGTAGGTATGAAATACTTTTTACGTGAGTTTACAGTTCAGTTGGCTGCGAGGAGGAAGTTACATGAGCATTAAATAATATTTTAGTGTCGTTTTAAAACTTATACCATGTATAAGATATATCTATATATATATCTATATTATTCTTATAATATTATTATTTACAGCTATATTATAAGCTTTTCTTCATTTACCGTTTCACCTATTTCTCTATTTAACCCAAAGGTTGACTGGCAGAGAATGCCATATGGCATTCAGTCCGCCTTGTGTACCATTTTATTTGTACATAAAAGATTAAATAAATAAATAAATATATAATTTTGTAGAGGGCACAGACCGAACACAGATGGTTGATATAAAATGTACCATTGTTACTTGGTTTTACATAACCATACCATCACGTCTGTATTTCCTGAAGGGTTAGACAGACAGAAGAGTTAGGACTACAGGCAGCTAACTATTTTATGTGTGTTTTGATAAAGTGTGTATAATATCACGCAATACGTGTCAAAATGCTGGTTTTGTTAGCAGCCTTCATATGACACGCTTTGGCGTATAACTTTAAATTTATAACAAAATCTATATCAAGATAGATGTTCGGTAGCTGCTGCTGCTGTTTACTGAACTAATACATTGTAAAAGCTAGTAAACATTGAACGAGAAACATGTCAAATCAAATCAAATCAAATGTTTTTATTTCAAATAAGCTTTTACAAGCGTTTATGAAACGTTATTGACTCTAGTTGCACGGTTCCAAAAAGTTGATGTTCCAAGAAGTTGTTCTATGGAGAAGAATCCGGCGAGAAACTCCATGGACACTCTTTTGAAATAAAATATTTTACATTATTCACTTTACAGTATGCCGATAACAGGATGTGAGTACATCGGAGGTAAATGTAAGTAGGCGTATTGTTATTTCGATGACGTCAACGAATTAAATTCATATTTACAAGCAACATCTACTTCATATCCAATTCTATAACCGTCTCCAGATCGGTAACTTAGATAGACTTCGCTAATTACAGTTTACTGTTCCTTTGGAAAGTCTGGACCTAATTAGCGATTGCTTAACAACCCCGAATATTATGTAAAACGACTATTACGTCATAGGACTAAAGGTGAAGTGTTATCGTTATAACAATCTCGACATACCCCTTAAAAACGTACAGGGATAAATGGTTACTGATTTTTTTTCAATAATTTGTAGTATATTATATTTAGACCTCAGATCAAATAAAAAGTTAAGATGGAACTTTGCAAGCAAAGAAGTGAGGCCGACTAAAACTACGCCTGGCCGTGCACAAACACGTCGAGCTATCCAGGTATCGTAAGCTCGACTGACAAGATAAGGCGTAATTTCGGTATTGTTATATAGTGTAAAATTGTGTTTGTACACGGCTAGGCGTAGTTTTAGTCGGCCTCACTTCTTTGTTCGCAAAGTTCCATCTTAACTTTTTATTTGATCTGAGATTTAGACACATTATTATCACACTAGGTTATTGTGTTGACTGCCCCTTTAGTCTAGTGGTCTTAAGCGGGACTGCTACGTTAGAGGTCCTGGGTTCGATCCCCAGGTCGAGCAAAGATTCATTGGGATTTTCTATGAAATTCTCAGTAGCAGCTCGGAGTCTGGATTTGTGCCCGGTTAATGGCAAAAGGCTCGCCCCCTATTACTTGGGACCTAAACATACCGGCGAAATGTGGAAGTACATTAGTACACCTCTGATTTTTATTGTTAAATACTAAAAAAGAGCGCGAATTTTAGAGGCTTTCTAAAAAGTAAAAATGACAACCCATATGTTTTTATTACCTATGCAAGAAGGCCTAAATCTTCTGTGTAGACTTGCCTACATAGGGAAATTATTTCGAATAACAAACATGTCTACAACTTCAACATAAGTACTTGAAAGTAAAAAGCAAATAACGGCAACAAAAACCTGCCTAATATTTACATTTCATTGAACAATGTATTAAATGTTCAATAGAACGTTACTCAATAAAGACAGGCTTAAGAACACTCCACAACACATTTCTATCGCGGATCCAATAAAGTCAATAGGTGTCTAGAGACGTAACATAATGAAGTGATAAGGTAATAATTACAAAGATTAATTTTGCTATCCTCTGACACAGGCTTCTTCTGATTTGACTGAGTTTGTGAATAAAATTATCATATTTCACGATTTTCTAGAGTTTGGTTCCTAAAGAAAGACTTTGAAGATATAATATTGATCACATTTTTTTGTATTCCGAAGATGACACTTGTCGTAATTTAAAAACCGTAATTCAACCCAAGCATTCAATGGCTCTAGACTACTTTATGTAATACAGTCATTTAATAACTTCAAGATGTTGATTCTTGTCGCTTTTGCCAGTTCTTGTGTCATTCAGTGCCATCGGTCGACCATCAATAATAAATAATAAAAATATGACCACGCAAACATCACCCCGAAAAATCTGTTGCGTTAATAATATTGCCGCGAACGTGTAAAAAAATTACATGCGTATGAGTCCTCCAATCACTTGGTGTTCCATGGCAGATACTTAGGCAAAACAAATTGAGGTACAAGAGGCAACAATTGGCGCAAACTGGATGCTCAGGTGGAGAAGGAAAAAATTCAATTCCAATACAACAGCAGAGCTAAATAGGAAACTCATAAACCGCTTACGTTGTATACAGAATTTTATTACGGCCCGTATTTTGTTGGGAGCGGTGTACGTGGCGAGGTTGCAGCGACTGGGAGAAATTATAAGGGATATGTAGAAAATCCATAATTAAACTGGGTGAATTTTATTGCCGCCTTGATAATTAGGTACCTACGGTATGGTGTGTTATATTTTTGGAATAGAACCTATGGACGAGAATATTGGTGTACTAGCATTTCGATTATTAAACTTCAGATGGCGGTAGCGAGGGCTTGTTGAATATTTTGATAAAAGAAAGCTTATGTCCTGCCTTACAGGCAATCTATGTTATAAGTAATTTAACTTTTAAAAGGACGATAAAAAGTTTATAGTAATTGTTATAAGTTTGAAAAAGCATAACAAAATCCATTTATCAATCCCAGCAAGCATCCTTTGGAGCAAGGGTTAGGTATTAGGTATTCTATTATATACTCGATAGTAGCTCGAAGTTTGAATGTGTATCAGGTTAATTACAATTGGCAATGAACTCGTCCCGTATTTAATGGGATCAAAAACATATCACCGAAGTATGGTTGAAGAACGATATCTACTCACCTCTTCCCGCTACTTACTCTCTCTTTGCACCATCTCAACCCAATCGTCGGTGTCGTCTGATAGAAGCCTACTATTTTTGTTTAAAATTTCATTTCGCTGTAACCTTTTTGTCGCAAAATGCCTAATTTCAACATTTAATATTCACCGAATCGTTTACCAGCCGGGCCTTACGATTCGTTTACATTGACGTCTTTTTGTAATAGCTAATTTGGTAATATTCACGAATCGATATTCAATTGAGTACAACGAAGGCCATAGAGTAAGCGATTTCATAATTGGAATGTTTTTTAAAGGTGGATTTTTTTAAATTACTAGTGTTACAACATGGTATTATCCATTAGTAGGTACGTACCAGAGAGCTGCAACCCAGTGATGGGTACGACAGGGAAGAATAAACCCTGAAAATCCTTGCTTGACCTGGTACCACGAACTTTTTGAATTTCTTTCAAAACTCTTGAAGAATTTCGGTTCATAAAAGTTCTTCTGAAAGTTTTATGCATGCTTTTAGCTATGCTAATATGTCCAACACACATTATTTTCGCCACAAATAATTAGCATTGAAACTGTCTCGAAAAAAAAACTCAGTATTATGATTCGAACCATCCATGACTTCGAAAGTTCGAATGTTCGGGTACTTACAGTTCAACAGAAGTCAAATGGAAGAGAGATTATCTTGAAAACACGAGAAATAAGCCCACCCGCAGAAAACGTCAACATAATCGTACACATTAGTTCACATTAACTGGACGTATAAAAACGAGGGAACCACGTTCACTGGAGTGCAGATGAAATCGCCGAAAGCGTTGTAAAAGCCACAATAAAGTTGGTGCTTTACGTGCGTGACTACAAACTTGATAGTCCATTAAATTTGCATCGGACAGCTTTATGTATATATTTTTGTGGCGCGCAGTGTAAAAAAATTCGTGTGCACAAGTGCAATAAAATGATACCCGGTTAATTGATGTTTCAGCTATGTGTACAGAAATTGGCAAGATAGTTGCAAAAAAAATTGTTGCAACCGTACCTAAGGATTGATTATGTTAAAGTTATAATTTAGACAAAGCTATCCCAGAAATAATTATGATAACATACCATTATGCCTGTTTTCACCGAAGGTTAAGGCAGAGGTGTACACTCACACTTCGCGGGAATCTTTAGGTCCCATGTAACGGGGACGAACCTATAGCCATTAACCGAGCACAAATCCAGACTCCGAGCTACTACTGAAAATGTTATAAAGAACCCAATAACACGTTGGTCGATCTGGGAATCGAACACAGGACCATTAGCATTCGGGCTTAGGACCCCTAGTCTAATGAGGCAGTCATATTTAAATCATTTTTATTTTAAAAAAAATTAACAACAGCGAGCAGATGAAGTGAAAATTTCCTTGCCTTACCTCCACCGAACGGAATAACAGCTGTAAAACTAAAGCACTAATAAGTGCTCACACTGCATTGTTACCTACAAAGTTTACACAAATTCTGCACGCTCGCTCTCTAATTGACTTCACCGGCAACTGATTTAGTTAATCAGCCTTTTACAAAAGTTTCCCAGAATGCACCACTTGTGGGCTCGGATAATTGATCTTTTGCTCAGTCGACACTCATTGACTTATTCTAACAAGTTTTGAGATTCTTCGAGAACATCTGGTCCTTGTTCCTTGTGACGAATGTGAAGTTGTAAGGAAAAATGGCTGCCATTTTAAACTGAGTCGGTGATGTTAACGTTTCTGCCTGATTGTACAAGTGAATTGAAATTGAACTCGTTATAGTTTTTACGCTTGGTTAAATTTTGTGATGTTATTTGACTGAAGGAAAAAATCGACCGCGGGCAGGATTCGAACCTGCGTCTTCTGATGAAATACACCAGGACAATAGTGCGGGTAATACAGGTGTAAAATGAATATGAAATGGGTAATTTGAAATATTATGTATTTCGCCAAATTTTTTTTTGTTGGTGCTAGAGCCTTTTTCAAAATACGTCTTCATTTTCAGTGCTTATTAATGCTTGATGTCTCGAAGGACCAGAAATTTATATCACTGTCCACGTCGACCGCACTTCATGAAACTACTAAACAAATCCTGAATCTCCTAAGCAACATTAACCGTGCATCTTGTATTATAATTTAAATTTTACTAACTTCCGTCGCCAACAGTGTTTTATTATTTTAATACAAATATAACCATTTAAATTATCATAAGTAATATCAATGCCATAATATATGTATAATTAAGCAAACAATGTAATATTCATTGGGAGTTTTGCAGCTCCTAAAAGCGTTAGCAGAACTTATCTGTTACAACAAAACACTTGACTCATACCTCTTACCTTATTACCCTAATTCGAGCTCACCAATAAAATGGCTTCCCTGAATGGCTCGACAAATAACAACGCGTATCAAAAGGAATATCGCCCAAATATAGTGGCGAATGGTCGTAAAGTAAGTTTTATCTTCGTGTGTCTTCGGCTAATGTTAGATATAAATCTGAAACGACAAAAGACCAGCTTCGGGATGAGTATGTCACGTAATTTACTTTTATGGTACCGTCAGGGTTGCCATATGATACACATTTAGGAGATTTTCGGGTATTTTGCGGCTGTAGAGAGACTTCGTGGCAATGGTTCGCTAACTGCAAGCTGTTTACTATATATTTTTAGCCCTTTCATTACTGAGAGGATTAATTTGGTTATTATACACATGCGAGCTTTTAGCCGCGGCTTCGTTTGCGTTATTCGATCGAAAATGATTAAGCACCTGACATTCGAAAGCTTATGCCCATTCCATATATTTATTTCAGATTTATCTGATTTCGCTAAATAAATGTGACTTTGTTTAGGCTTGTTTTGTTTTCAATCAAAAGAAGTAGCCTATAACTATCTCCAGGGTCCCATGTAGCTCTGTACTGGTATTCATCTAAATCGGTTCAGCGATTTAGGCGTGAAATCGTAACAAACCAACAAACTCACTTCACATTTATTACATTAGTAAGGATAAGGAGTTTGCACTAAATAAACAGCGTGGTAAGAGACTCTTTATCACTTCTAGAGCACTCATTGAACCCATTTATATCCTGTAAATATTAAAATTTTCATGGTCCATATAATACTTGAAAACAAAATTGCATGAGACACAATTTAAAAGCAAATAATTAACGCAGAAATAAATAATCTTCTTTACCTACTTGTTCCAGAAAACCATTTTCACCTCCTTTCTCAGACCTTATTTCGTAACAATAAGAGTTCTTTTGAAAAGTTTCATCATGAGTTGTATTAAAGTTATTTGCCCCTAATCAATTTCTAATCTACATAGCTATAAAATATCAGCGACAATTACATGCCGTATTTCCTATAATAAAATTAGTGCGTATGTTCAATAAAACTATATTTAATTGTTGTTTGCAGTAAGTAGGTTAACAAGTCTATTTCCAGAAGCTCAACCGTATATTTACCTTTCCCATGATTGAAAACAACCGTAGTATATAGTCGTTGCGCCAAGTCAACGGTCTCGAGTTCGAATCCAAGGCACGCACCTCTAACTTTTCGAAGTTATGTGCGTATTAATAATTAATTATCACGCGCTTAAACGGTGAAGGAAAACATCGTGAGGAAACCTGCATGCCTGAGAGATTTTCTTGACGGCATTTGAAGTCTGCCAACCCGCAGTAGGCTAGCGTGGCGGACTATAGCCTAATCCCTCTCGTATTAAGAGGAGACCCGTGACCAGCAGTGGGACGATGTAATGGGTTGATGATGATGATGATATAGTCGTTGATTCATTTGTTTGTATTTTGTGCACATGTGAAATGGCGCACATTAGGGGAGGCCTACGTCCAGCAGTGGACTAGTATAGGATGGTAATGATGATGACCCAAAATACTAATAAATGAATCAACGACTTCGACAGATTACCTACTCGACATTTTTTTTTTATGGGATACCTCGGCAAACGAGCAGGCGAGCTACCTGATGGTAAGTAGTCATCGCCGCCCATGGACATCTGCAAAACCAAAGGAGTTGCAGATGCGTTGCCGAGCCTATTTAGGGAAGGGGAGGGGAAGGAGAAAAGGAGAAGGAAGAGGATTGGGAGAGGAATTGGGCCTCCGGCCCTCTCGCTCACCGAACGAAGCGCAGTAACGAAACGCTACTACTCGGACGTCGGTCTTCTGCGAGAGTGTGGTACTTCCCCGGTCAAGCCGGCCCATTCATGCTGCGAACAGCGTGGCCCTACCACAACAAAATTACCGACATTGAACAAGAATTACTAAATTATTGACATTGAACAAAAATTACCCGATCATTCCAAAATGCACATTTCTATGCATCGCTTGTTCCCATAGCCGTTAAACAATATAGCCCCATGAGCTATAACATTTTAGGGCGAATATTAACCAAATTGGATGAGCCGGTAAGCGACGAGCCGCGTCTCCCTGTGTGGGAGGGAGTGAGAATAAGGCGAAAAATATATACACTGAATACTATGTATATATATTTTTCTAGTGTTTTTCCCAGAACGCTTCTTTCTTCTTAAGGTTCCCGAATTTCCTTAGGCTAATTATGAGAGATCGCTACCCTCTGAAACCTGGCACTAAAGTGACGTTTTAGGATCTCCTGTGAGTTGCGAACGCAGTGTTAGATCTAGAAACACCTACTAGATTACCGTTATTTTAGCAGGTCTTTAGTAGGTTAATAAATAACTGTGGGATCTCAAAATAAAAAAAGAACCCTTTTGGAGTTAATTCAGTCTCATTATAAAGTAATTGTCAAACAAGGACCTATAGTTAAGGGAAGATTAGTTAATAGAAAGAAAATTTCATTAAAAGTGTTGCGGGGTTGATGTCAGACAATTTAAGTGACACAGTCAGATCGTCATGCGATGTTAAAACAATATTCGCTGCCTACATCTTTAAGTAAACGTCGTCATGGTTCACTTATGCAACAATATTATATTTTAGGGTCGTACCGATGGTAAGACAATGTTCCCGCCATTTGGACCCGCTCCAAAATTGAGTGTGACGCGAAATGGAGGTTGCAAATAGGGACGTTGATTTCATAATAGGAAATTGAGGAAGAAATATGGTTATAGTCAATTTATTTGTAATGGACTGTGGGGACTAGTTGTGGAGCGTTGTGTCCCTAAATGTACTTAAGGGATTTTCCGTATTAATGGTCAAATCTTCACACTATTCACGTAGAACAGCGTGAAAATTTTCATAGTTGTGTTCTGTAATAATATTGTTATTTGTCCACTTGTAATTATGTTAATCTTTCTATAACAAAAATGTTGCCTTGCATTAGAATTTTTTCATGTATTGTCGGTGCGTTTACAAAATCGTTTTTTACCGAACTCAGATTCGGAATACCTATCTTTACGTCATTTAAATATTTGCTCCACATGGAGATCGAACCCAAAGCTCGTGGTGCATAATCTGACCACTCAGCCACTAAGTTAAACAAATGAAACATCTACTTTATGTCGTACTGTTTGTGTTCAGCAATATTTTGTGCAGGTTAATGGGGCGTGTTATTTTTCCCTAACCTACTGCCATGTTTTACTACTAAACAGTTGTTGACATGAGAAAACATGCCTTTGTAGAGCTAATAAAGATTTTTATTTTAATAGATAAACAGGTTTAGTTTACATAACATACCATCACGCCTGTATTCCCCGAAGGATTAGGCAGAGTTAATGCTGAGTTTGTTTCTGAGATAACCATTACTATTTTCAAATTTCAAATAGGTATTTGTCAACACACAAAATTTACAGTGAAATCATTTTGTTGAGATGGAATCTACTAAAATTCAGCACTACCGCAATAAACATAAACGGTCTGAATATTTAAGTGATTGCATCCGCAGCTGCTGAGCGTGAGGTCCTGTGTTCGATTTACAGGTCGAGTAAAATTATTTTAATTTGAAATTCTTTCGTGCAGCTTGGATTTTTATTTATGCCAAAGGTATATTAAATGGAACATGTTAGTACACATTAGTAAGCCCCTGTATAACCCTTCGGGGAACAAAATAACAAAAAAATCTCTATACCTCGTATTTGTTTAGATTCCCACCAGGGGATTCCGTCACAAATTACGTAATCATATTAGTCACACCTGTACACCAAGTTTGTGTCCCGGAGGGTTTTTATTGTGTACCTCACAATTAATCTCGGGTGGCTTACTGTGCCGCGATCATTACTCTTACTAAGTAATTGTCTTGTATACGATTAAAACTTCGTAAACGTTACTGACTTCGTAAACGTGACTGCCTCGTTGGTCTAGTGGTCCCAATCGCGACTGCTACGCTAGAGGTCTTGGGTTCGATCCCCAGGTCGAGCAAAGTGTTACTGAGTTTTTCTATGAAATTCTCAGTAGCAGCTCGGAGTCTGGATTTGTGCCCGATGAATGGTAATAGGCTCGCCCCCTATTAAATGGGACCCAAACATACCGGCGAACTGTGGGTGTTTTAATGGAAACAATAGATAAGATAGACATAATTTTTTTCACTAGAAAGCCCTAAAATAACTTAAATTTTACATAAAAGTTGTCCTAAATTGACTTACTAATAGCCCAATAATGACTAAGATACGTTTTTCATTCAACCACGTAACATACCATCACGCCTGTATTCCCCGAAGGCTTAGGCAGAGGTGTACTAAAGTACACCCACATTTCGCCGGTATGTTTAGGTCCCATGTAATAGGGGGCGAGCCTATTGCCACTAACCGGGCACAAATCCAGACTCCGAGCTGCTACAAGGAATTTCATAGAAAAACCTAATAACACTTTGCTCGACCTGGGGATCGAACCCAGGACCTGTAGCGTAGCAGTCGCGCTTAGGATCACTAGACTAATGAGGCAGTCTATTCTATTTCATTGGTTATTTATTCCGTAAATAAGTCAAGGAATAAATAACACTAGGTACCTCATTCGTGAACTATTTGTTTTTTTTTCTGTTGGCTATTTTGAAAATTATTTTGCATTTTAGTGATCAGGTTTATCAGTCTCTTGATGTCTGAAATGCCTAGTTCCAATACTACTACGCCTACTCTGTTATGTTCATCTAGTGTAAAATTGGACGAATTTGTACACTAAAGCGTATTTTAACACTATGGCCCATTTTAAATTACCCAACACTAGATGGCACTGACTTGGCTCAAATCAAGATCAAATTAATAATAATCAAAATCTACTTAGCTTACATACATTTATTATTTAGAAAGTCCATGTATTGAAATTTGCATAGACCATTAAATTAGAGCAAATACTTATTCCATGCGGTTTAAGGAAACTCGGGTAAAAAAGCCCTTTAAAAAATCTATGAGCATTATAAACATTTACGATTGCATAAACCTACCATAACATTACTACTAAAATCGTCTAAAGCCCATTGTATATGCATGCGTCGTTTTCCGAAATCAAAACAGCGAAGAACATTATGTTAGAACCTGAACATATTTAAGAGTCCTTCGGTTTGGTCAGACACGCCACTTTCAAAACACAGTAAAGTTGCTTGTAGTAATTTACATAAAATACTTTGTTGACCATACGGGCTTTGGATAAAATTTTGTGGCCACCTCTGTTGACCTCTAATTTATTGACCTCTAATTACTATTAGAAGTCAAAGAAGCCACAAAATCATTTCATGGTTAGAACCTACTAAAAGTTCGTAATATAACATTTGTGATCCGTATAAGAGTTTATAAGTGATTTTGTATGTAATTGTAATCAGCAACTTTTTGTTGCCACTCCAGGATACCAAAAGTGGCGCGTCTATTCCATTCCAAGTCACGTCTTAAGCGCGAACATTTTAAAATAGAACGTATAATATTTCCTCTATACATTTGGCCGCACTCAGAGACGGCAGTCAGTGCTAAATGAGGCGGGATTTTTTGCAGGTTTTAACGAGATCTCGCATAACTATGGCCAAATGACGTCGGTTATCGGGAAATACGTTTTTAATACGGATTATAAAGTTCGCTCCGTTAATATTGCTTGAGAATTTCTGCTTGGATAATATTCTTCAACGTCAACGTTTTATATTTCAAAAGATGCATAGTTGCTAGCCTTGGAAGTTTTTAAAAGGCAAATGGCTGCTACTAATTCTATTACCTAATTTTATTGCGATATCGATGGGGATAAATAAAAACAGTGTAGTCTACATATTATGTTTTCCCAAATTATTACGAGTAGTTACGAACCTACTCGTAATAATTTGGGATTAATATTATTATTAAATATTAATTATTTGGTTTTTCGCAAATAGTTCGTCTATTACACATTCGGGGTACATGGCAGCAAAGATGTATTATTTATTATGTATCGTTGCATGGCAGTAGAAATTGCAACATTAACAATTAGGTACTTATTCCTAAATGAGTATTTAAATTTTTGCTTATTAATCGTTATCGTAGTAGATTTTGGTGTCAAAATAGAGGATTCAGCCGAAGTTATCAATTTACACCAAAATCTTCTACAAAGCTGCACAAGGCTGAACGTTTGGCCTTAAATAAATAAAATGAATACATTGCAGTTGCAATCTGTGTTATTATCGCTGGAAATTCTGTACTAGTTCTAGCTTTAAATTGTTTGGAACCTCTTCGAAATTTACAATATCAATACAATCTAAATATACTTTGGAAAATCATATCATATCTATCAGAAAAACATATTTTAATAGCAATGGGCACACCCCCTTTTACAGGGACCTAAATATACCAGCGTAATGTGAGTGTACTTTAGTGAAAATCATATTCTTCCAAAACTAATTGTTAGAGCATTTTCAACAATCTTAATCTTATCACACTACCCTCAATTTGCAAACTCTTAACATTATAAAATATATTAAAAGATTGCATTTGCAGACAACTCTTAGAGATATTACTAAGGATAAAACTGCATTTAAGAACTTCAGTAATAAAGCGGAAACTTGAAAAAATCTCACTTATAAAGTCGAGGGTAGTTGCAAGCAGCCATTCCATTGCTCGTTTGGAGTCTAATTGTAGGAAAATTGCAAGTCACTGGGTTCTTGAATGGAGTGTAACTGTTAATGTACCCTGAACATTTCATTAGCGTCATTAGGAGCAGGGTAAACTATAAAATAGTTGTGAGAGTAATTGTTAGGTAGGGAGTACTCTTATATACTCATCTCATTATACATACATACTGACTTATTATAATAACAACCTAAAAGTATACCAGCAAAGTGTACATGTACAATCAGTACACCCCTGCCTTTTCTGGCACCTGGGAAAGTGGCAGTGTTTGTTGGACTACTACTGACTAATAACCGCACTTTGCATGTCCTATAGTCCTGAGCTCTTGAACCTGGGATTCGTGACTCTCGCCACCAGCCATCCAGTCATCCAGCGTTTGCAGAACCCCTCATAAAAACCGACGTCTTCCTTCGAATCCTGCTCGATTCGTTCGAATCGTCGCCTGTTGGCCCCAGTAGGCAACGGTTCTACAACTACCCAGTTGTCTGGTCGGGTGGTGGAATCCCCAAGTCGATCAGTCGCAGGCCACTGCATTCCTCTGTCCAGCCATTTGAGGTTATATGAGTAATATTTACCTAAGCTATGTTATGAAACTGTAGGTGTTTTGTTATGAAAAGTGCTAGTAAGTTATAAAGAGGTTTAACGTTGAGGGTCCAACTGTATGCTTACAACAAAAAATAATAATATTGGTTGTTAGTTACATCATGAAATGTTTAAACACAACTATATCAGAAAAAATATAATTGAAACTGATTTCGCTTCATAGCATTTGCAATTTTCATTCCCCATATTGATGGAAACAGTACCTATTGAAATTACAAAACTTCCACCAAATTCATTTTACATAATTCCCACATCGCGCCGTGCAAAAACGAGGCCCAATAAAATCCATACGTGAGACTTTCACCAACCGCCAAACTTAACGTTAATGTGTTGGCGTTCTCAAATTGCTAAATCTCATGTTTGGTCGCAGTTAGCGAGTTGGCCAGTTGCCAATGGCGGCTATATAAATCATAGCACGTTAAAACATCGGGACATTCGATTCTTCTCCGTTTAAAGGCGTCACGAATGTCGTAATGCAGTTGTGCAGTTTTAAAATGAGTCATATAAAAAAGAGGTTGGTAAACAGGCACCTGACGACATAATATTCTCTTTTGAGAAAGATTGTCAGTGTGCTTGTTTATTATCTTATTATAAAGAGTTACCTGCGGCTTCGCCCTCAAAGGATTCCATGGTAAAATAAATAGCCTTAGTATCTAAATAAAAACTAATCTAGCTTTGCAATGGTAAAAGAACTATTAAAATTTGTTTAGCAGTTTCATAGTTTATCGATCACAAACAAATCTCTTAATATTATTAGTTTTGTAGTTTAGTCAATAAAGATTATCAGAAATCTTTTGTATCGCTTACAAAATAATGTAGATCTGACACGCAATGCACCTAGACCACACATAAATGTTACTGTTCATGTTTCGATCAGAAAGGCAGTTTTTGCTGGACGTTCTTTATTCTTCGGGGTTAGTTATATACAGCGCTAACAAAATGCGTTGAACCTCGCTGGCAGCGCAAGCAAGCCACTGAGTGAATAGCTGCAATCTCTTGCAGGTCTCGTTGCTATTCCGATGCCTATAAATATGCAAACTGGAGATCTTAAGATACTGCTAGAAGACGAACAGGTTATATATATTTTTCTAGTTTAATTATCAGTCTTCATAAATGCGATAGAATATCAGGTAATAATTTTGTGACTAACATGTTTTAGCGTAATGCTTTTACTGCTGATATAGTTTAAGATAATCTCAAATTTTTTTAATACTTTTTTTCTAAAGATTTGGATCGTGAACTTCTACCTAAAGTATTATAGTTTATTTAGTATTCCTACCACTACAATTATTATTACGAGATTATAAGCAAAAAAACATCTAGTTTAATCCTGATACGATCCAATATGATATTGATACTCTATTGATTGGTAATTTTAATACACGTACATTATTTCTAACTTCTTAGCTCAATTAGCGCGCTCTTTTGAAAAAAGCAAAAATCATACAAGCGCCATTTTAAAACCCCTCACCTTCAATACTAAGGCTATTCTCGCTTATTTAAATATATTCCAACTATCTCTGGGGCCAGGCTCGTTTTCAATACACCGTCTTCGCGTTACATATGAAAAGGTCCGCGTTCATTGCCCGGACGCTGCATGAATGTGTTCGGTCACAGTATTGTGTGTTCTGTTAGATAGAAACGTAGGAAGCGTAATGGAAAATGTATGTACATTGAATATGTAGAGCTGTTTATCTTTTATACATTTTCTTTATACGACTTCATAAAGATTCGAGGTGATATAAAAAGTGCGAAGCGTACTTTCCACACGAAAGGACTCTTTCTCGGTATTAATTTAATATTTATTGTAATCAGAAGACCAATTCTGCTTATTTTAAATGATCAAAATTGAGTTCAAATCAAGTCTAAATCAATTAATGTCGAATGGTCTCCTAAATTTCCAATCAACGTCTAACAAGAACAATTTAATTTATTGTAATGAAATCACAAAATTGGACCGCCAAATGATGTCACTGCGATTAGACTAGGATAAGCAATGTATATCAAACAAATTAATGTTTAAGTTTTTCTTAAACCAAATATTGCCATTGGTAATGGAACCCCAAACAGGTGTCTTTTGGATACGTGCATCTTCGAATATAAGCACAAGCTCTTACCTGAAGAAACTCTCATTAGTGACACACTTCAACTTTCCAAGATGGAAAGGAAATGAACTTAGACTTACTGTAACATTCTCTTAATATTTGAAACAGAAATTACGTCTAATGAGTTTACGAAAGAATTTGCCCTACAAGTCTAGAGTTTAACAAAACGGCTTAATTATGTAAATGACGAAGCATTTTGTTAATGCCCGTAATACAATTAGGTTGGAAATTTATAAAGTCTTTACGCGTAGATTATTACCAAAATCTTGTAATCATAGGAACAAGGTTAAAAGTAAACATTTTGTAAGATTATGAAGGTTATATTCATTGATGTTAAATACAAAAGGTATTTGTTACAACATTATCGTTCAATACCAGTGTAAAGAAGAGGTTATTTTTATTTATTGGTCTTTGATCTAAATATAAATAGTTATCAATTAATTATTACGTCATAGTGACATGTGTGTTTATTACTCACAGCTTTTATTTAGGTATATAATTTCAAGCGAAGAAATTATATTTTACCGAAAACCTATGAATAGGTACGTAGAAGAATCATCTATGTAAACAAACAATGTAACTACCCGAACAATATATTGTCAGTCGGTTGTCGGCCAGTGAAACTAATAAACGAAGCGAGCGGTTGGCGAGTTAGGCCGAGTTGGGCCGAGTCGTGCCAAGTTCACCGCTTAACACTGTCGTGTTGATGTCAATGGTGTTTGGTAAAAGGCGGAGGATAGGGCGAGATGATATTTTATAAAATTATATAAGTAAGTAAAACTGTCATTTTCTGGGATAAAGATACAAGTGAACAGGTTTTTCCAAGTGTCTAGTTAATCTTAAACCAATGATTTTAATTTTAATAATGAATTATTTTTGAAAGAGACAACTTGTGATAACATGTAGGTTCATTGTACATAACTGTTAAGCAAATAAGTAACTATTGTCTGTTGCAAACACTTTTCTAAAATAAATAATACTTAATCATCTTAATTTTAATTTGATATACTCAGTATGTAATTCAATCTTGATTTTAATATTTATGCTAAATCTAAATTCTGACTCTTCTTCAAAAACCCAAAAATCCAACCACCATTCATAATATTCAAAACTTGCAAAACTTTTTGAATACTGTTTACAAACTGTACGACGTGGGGCAATGTGAAATACATTAGCATTCTGCAAATCTTCTTTGGGTATTAAGGGTGCAACAGAACTTACGAGTTCAGTCTAGCCACAGTCAGACTCAGACTGATCTAATTTTCCGGCTAAATTGCGACTACATAAGTTTGCCGTCCTAGCAGTTTGCTATTTTATTGACTTTAGAATTAGTTTTGTGTATGAAGTTCACAATAATGTATATTAGGGAATGAAAATGGGATTTAATTAAGAAGTCGATAATATTGACTGCTAACATCAAGATCTTTAAATTAAATTACGTCATTTCTGATATTAATATTAAACATGAAAAATTTTGTGACTTATAAAATTAATTACCCAAGCATGATGAGTTGTATTAATACAGCTTTAAATATAATGAAAACAGTGTTAATGTAACCTATTATGAGATGGCTAAATAATATTAAAACATATTTAATTTGCTCATATGTCATATCTATACATATATCATGTCCTTAAGACACTCAATAACGCTTGAGATCTCTATCTCATAATTTATATGTTATGACATTTAGACTACAATCGTTTCTATAATATTGTAAGTACGAACTAACCAAATATCGACTATTTTCTAAATATTAAACTACTCAAGGCTTTTTATTCAATTAAAATACCGTGTAGGTAATCTCAAGTTTACCTACAGGGTGAAATTTGCTTCCAATATTATTCATTATATTCTTCCTTTATTTCACATGAATTATAAAAATGGAAGTATCCATTAAATACAGTAAAATTCACCTTTATAAACAGACGTAACATCCGTGGTATTAGAAGAAATAAAAATTCACTGAGCAGAAGTCTTTGCAAACATATCCTTTAAAATATCGGAGAGCGAGAATTTCTTTGTTGGAAACATAGGTTATTGAATTTTGTATCGCCTGACAATTTCACTGGAGTGGAGGTGGAAAAGCTGTGGAACGTGTATGCATGTCCATTAGAATATGTCACGGTGCAGTTTTACTGTGTATTTCATTCTTACTTTGAGTAAAATAACATGTTAGCGTAGGTATAGCAGATAATCTAGTGATCGATTTTTTAAACATTATCCAACTCCCTTCAGTAGCATAACCTGCCATCACTACTGAACTAGCTTTAGGGTTAAGCAGAGGTGCATAACTGTATACCCACAATTTACCAGTTCAATACGTTTAAACCGCATTTTAAATGGGTGAGCCAATGGTCATTACCATACCACATTTTTGCAAAAATAATATGATTATGATTAAATGGGCAGAAAACCAAAATCTATTGAAAATTCCATAGAAAGACCCGATAACACTTAGCTTGAATCGGAAATCAAACTCAGGACCTCATAATCAGCAGTTGAAGTCATAGCAACTAACCCTCTTTAGCCAAATATATATGAAAAAGCGTATTTTTTTAAAGAGATTTCGATCTGATCATCACTGATGCATTGGAGCTTATTGAGCATGCGTGCACTTTGTAACAACTATTTTGTTGTTACAAAATAACTATTTTTTTATTTTTTTTTATATTTTCTGACTAGGCTTGTTTACTGTTAGACTTATACCCAATTAATCATGTCTCAGTTGAATTCGATCTTCTGTTATGAATTCAATAAGATCAACAATGCTGAGAAAATCCAGATTTCTAAAAGATCAGGGTTTTCACTTTCTTTTTCAAAAGCGAACACGTGCAACTATAATCATAAATATCCATTCTTGTTCTGTAAAACTACACAACTGTCACAAAGTAATGTTAGTTATTGCATTGGATTCTATACATTTAAAGTTGTCTTCATCATAACACAAATTAAATAAACCAATCTTCCAAAATAACCTCTCTTAATTTTCCATCTACAGAACATTAGCCCGCTCCAAAAGGTCCACCTATCATTTATACGGAGAGGTAACTTTAACTAGCTATTAAACAAACGACACAGATATTTTTGCTGGCCCTAAAATGGACAGCCCTGGTTATTATAGTCATAAAGACAAATTTAAGTTTTCGTAATGCTTACTGAACTGTTATTGCGGTATGGTCCTTCCTGCCCCTTTGTTATTTTAGAGTTGGTTTTGCGATTCCTATAATTATTGCTATCATAAATCTTAGTTTATTAAATATTACTGTAATATTATTTCAGACAACGGTGATTTTAGTATCTTAAAAAATCTGCTTTGGTTCCTAACTCAAACCTATATACAAACCTACATTATTTTATTATATTGGATGGGCATTGGCCAAGAATGCTCTCGAATCTAGTGGCAATCTTTTCATATTTACAGAATAGAGTAGAATATTCTTAATTGTACACAAAAACCTTATGCCAAGAACAATTTTATAATTCCGAGTAGTACAATATCAATATCGGTCTGATCGATCTCCTTTTGAGCGATTTGAATGGACTTGTTAGAATCTGGCGTACTTATAAAGTAACTTCTTTAATTAAGGTCTTTAAACATACACAAATAGCAAAAAATTATATAATTATACATATTATTATCAGTGTAAGCAGAAGTATATTACAACATAAATATTATGTTACTTCTGCTAATGTATAATATGTTAATATATTTATTCTGAAAAACGTTTATTTTATCTGATTAAGTTCTTCTTTATCTTAGTACATATAGTTCAACTGCGTGGGTCTGTTCGTTTGTTAGGTTTTATCCTAAACAGCTGAATCAATTTTGTTAAATTTTGGTAGGGCTGTTTGGTTTTAGATGCCGGTTGTAAAGTATTAAATAAATTATACCAAAATATAACAGATTTATTTATTTATTCAATATTTTACGCAAAAATTTGATACGTTTGACCCCCTTTTAAATATTTGAAAAGCACAACACTCTCCTCGTTTTGTATGTAAATAAATTAATTTGAATCTAGGTAGAACAATTTTTTATTGATGATTAATCTATTTTCGTTAAACAATTTATATCAATATTCTTTCTTTACAACAAAGTATCAAAATTTCCCGTTCCAAATTGCACTTATGAATATTGAAAGCTTTTAAAAAGATTTTAGTCTGAAAAACTCGAACAATTTCAGTTTGTTTCGTTCTTTTAAATATACCCGTAGAACAGTCCGTGAAATAGCGCCTAGTCAATTAAAATAGCTATTAAATATTCACGAAAAGATAAAAGGATGGGCGTGAATTAATATTAGATATTTTAGTAGTAAAATGTTTTCTTTTTTGACAACCCTATCAAATAAATTGTCAGAAACTATTGCAAGTACGAACGGCTACACATCAAGCTATACAAATCCGGTTTAAAATGACCTCCCATTGTAAAGGTTTCCCGTACAATTCAAGGCCAGCCTATACTGGTTTTGTACCTATGTAACATTTTGCCAAAATCGCTTTTATAGTCACTATGATTGCTCAGAGTATATATATTACGAGCAAAGACTACCTACCTAACGAGCAAGGCATCAAGCGTGAGCCTTTTTTTTTCTTTAAAAGAAAAGGCAAAGGTCAAGGATTCGCCGGTAAATACATCCGGGGATGGCGTGGAGTAATGACACGACTTACTGGCTTAAATCTCGCCTGTATATGTCACCACCAACTTTTTAGCTTCGGATTCGGGCATGTCTGTTTTCTTCATTTGGACTGAAATGTACACGAGAAAAAGGTGGACCAACATTTGTTCGAAGATCATACTGGATCAACAATTAGGTACATATTACAACAAATACTTAGTATGTGTTTAATAACGTCCATTTATTCTCTATCCAGTATCTCATATTCATAAATGATTTATTATATACAAGACATCTACTTTGTAAACTGTTAGTAAACACAATTATAACTAAGTGCCCTATTTTCTTGCCAAAACTTCGATAAGCGTAAACGGCGCGCTAACAAAATAATAACCCTATTCTTCCAAAGCCTCAGTTTCTCTTGAATTTAGGTTTTAGTCTGAACTCCATCCATTTCACTTATCCCAATAATATTATAATCCGAAAGTTTGGATATCTTGATTGATGCTTGTTACTCAACTACGTTCAAATTTCAATCAAGTTTGGTTCAGAAATTAAGATTAGGTTAGAATTAGTGCCAAAACTTTAATCTGTTTCCATGCGGGTTGAGGTGCTGGTACTTATATAGTTTTAGCAAGAATATTTAGTTCGTAAGGTCAAATCAACGGGCGCCGTATGAATTCATTCTGCACTCCAGGTAGGATTTACACGGAAAAACTACTTGTTTTTTTTTCTATTTATTTGGGTAAACAAACAGTGACAAAGTAAAGATACAATTGAGAGAGAAAAATTATAAAGTAACAGAAATAAGTTTGACACCAACACCGTTTACCACGGTTTACCACAGAAATTGGTTAACAATAAGCATGAACAGTGTACATTGAGAAGCTGGGTGTGCTAATCATATTATTAAAAACAAATACATTATTAATTAGTCTTTAGTTCTCTGAAATACGTAGTCTATCTATTATCTTATTTTTAAACATGCCAGCACGCGTGGCCACAATGTCAATGGCGTTGAAATATGTGTTGTATGAGTGAACAAGACGAAATAGTGGTGCTCTTTTTCCAGCATTTGTACGGCATCTGGCTGTTGCAAATAATTGACATGGGTTGCGGCAATGTGTTCTGGTTGGAATTCTGTAACATAACTTACTAACTAATGGAATACAATCTTATCGATTGTGACACAGATCATACAGTATCATCGCTTCAAGCTGTGTACGTCTTTTTTCCAACGTCAACATATTGTATTTAAGTAGGAGTTGTTCGTATGATAAATAACGACGAAAACATCTGTAGTACATGGAACAAAGATACTTCTTTTGGACAGTTTCTATGGCTTCAATATATTTAGTATAGAAGGGGTTCCAAATGGGCACAGCATATTCAAGTTGTGATCGGATTAAGGTTTTTTATCGGTATAGAAATGTTGTAGGCTTTGTAAACTTAGTGGTAGTCCGCATGACAAAGCCAAACATTTTGAATGCCTTGTTTATAATAGTAGTGTGACTCCTAGATCTTTTATCGACTGAACATTTTCAAAATATACACCACAGAAACTATAAGGAAACTTACTTATTTGTTTTTTCTTTGTAAAAGTGATAGTGATAGAAAACGGAGGGGAAGGAGAAGGAAGGGGACTGAGGAAGAAATTGGGCCTCCGGCGCTCCACACTCACGTTACAAAACGCAACAGTACGCATGAATATTGCTACTTCGAGTCTATATTTTTAAGAGGGCCGTGCCGACCCATTCATATACCGTAAGTGCTACCAACATGTAGGTTAGCATGTAAGCAATCTAATCAAGCGTTTGCACATGTCAACCATTTATAATTTTCGTGACGTGGACTGTCACTTGCCTAGAGTGCTATTTTTGAAATGAAGAAATTATGAAGAGTCCGTAAAACTCACGGTATAGAAGATTAGTATATCCCGTTCCATATTTGTAAAATCGTCTCAGATACAATGACGTCATCCAAATACATATACAACTCGTAAAACCGACTGACGCGTTTAGAATACAATCGTTAAATTGATTTTATATTATTACATTTTTCAAAGATTGAATAGAATTCGTTCAGCACTTTGTAAAATGGAAATATTGGTATAAGAATATCCCTCAGCATTGTTATCGGAAATAACTAAGTTCAAACAACAACTTTAATAGCTTTCGTCTTAGACTTTGTTTTATGAAACTTTTAAGTTTATATAGCAAGCTACAATTTTAGCAGGATGTTTGCTTACATTGTTTAAAAAGCTGCTACAGAAAGTTTATTTTATTTTTGTAGCATATAACCTTCTTATAGCAACTTTATTATTGGAAAAACTGGTAACTCAACAAAATTATATTTATGTAAGCACAGATACATAATCCTAATTGATATTATAGTGGTATTTATAATATGTGAAAGTGAGTTTGTTGTTTGTTACGCTGTCACACTTAAATCGCTGAACCGATTTTGATGAATTTAGTACAGAGACAGAACCCTACAAGCGTTTACGGGCTACTTCTTTTTGATTTTTGATTGACAATATCTATATTGAGCCAAGCCGCGGGCAAAAGCTATGCTATATCACAAAGAGCAATGATTCGTTTAATAAATTATGTGTTGATACACCGTGTAGCAATTGATTTATTAGGGAATCAGAAGAATAATTATATGAACAGAAAATATATTACATTTAAGTTCATAATTAAGTAAGTACTTCATAAGCTTTACTTGATTGAGCACTCCATATAAGTTATACTTAAGATAAAAAAGAAAATGGTGAAAGGAAAATGACGTTACCTTACGACGGACAATGGAAGAGACATTCGACATCATGCTAGTGAGCGTAGAGGGAAGTAAGCTTTGGTCGCTTACTTTATCCTTACCGAACCAAAAGTTACAAATTATAAGTATCCTTAAAAATGCATAGTAGGGATTTGTGTCTTGTATTCGAATTCGAGCCCTATGACTTGGCAGTCTAATGGTCAAATCAGTTACTTGCACAGTGATCTTTTTCGTTTTTCAAAATCGATTGAAATTTTATCTAAACCCCTAAAATAGAGAGTATAGAAGTCATCGTGGGCTAGCCCCCATTGTTCGGTGTAATGCTACCGAACAGATATTATTGACGTCATAAACGCGCCCACTTATAAAGCGATGAGTTAAGTAAACTAATTAGTGCATTACACGGAACCATCGCGACCGGGTGCATTCATACCCAAACATTATATAATTATAACATTTACGTTCATAAACAAACACTAACAAACCATTTAGTTGATAGTTTTCTTTACATAACATTTGATTATAATAAACATTTATTTAACTTACTCTTGACTTTTTCCAACCTATCACGCTTTTACACCGCACACCCATACTAAATTATAGATACGATTTTTTCTGATTGACCTTCAAAAAATGCCGTTAAACAATGGAATTTGGTGCGGAAATCTTAACGAAGTAGTCTGAATTAATTGAGGCATTTTAATCTCGCCCCAGATTCCTCTCAACCATATCACAGGTACTATTCTTCACCTTCTTCTCTTACCCGCCGAGTTAAGTCAAAAGAAACCTACAAACGCTCCTACGTAAATAATGAATGCAAATCACAACTTCTAAAGAGTCAATTTAGGAAGCGGCGCGGCGGCGTCGACCGTTCACTTTTAATTAAGAGAAGGAAAAACTCCAAATGGAATAGCCTCGCATTTCAAACGGAAATATTAAGGATTGAGATCGCTGCTGTTGCTAATGGATGCGAAGTTTACTATTTATGGAGATATGGGGCAAGAATGGACAATGTGGTCTTTGGTTAGGAAAAATTTGACGGAGGGTTGTAAGTTATTTGAGCAGTGTTGTTCGGTTCACCAATGCATGGCACTCAAACACATTGCTAAATTGTGGGTTTACATATGTACAGTCACCATCAAAAATATCGGAGCAAACAGACTGTTCATAATTATCTGAGCAACTAGGCAAATTAAACCATATCTCAGCGACACAAATAATGTTTTAGAATGAACACTACACACGGTAGCTGTCATTCTGTCGACGAATGACATGTAGTTTATCCCATTGAGATATATATATTTTTTTTTTATGGTATAACTCGGCAAACGAGCAGGCGAGCTACCTGATGGTAAGTAGTCATCGCCGCCCATGGACATCTGCAAAACCAAAGGAGTTGCAGATGCGTTGCCGAGCCTATTTAGGGAAAGGGAGGGGAAGGAGAAAAGGAGAAGGAAGGGGATTGGGGAGAAATTGGGCCTCCGGCCCTCTCGCTCACCGAACGAAGCGCAGTAACTAAACGCTACTACTCGGACGTCGGTCTTCTGCGAGAGTGTGGTACTTCCCCGGTCAAGCCGGCCCATTCATGCTGCGGACAGCGTGGCCCTACCACGACAAGAAATATAAATTTTAGTACTAGCAACTAGGGAATTGCTCAGATAATTATGAACAGTCTGTTCGCTCCGATGTATTTGATGCTGACTGTACACCTTTGCCTTTTTATCGCAGGTACAGAAAATCCTCATGGATCGTCTGACGTTTGGGGAAGTGGCAGGGTAAGTCAGACTCGTTCTGACTAAGAACCACATTTGTCTTTCTTTGTTCTATAGTCACGTAATGAGATTCTTGACATTCACCACGACGATGATAGGCTGTCTTTGTCTAAGCTTTCAGAGAATAAAAGTGATTCACCTTTATCCTATTCGATTAAGTTGATGAGCCTGATCTGTTGTGGAGCTGGGAAGTAACACTGTTCCATGTCTTGGTATGTTTATAAAAATATAGTTTGTTTAAGGTGAACGCACACTTATCAGAGCTGAAGGAATAGATTTTTAGAATTACTTGTATGAAATCCCATGAATGTTGTGAAATTAGGTACACGCTTTTTATTGTTAATAGCAATGTTGATCATATATAACTAGCAATCTTGTTAACCCCTCGTGCTGAGCTAAATGCTTGTTTTACGAGAGGGTTCCCGCCGGTAGTGCAATGGGTGGGTTTCGAACCGGCAACCACATGATGCCAAGTCCGACGCCCTAGCCATTAGGCTAACGCCGCTTCTATAATATATTCTTCGCCCCGAATCGGACGTATCGCCGGAAGAATTCTGAAGGTAGGTACTCAATTTGTTAGGCTCCTTCTTATATTGAAACGTACAGATTGGCAGTGTAAGAATGACTACTTTATTCAAATTGAAAATCACATCATGCACAAATGACACAGATAATTAATACTACATAGATCGATAGATGGCGCTAGTAGCTAGTCTCATTTTTATATAAATCTAACAGAAGTATAAATTAGTGTGCGCACACCTTAAACAAACAATATTTATTTAAACATACCAATACATGGAACAGTGTCGACTTGCCAGCTCCACAACACATTAGGCTCGTCGCACGCACTGCGACATTAATCTTTGTCAGGGCACAGCGCGCTAATTAGTTGCGAATTTATAACGCATAATGAGTTGTCGGGTGTGACGCCGCCTAAACAGGCGGATGCAATCATGTGTTGTTGTTCAACCGGGATTCTGTTTTAATGGGAATATTACTAGTGATGAACAGTGGTTATGCAAGCTCGTTAAGGGCTGAAATAGGCGAATTCGTTTTTGCTTTTGATTTGGTGCTACAACATTTGTTTTTACCTAGAACTTAATATACAGTATACAGTAGAATACTTACTATCAAAATCTTTTCTTTTTCTAATTCTCTCTATTCTTTCTATACCTATTTCACAAAAACTTTGTCTTTAATCATGGATTGAAAATACTGTACAGACTTACTGATTCTCATGCTAGAAATAGTCAAGATTAAATATCGATTGCCCCTAATAAATAGAGGACGTTTGCATTCGTGTCAAAACACAAATTAAATTTTGAATGTAAGATATTCCTTCTTCTCCTTATGCTAACGACTGTGAGTGGATAAGTAACCTTAAGCTGCTAGGGAGACCACAATTGCATCTGTATTTTGACACCACACATTTTTATGGTCAACGTAGTCCTTGATTTTATAATATGCTTTCTTACCAAGAACAGACTTAACATAATTTTTAAATTTCTTGTTGGTGAGATCGGAGACAAATTTTGGGAGTTTATTGTAAAGATGTATATTTCATTGGAAATCAACATGAGAATTATTCTCAGCTACTTACTAGCTTCTATATCTCACAGTAACATGTCTCACATATGACAGGAACATTATTATTATCTCCAAGCTCCCCTATGGTACCCGTCTACCAGAACTACTTAGCCGAGGGCGTGGCAGGTGTAAGTGACGTCACACTTAATTGTATTATATATATGGATCAACAATTATGCCCTAAACTGATATGTAGAATTTGAGTGATGGCGAATAGATCTCATTTTGATAGAATAGCTACGTGCCATCTAGTGCAGTGATAGCCTAGTGATATGACTGCCAAGTCAAAGGTCTCGACTTCGAATCCTCACCTCTGACATTTCGAAGTCAGTTAATTATCACGCGCTTAAACGGTGAAGGAAAACATCGTTAGGAAACCTGCATGCCTGATAGATTTTCTTGACGGCGTGTGAAGTTTACCAATCCCCAGTAGGCCAGCATGGTGGACTATAGCCTATTCCCTCTCGTTCTGAGACGAGAGCCGTGCCCAGCAGTGGGACAATTTAATAGGTTTATGATGATGAAGATGAACTAGTGCTATGACACAGAAATATACTGAAGCATTGATCTACATTTTACAAAATGCCGTACTTTTATTCTTTACGCAGTATGATCACCGTAGACAAGGGTTCTGTCAACCAATTTCTGTTAATCAGTTCCATTTTCTCATTGATTTAACCTCGGTTTAATGCAATAAGCTCGCCCACTATGGCGTGGGAACTAAATACAATTACCGGCAAGCTGTGGGTGAATATTAGCAAATGTCTAACTTAACCTAACGTAACTACGATATAATATTATATTATGTTAAAGAAACACACGAAGAGGCCTAACATAGCAATTATAGGAAGAAAACCTGGTCTCTGGAAATCCTTCTCAAACCAAATTTACTCAAAGCAATCTCTAGACAGTAACCGGTTCATAATAACAATTATATTATACTACACTCGCCAAGGTTGGTTAAACCAAATGCTGCTATTACGTTAAGCGCTGCCCCAGTGCTCTGTAATTGGATGGGTCATTGTAACACCCCTTATTATTTGGATATTAAACCGAAGACGAAGCTTAAACTGAGATTAGTCTAAGGATACACTCAAATACGCCAAGATCATAACTAAAAGTGAGACGAATAGCGAATTTCGTAATTTTAGTTTGATTTTGAAAGGGAACTTAATCCCTGATATTTTGCGGGGAGATGATGGCCGTTTTTGAGTGGGTGTGACGCATTTCTTTTATTTATTTTTATTAGCCGTGCGTCATGTCGACGTAAATAAAAGTGTTTTCTTTCTTTCTTTCTTCTGCTGCTACAAACGCTATCGAATCTGAAAATCACGTACTCTACGTGAAAGCTATTTAAAGTTTTTTTCCTACGTTGCGTAACGTGTGCATTACTTACTGATTTTGTTCAACTGAAAAAAAAAATTAATTAAGAAAATATATCTATTCAATAGACGCATAAATTTGCCAATACGAATTCTTTTCATTTGAATTTTGTTTCTATTTTTAAGGTTTTGTTCAAAATAATTAAGTTCTATTGAATGAAACCTCTTTTATTGTTACAAAGCCATAACATGACACTGTTTCCTAAATACGCAGGAGACTGATGAAAGAGCACTTTAACTTCTGGGGGAAAGTGGATCGCTGATGGAAAAACGCAGTGTTAATTTAGGGAAACACGTCTTATGATTCTTAAGTTCAAATCAAATACAGGACACCCTAAGTAAATCATGCATTATGGCGATCATAATAGACCGACAACGATCACAGTTGTGCTATCATAGCTGCCAACACAATAATAAAAAAAAACTTATGACGTCACTGGTTCCCGCATTAACGTAAAGCAACAGCGTTCTGAAACAACGTGCAGCAAGCGAATTCAAATTTATATTCAAAATAAATTATTTGTTAAACATATGTGGAACGTAAAGTAGGTGGAAGAGTTCTGACATCTCAGAAATTGCATCGAATTCGGATTGAGTTACTTCACAAGACTCCTGAATCTCAACACTCCATACAAAGCGTCCGCCCAACTTTTCATGTCCGCATTATTGCGTCATCAATCATCGAGCCGCGATAGACGATCAATTGCTGTCGGTCCCTACAGAGTCACGCGTGAAGGTCGCGGACGAAATTAATTAAAAAACGCCGATTCCCTTTGTGGGCCAGCCATTGGGTAACGTAATAGCTCGCTTTGTTACTTTGACACGTTTTTATGAGGTTTTCAGTTAGCTGAAAGGGTGGCTCTTTTATATTTTTCAAGGAAGTACATTTTTGTTAAAGTAGATATATCTAAAATAAGTTTATACCAAGAAGGTTCCAATTTTCGTATTGTCAAAGACAAGTTCAAAATGTTTTTATTGTAGCATTGTGCATTGACTGCCTCATTAGTATGAGGTCCTTAGTGCGACTGCTACGCTAGAGGTCCTGGGTTTAATCCCAAGGGTCGAGCAGTGTTATTGGGTTTTTCAAAGATACACTCAGTAGCAGCTCGCAGTCTGGATTTGTGACCGATAAATTTCAATAGGCTCGCCCCTTATAACATAAGACCTAAACATTCAGGCGAAGTATGGGTGCACATTAGTACACCTCTGCCCCTTCGGGGAATATAGGTGTGATGCTATGTACCTAATGTTTATTATAGTAGCTCAGACTTTGTATTTATATTCAGTGATAGGCACCCTTATTACATAATGGTGTATTAGTACTCTGCCTAACCCTTTAGAGATACAGGCGTCATGGTTACGCTTATGTTTACTTTAATAAACATAATTTTTAAAATCGTATGCAGCAAAATATAATTTTCACTGTCGGTGTAGAAAAAGGAAAAATAAAAACACCCGGATATAATATGATGTAATTATTTATATCCGTCTGTCCACCTCATCAAAGTCCCCACGTCTAATGGGGATCCGGTACAAATTAACGTGGACCCTGCTCAGAATACCCAACGCCGTGTTATTTGTATTCACCGTCCATCCCATGGAGTTACCTGTTACTTGTTTGGGGAAAGAAACGGCCCTTTACGGTGCAAACTTTCCCATTTTCTGTTATTTACGTTGTTACCGCTTCGAGCAGAAGCTAGGCTTGCGTTCCTGGATTACAGTCGCAGGTCGAGAAAATTGTTATTGGGATTTTTTTATAAATTCTCAGTAGCAGCTCGAAGTCTGGATTTGTGCCCGGTTAATGGCAATACGCTCGCTCTCTATTACATGACTTAAAAATATCTTACGAAAGATGCTGAACACCAGCAAGTTTTGAAAACAACACAGCACCAATACTTTTCAATAGTGAATCTATCTCAACCCTTCACAGATTGTTTTAGTGAAAACGCAAGCAAACCTATAACGAAAAATATTTCTCTAATACAGTCCAGTATCCACAGTAATATTTCTTTTTTTTCCTTCAACACCCCATCGCCCATTCATCACCACTTAACCCTACAAACACTATGGATGTAAAACAATAAAAATCAACCCATTTGGGATCCGTTCCATATATCTGCACGGTTTATAACGGTTCCCATAAATAAAACATGCGTCCATAGACAATGACTGATGGGTTTTATGGGCTTTCAGTGTCATGCATGGCGCTGTTGTGATCTTTCTCTTATGGGAAATAGGAACCGCTCGTTTTGTAAAGTGCGTTAAAAATAGCATGATATAAAGAAAGAAAGAGGATGTTATAATGCATCAATCGCTGATGGGACAAAACATAATTCGTAATTCGTCAACCAAAGAGATGTTGCTACTAGTAAGAAAGTTCCTCACCGTATGCTTTCCATTCATCCAGTCTTTGTTATATTAGACTTACTGTAATATCATATACCGTAAAATACTCATTGGATCAAGACGAATCCAAAGAAACCTGACTTGTTAAAGTCGAGTAACAATAATTACTTTTCGGTCCCCCCTTTTTTTAATGTTTTGTCGGCCATGTTGTTTCATTATAAAAAAAATATAGCCTAGAACTATCTTGCTGTAAAGACAAATCAATCAACATCTCATTTGTCAAAATCTGATCAGTAGTTTTTGAGCTAGAGTTAACCATCCGTACATAGACTGTTAAACACATTACCCTTCCTTTTTCGAAGTCGGGTAACAATTACACATACTACACATAATTGTCTCCACTTTTGCGCACAAAGTTTTATAAGGATCGTTTGTTTATCGTGATCCTTTACTATACTAGAACACAAAGCCCAATAGAAACCTTTCTCTTTCTCAAAACGATTTGTGTTCAACTAGAATAAATTTCGTTTAGCAGTGGACTTTATTTGGCTCATAAGATGAGAATAAATTTAATCTTTACGACACTAAGGTGTACTTCCTATCCTGTTGTAGTAGAATGTAATATCTATGGTATTTGGTCTCGATAGAAATTTAAATAGTAGATCTGTAGATCAACCCCTGTCATTCAGACAGGAGATCCGTGTTCAGCAGTGTATTGTTGATGAGGCTAGCGTGTACCATCGTTTACATCATCATCACATACCATCAGTTGAAAAACGCAAGCTTATTGATAAAGAACTACCTCTAGCTGGCGAACAAACTTTAAATTAAAAAAGAAATCTCAAAGAAATAGTCATCTCCCAAGTATTTTGACAACAATTTCGTTTTCTTATAGAGCTTGTGTAAAAAAAACAAAAGATTCGAGCAGTGGTTTGTCCTTGGCAAGGATTAATGTGCAGAGATATCAAGTTCTACAAAGTTCCACCATAAGGTAAGGAAATATAGAAGTCTAACTTCAAAGTGTGTAGTCCTCATTATTATTAAAGGAACAAGGCATGGCAAGATATTAAAGGCAGTTTATCACCGCTATTTTTACTAATTTGTGCATTGTCCAATAGCTTGATCAAACACGTCTGAAGACTTTACTTTTTTCTGTACCTGTCTACCTGTCATAATGTTACTTGTTGTTTAACAAGTAACATTATGACAGGTAGACAGGTTAAAAGGTATTCGACAAGTAAAGCCAAGATAATTTGTCAGGTAAAAAGGATATTATTACATAAAAATATCTTGAAGAATGTATCTAATCCATCAAAGTAGCTCCTTCACCAGCCACGAGAAAAACAAAAGAACTGATATAGAACTGCATAATTACATAAATAGTAATCGAATATCGATTCGAAGGTCAACTCGAAGGTATTCGATTTGAAGGTAAACTCGAAGGTATTTGATACGAGTTCACCTTCTGTACTTATCTTTCTAAAGTGGAATCTTCCGGACAGTGGTAGTTCCGCCTTCCCGGGTGTTTCCGAGACAGTACACGACTTTGCTAATGACTCCGCATTAAGAGTGGCAATGCAGTCTTGTAAATCCATGGTTTGTGCTTAAGGTCTGATCAGTAGTTTACAGTTTATAGCTTGCAGTCTATAGAAGCAGATTATCAAGTACATTTCAAAGATTTTAAGGTGATTACATACATACATATTGTCACGACTGTCTCCCATGGGGGTAGGCAGAGACTATAGATTTCCACTTACTACGATCCTGGCACATTACTTTCACTTCATCTACATTCATTCATCACTTCATGCATGACCGTCGGATTAGGGTGCTCGGAACCTGGCCTTTTTTAAGAACATTTGCAATTTGGTTGCGGTACGTTCGCCAAGGGCTTCCCCTTCCAACTCGTCCATCCATTGATTACACACTGATTTATGTTTAAGCGGCGGTAGTCTAATGGCTAAGGCGGTGGACTTGCGATCATGTGGTTGCCGGTTCGACCCACCCATTGCACTATCGACGTGGACCCACTCACAACACAAGCATTTAGCTTAGCACGAGGGGTTAACAAGATTACTAGTAATGTGTGACCCATATTGCTAGTAAACTTAAAAAAAGGGATTATTCACGAAATATAATGTATGGTGTTTAAGTCCTCAGCCTGTGGCTAAATAATACCTACGCCGACGCTTGCCACGGTCAAACTACGGATGGGTAGCATTTATTAACATATCAAGGTCCTTCCTCATCTAGGAGCGCTACATAAGCTCTCAGGGCCGGTTGTCGTTCGAACACTTACGACTATAGTTAGTTGATATCGATATGGTTGATTATAAAAGATATCGCCCAGAAATTGGATTGATGTTGTTGTCATAGAAATAAATTAATAATCCTTAAAGTTTTGTAACATTTATGACTAATTTCTATTCATTTAAAAGTTTGCAACAAGAAATCTCTTTTGTACAATTTTGTTATGGCCAAAATAAATTCTTAGTTAAGTACTAAAATTACCAAACTATGTACGCCTCGAAGGCTCAAAGTTTGTCTCAAGTGAACAACAAAGAAAACTATTAAACGTTAATTATGAAACTTTATTAGCGCTTGCACGACACAATTACTTTAGTGGTTTATTATGCGAACCCATTAACCGGCCTCATTTCACGCCCATTTTCATTTTTATAGTTTAATAACGCCTCTTCCATAAATTGTGAAGGATATAAGTGTAATATGCAGATTTTAATGGTCTATAGTTTTATTGCCCTCCCTTGTGGAAACAATAATAGTAGTTGCTTATAACGTCATCCATTATATCGTTAAAAGATAAAAATAACGCTGTTAGCCATGGTTTCATTCCCAAAAGAAGGTCCCAAGGTCCAATCTATCTCTATACTAAAATTCATAAAAATTGGTCCAGTGGTTTAGGCGTGAAAATATACCAAGACCAAAAAAACAAAAAGAATTTCACAAATTAAAACAAAAGACAAATGACAAACCAGAAGCAACTTGAGAAAAGCTTTTAAAGCTGTGTTTCTGGAGAGTTTGTTGTGTCGCTTCTTCTTCCCAGCTAAAACACCGTATTTGTTTTGAGGGACAGTCTTAAATTTAAAAACTAATACGTTCAAAAAGTATGTAGGTACTACTAGCAGTCTAAGTCAAAGGAGTAGTCTATCTTGAATAAATTATTTTGACTTTGAATTACCATTATCTGTCAAATAAATTGACAAGGACCTAAGTTATAATATGATTTAGAAATGAGAGATTTTAGTTCAACCTCTTATTATCTAAAAGGCCATTTTAATTAATACACCACTTATAATTTCTGAACATACTTCGAAGTTTAATTAAATGTTTTTTCGAATATATAGACATCAAGAACTTTATGCCCCATAAAAACAGCATTGGGACATTAAATTTGATGTCCGCTGGAGGAAACGAATGTCCCAAAGATTGCCCCTTGCTATAACTTGGATGATTTGTGGATGAAATAAATCGTACATTATTATGAGGGATGAAAACTGAATTCTTATATTTGATAAGAACGGGATAGAAGTTTGCATGATAGGAGAAACTTAATGAATATTTGGCCGTGGATGTCTTCTTTATCCTTGCAAAAAAGTTATTTATAAAAGGATACAGCATAAAACACAATGAGGCAGTCTAGACTGGCCTAAATGGCCAGTCTAGACTGCCTCGTTAGTCTAGTGGTCCCAATTGCGACTGCTACGCTAGAGGTCTTGGGTTGGATCCCCAGGTCGAGCAAAGTGTTATTGGTTTTTCTATGAAATTCTCAGTAGCAGCTCGGAGTCTGGATTTGTGCCCGGTGAATGGCAATAGGCTCGCCCCCTATTACATGGGACCCAAACATACCGGCGAACTGTGGGTGTACATTAAGTTAACCTCTGCCTAACCCTTCGGGGAATACAGGCGTGATAGATATGTATGAATGGCAATAGGCTCGCCCCCTATTACATGGGACCTAAACATACCAGCGAACTGTGGGTGTACATTAAGTACACCTCTGCCTAACCCTTCGGGGAATACAGGCGTGATGGTATGTTATGTTGTATTTAGGCCACAGATTAAATAACTTATATCTAGGAATAGCTGGTAGAGGCTCAGTTTCTACCACCGACCGTCACATTAAGTATGTGACAATCCACTTACCATCAGGTGATTTCCATATGGATATGGTTATTTACCATTAAGTGGCTCGCCTGCTAGTTCGCCGACGTAACCCATAAAATGGTCATTTTTTTTTAATTGAATTAACAACTATTAAAAGAAAAGGCTAACTGCTTATTTATTGGTCTATTAGTTTGTTCTTTCAAATGCCATCTCAAAAGAGTGAGCCTATCTCCGTTTAAAGGGCTCAAATCAGCAATCTTTAAGTGATTCTCAGAGATTGGCTTCAGGTCAGGTAACAATAGTATAGAATAAGTACTCAAAATCCGAATCCACTGAACAGATTAAATTTTAAAACTCAATTTGCAAGTTTGCCGACCTTCGCCGCGTCTTACCATTGTCTTGAGAATGTATCTAACGCAATCTTTTAAGTTTAATGAATAATTGGGGGCCATTTTGAATTTTAAAGATAAGTTATAAGTTTCGTCTATTATATTATTATTGTAAAGTTTGTGAAAGGTTTTATTTGAAAATTAATAATATTGAATTAAAGTTGAAATGGGCATAATTTATTTATTTGTGAATCATAAAAGGTTAGTAGAACTTTATAGATTTAAAATAACATCGCAAAAGTTTTACATAAAAGTTCTTATGCTGGAGAAACGGCAGTAAATTTCAGGGATAAAGTACCCCTAGCTAATTAATATTCTTCATCAATCTTGTCCCATTGCTGGGCACCTCAGAAAGGGGATCATACAGGATTATTATACATGATAAATATAGATACTTAAGTAGGAAGGGAACGCGATGAGTATGAGAGGCAATAATTATCTGAAAGGTGTGAGTGAGAGAACAAATAAATATTAAAGATACCTATGTGATTAGACTGATGACTCTGAGTTAAAGAGAGAGAAACAGAAATAAAACAAATATCGAGTAAGGCGGAGAAACGCCACGGCTAAGGATTTTTAAGTGACAAATTAATATTACAATATTTAAGTTGGAATTTCAAATATTATGGTGGAACCCTCCACAAAAGCTTTCGACTATTCAACTATAATACAAAAATATAAATAAATAACATTACATCACGCAGTATTCCCCAAAGGGCCTAAGGCAGAAGTGTATTAATGTACACCTACACTTCGCCAGTATGATTAAGTACTAGGTATGTAATAGGGGGCGAGCCTATTGCCATTAACTGGGCATAAGTCCAGACTCCGAGCTGCTACAGAGAATTTCATGGAAGCGTGGCAGTCTAGCTTGGGACCACTAGACTAACGAGGCAGTCAAAAATTAAATAAATAAATAAATCAAAACATTCAGCTTATTGTCGTTTATCACTTAAAAATCACTTGCCATGCCATCCCAACAGTGGACACACGGGGCCTTCCTCGAATAATTGCTTTAGTTCTGTCTGTTGGTAGCTCAGTCTCCAATTATCAGGGAATTCTCAGTAACAGCTCGGAATTTAGATGGGTGCCCGGTTAATGTCAATGAGCTCGACCTAACCTGCGTAGTACACGAGTAGAGAACACACAAAACGAAATAATCAAACTTAAATAATTACGAAACTATAATGAGGGTAGTGGGGAAAAGCTTTTTGGCTTGATATTTAATTACAACCCAGTGTGGGATAGTAACTAGGGCAAAAGGGCCGCCGACCGACGTAATGGAAATATAGTACTTAGCTTAGTGGTTCAAAACAAATAGAAAACGTAATAATATTCTACAACCAACGAATTGACAACCAATTATGGCGGCAGTGCGGCACATGGCACACAACCAATCAGCGCGCGAAGTGCAATTCATCGCATGACATTTTACAATTTGACGGTTTCACTTCGATAGATTATAATCTACCGGAAAATAATGCGTTAAATGTCAGCGGTATGTGACGGTTCACAATCTTTCGACAGTTTACAATCTCGCGAGATAGATTATAATGTAATGGTAGATATTTAAAATTTTACGGTGTCATGATTCCCTTCTCTCACCAGATGCCATCTGAATGGCAGAAGAAAAAAATAATTCTAACTTTCCACACGGGATAAGTCACTGAATAATCGATTCGATTTGTACATAAAGCTAATAAACTTACGTTGTCTAATTTTATGAGACCTCAAGAAAATAATTCAAATAAATATCAATAGATGGCGTTGTAAGTATCGATCAAGCCAATGAATTTTACCAGTATCAATTAAGTTCGTACTGTCTGTAAACTGCCGGTTAATAGATGGCGCAATTGAATTATTTAATTGCAATTTCACATTTTGCAGATTTTTTATTGTAGATATTTTTCCACTTTTGTAAAAGTGATACGTAACGGTGCGCTACATAAAAAAGGCCCGCATAAATTGGTACCTTCCTACTTACTAGGTAATATAGAATTTTAATAATAATATCTCAGAATCAAAATTATTTATTTGTGATTCACAGGTTTACACACAAGGTCTCAATCACGGAGGAGAGAAAAAAGGTCTCAATACTCTCAATTCAGTCCATTCGAAAAAACTCTTACAGCATTACAACGACGAAGAGGGCGCGCATGTTCAACAAGATGCATGAACATGGACGAAGAATAAATAGTGGGATCATAGTATGTAGCGTTCATCATTGATCCCCGCCGATGTAATTTATCCACGTAGGTATTCTTCAATACAACCTTATCCCTAATATTAATCATGAATCATACTGGAGGCTGCGTTGCCGGATCTACCTACGACCGCGCCGAACAATAGCATCAACCCAAGCCGCGGTACCTATCCCAAACCTCTCTATTGTTAATGAACGTGTTTTACTAAAACCCAGTTTACCGTCTACTCGTATATTAACTTTGAAAACAGAGGTAAACAACTACATGATCGTTTTTATATTTTACGATATACCTACGCGTTATGTAGGAATCTAAAAAAATTATAGCTGAGAGATTTATGTTACTTAAGAACATACATACTATCTTTCTTTTTGTATTTTTGAGGCATTTTCCATGCAAAGATTATTAGTTTATTTTAGTGAAGGAAAAATACGACCGCTGTGAAGGCAAATTTCGACTTGGCGGGTGGGGATCGTGGTGGCTTAGCGGTCATAGCGTCTGGTGTACTTAACCAGAAGACGCAGGTTCGAATCCTGCCCGCGGTCGTATTTTTCCTTCACTAAAATAACTTAATACATACTATCTATTCATATTCATAAATCTATTCATATTCATCACGCCTGTACTTCCTGAAGACAGAGGTGCACTAATGTACACTCAAAGTTTGCCAGTATGTTTAGGTCCCATTTAATAGGGAGCCTACCTATCGCCTTTAACTGAGCACAAATCCAAGTTGCTACTGTTATTTTAATAGAAAAACTCAATATTACTTTGTTGAACCGGGACCCAGAACCTCTAGCGTATCAGTCACGGTTGGAACCACTAGACTAATGGTAATGACTGAGGCAGTCGGTACCTACTAGGCTACTGTTATATGAACTGGAACTTACCATTCTCCCCTTCGCGTCGCTCCAAAGAGATGCTGTGTGTAACAGGCGCACTGTTATAAAGAATCATCAAGTTATTATATCCGCACTATGCACTGGAATTTTGAGGCACGTTTTGTAGATACAGATGTACATAATCCCGAAATTAGAGAAAAAGAACGGCTTAAGTACCTATATTCGCGCAGAACTGTCAGTTCAGGACGCGGGACGGGAGATTAGGATGGTTGATTCCTTTTCTTTTTCCAGTAGGCACTAGCTCATGCTGCTAAAAAAAATGCAATAGAAATTTAAGGAACTATTAAAAAAAAAAATTTGTTCCTTACGGAACAGGCTAAGGTCTGAGACCATGCTGCCTAGTCATCAGTAAGCATTTTTCTTGAGCAGATTGACTCCGCTCAAATACCGATTTAGGCATTTGATGAATTAATGTCGTTCAGAAACGACATTGGCTTGTCAATGAAACCCATTCAGTAATATTAAAATTATGCTATTTGCAATCGTGCGTACGTTGTTGACCTTGAAAAACCCACCAGTAATTTAAGATAATTCGATTGAAAAATAAATAAAATTAAAAGCAAAAAAATACTATCAAAGGGCAAAAACATATACCTATCATAAAATATATTTAAATACACAAAAAATATTATAATTATGTTCAAATCAATTGCGTAATGTGTGAAATGCCTTTGCAATTTATTAAGTTGATTTAAAAAAGTAGTCTGTGGTCCGTCTTTCCTAAATGCCTTTGCCATTTTGTATATGAATTAAAAAAGTAGCCTTAGCTGTCCGTCTCCATGTAATCTGTGGTCTCCATAGATTGAATTTGGAACCGAGCACCTTGGCCCCTAGCATTATTTTGCATTTTAAAAACAGAATTTCTTTAAATTTGCGCCTTTTTTATATATGCCGACTGCGATGCCGCCATAATTGGCGCCGTCCAGTCTAGTGCTACGCAGAGGCATGCGTATAGCAATCGGTTTTCATTATTAAAAAAAAAGTTTTGTTAATATATTATCCGATGCGTGTTCCTACTTATTTAAAGTTAATATTGTACATTGATAAGAAGATGATCTTGTTTTAACATGACATAGTGTTTGAATGTTTTGTGAATAGTGTTGTTAAAATAATAAATGTGAAATAATAAATTATTGTGAATCAGTAACATATTGACAGTACAATTTTATTGCAGGTTAGTAGTTTTTTTTTTCTGTACCTACCTATCTTAACGCAAACCTAACTATTGTTTGCAAGTAGGTATTTAGTTTGATTTTTAATAAATCTGTCCGACTACATTTTAGGATGGCGGTTGTTCGGTCGAGCGATGCCTTGAAGAGCGAATTGCGAAGACGCAGCCCTTATCGACCTTCGAGTTGTCGAGGTAAGTAACTAGTTATTACCTATTCTCGCGACCAAATGATTTTATTGTAAAGATTGGACAGTTATTTGGTACTCACGTTGCACTACAAAAATGAACGCTATTGCTAGGAAATAAGATTCAAAGTGCAAACTGTATACATTGATGTGTCGCCGGTAATCTCACTGGCTAACTAGGTACAGTCGCCGGCACATCAGGTTATACAAAACTGTCAAATTTCTCCAAATTATTTTAAACCTTAAAATGTTAACTATTCAGTTCAAAATCAACTGAACAAATTTGACATTTTGTGGTAACTTGATGCGCTGACCACCGTACATTCAAAACGGAATACAAATTACTTATCATGTTATTGCTTAGCGGTAGAGTATTTGGTAATGCGGTGAGTACGCACGGCTACACATCAAGCTATATAAACCAGTATAGGCTGGTCTTAAATTGTGTGGAAAACTTTTACAATGGGAAGTCAGTTTATATACATATTAATCTATGATTTAAACGACGAAACAAAACTTCACGCAGGCTTAGGCCACTTGCGGTTGTTTTGTTTACTTACTTATGACGTCACGCACTCTCAGATGACATAACGTGCCGTTTTCGCGGCATTTTAAAATAAACATTTTATTATTAAAACATGATTTTGAGTATTTAAAAAGCTTTATTTAAATAAAATTATATTTTTTATAGGAATAAGTATCCATAATGATTAAATTAAAATACTTTTTGAAAAATTGTCCGATCCCCTACTGTCGGGGTTTTTTTTCAATTTTAATTAAGTTTTCTAGTACTTTGTAGAAGGCTCTTACGAAACCAAAAATTAGGACAAGACCACGTTTGTTGAGTCAGCTAATTTTATGTATTTTAACATTATACCTATTTGGGAAAAAGGTAGACTACCTAGGTACTTAACTTCTCTGAAGATATTATGTTTGTTAGAATCTTCTAGGATAAAAGAAGTTATTAACTACCTAAACAGAATTGCTGGGGGAGGGCAGACTTCCTACAGTTACAATGAACGAGGCATTGTATTTGGCGAAGTGGCGGTTTATTTTTGGGGTTCCGTAACTTGAGATAAACTTGCGAATACCTTATTTTAAACGTAGCCTATGCCTAGCCAGGAATAGCATAGCTTTCTATATGTGAAAGAATTTTCTGAATCGTATCACCGGAGATTACCGTCATCCTATGTACATACGAACTCACGAACCTATAAATTTTACCTCTTTATAATAATACTGGACTTGTCCTTCCCGGATTCGACCGCATAGAACCCCGGTTTAACCCACAGCAGGAAAATAAATACCCTATCTTTAGTGGGAGTAATGTAGCTTTATAATGGTAAAAAAATATAAAAATCTGTTCAGTAGTTTCAGAGTTTATAATTTACAAACAAAGAAATCTTTCTCTTTACAATATTTTATTATAGGTATAGATTAGTATAGACTTCTTATAGAATATCATAGGTAGTGTGTATTCTATTATAGAATATATAAGAGTTAGCTTTAGGAAATATTGTATTGCTAGGAAGCCCATTGATGATCTTCTAATAAAATCTGATCTTTTTAATAAAAGTGTGTAAAGTCAGTGGTCAAGTATAAAATATGACACATGAAGGGTCTTAGATAATCTTACTGGTTATAATCATGTTTCATATAATATTTAGTCTTTACATAGTACTAAATTAAGTCGCTTCCGCTGTCTGTTCGCTTAGAATTTTAAATTACTCAACGGATTTTAATGCAATTTTCAGCAATAGATCGAGTGATTCAAGAGGAAGGTTTATGTGTATAATACATACATATAATAGTGCAGAAAAGCCAAGAAACCACGCAGGCGCAGCCGTAGGCGGAAAGCTAGTTTCCATTATAAACGGAGCCTTCAGGGCTCGAGCGGTCTACGTCGGTTTATCCCGCGTTCTCACGGGCGGCAACGTGTCCATTGTTGTCTTTCTTGTTATCTGTGAGTTATAACGTTTTTATTGTCGCGCAATCTCGCCGCAACTCTTCATTACTCTCTGCCACTGTGTCCGCTGGAGCATTTTTATGAACCCCATTGTACTGTCGTCAAGTTTGTTAGAGTAAGATGTTACACAATTGTAGGGTTAGTCTTAATTGGAAGAAAAAGATGACGGTTTAACAGATCAATAAGAAACTGTCAAATCTTGACGTTTTGTTTGTGAGATAAAATGCACTGATTGCGAAACTGGTTAGTCAAATAACTCAAGACTAACTAATAACTATGATTTTGTCATATTTATGAACATTATTATTATTGAGAAAAGATACCAGATTTGAATCGAGACTGAATTTCAGGGTCAATCACTTATGATTTCTAATTTGCGTACCGATTTTTTACAAAGTATATAGATATTTTCTTTGTATAAAATATACAACCTAGTTACTTCGTATAATATACTTTCTTTGCGAACATTTTAAATTTCCTCTACCTGTTTCGTGCGGCAAATATTTTTCTTTCATTAGTTGTGTGCCCCGACAGCTCAAGATAATTTTCTAGATTGTATTCGTTTGGAATTGTAAGGAAATGGTATATTTTGCGTCGACTTGATCATATTTTAACCCGACCGAAGTTTAGTGATCACTTGTTAATTGTATTTTTTTTAATTCCTATCTAACGTGTAGTTATTTTTATCTGGAACAACCGTATGGATTAAACACTTTTTCCATGAAGTAGCATTAAGTTTATTGTACCTACATCGGAAGATCGGACTTGTTTGCAATCACATTTTTTTTAAACGGAAAATTCTCATTGTTGGATATGTCGGACGAACGACATCTTCGTTTCTTTTCGTTTTTCACCCACTTACTATTTGACGGCAGACCAGCGTTATATTTTAAAATATCGAAAATGTTATGCACCATATCATAATTCCAACATCTATATACAATATTTCGGCGGTTAACAAAATCATTGAATTCATTAAAATCTAACGATATTAACAATTTTCCGGTAACATAAGCATAACCAAAAACCAATAGAAAACGTTTAAAAGAAAACAATATTTCATCATCGTACCTTCACGCCTGTATTCCCCGAAGGGTTAGACAGAGGTGTACTAAAGTACACCTACACTTCGCCGGTATGTCAAGGTCCCATGTAATAGGTGGCGAGCCTATTGCCGGTAAATGGTCACAATTCCAGACTCCGAGCTGCTTCTGAGAATTTCATAGAAATAATAACACTTTGCTCTACCAGAGGGTTGAACCCAGGACCTCTAGCGTAGCAGTTGCGCTGAGTACCACTAGACTAATGAGGCAGTCAAATAACAATCTTTCACTTGAATCGAAAACCCTTCTGAAATTTGCAGTGTACGATATATTGAACGACAATAGATTTACTGGCAGCTGTCTCTCCGGAATACCATAGGATCGGTGTCGAAACGTCAAGTGTAAAGCGTTTAAAGCAATGACTGGCAGGCGATTAAGTGTCTTCAATCACCCTGTTAGAGAATTCCAACAGAGAAAGCAAATATTTTGCAAGCATATCTATACATGCTTCGTTTAAGTTATAGTCAAAACTCTTAGACTACCATTGGTCTAGTCTACTCATTGATCCAGTGGACGTTAGAGGTCCTAAGTTCGATTCCTGGGTCGAAAAAGGTGTTATTGAGTTTTTCTAAAAAAAAATTGGTAGCAATACGGCGTTTGGCTTTGTGCCTGATTAGGATTTATGTCCTATATGTCCTATAGGTTCTCATATAGGACATAAACACTGACGAATACAACTGTTGGTGTACATTAGTACACCTCTGCCTAACCCTTCTGGGACAACAGGTGTGATGGGAACCTTAACCGGTCGAAAGTACTCAAAAAGTCTTAAGTAGATTTGACTGAAATATGGTTACCATTAGACCAGTAATGGGTTGACCAACTTGGGTACAGCTTAACAGTGATGTTTTTTTTTTTTTTTTAATTTATTTATTTATTTAATTCATCACAAAATCCACAGCTCTTAAAAAAAGCAGATAAGCAAACAGTAATTCTTACAGCCAATTACGGATTTACAATTTACTATTCAAACATTTTTTTTTTTGCAAACAGAAAACATAGGACACGAATAGGCCAGTGTCTGCGCATATATGTACGCATGTATGTATGCACGTGTGTGTATGTGTGTAAGTGTGTGTGTGAGTGTGTGTGTGTGAGTGTGTGTGTGTGAGTGTGTGTGTGAGATACTTCCTTCATTTTATTTCGTGACTAATAGTGCTAGTGAGTAGGTATGCTTTATGGGATAACTCGGCAAACGAGCAGGCGAGCTACCTGATGGTAAGTAGTCATCGCCGCCCATGGACATCTGCAAAACCGAAGGAGTTGCAAATGCATTGCCGAGCC
This sequence comes from Subacronicta megacephala, assembly GCA_958496365.1. NCBI lineage: Eukaryota > Metazoa > Arthropoda > Insecta > Lepidoptera > Noctuidae > Subacronicta > Subacronicta megacephala. The sequence continues at coordinate 604,874 of OY292516.1, forward strand.
TATTTAGGGAAAGGGAGGGGAAGGAGAAAAGGAGAAGGAAGGGGATTGGGGGAGGAATTGGGCCTCCGGCCCTCTCGCTCACCGAACGAAGCGCAGTAACGAAACGCTACTACTCGGACGTCGGTCTTCTGCGAGAGTGTGGTACTTCCCCGGTCAAGTCGGCCCATTCATGCTGCGAACAGCGTGGCCCTACCACAACAACGATGACGATGTGTATTGTAAGTTAAATTACGTACCAGAACTAAAATTACTTTTCAGACCATTATGATTTTCGTAAACAAACTTAATCAAAACATATTCTCCGAGAAATCTTCCGTGGCGGGCTAAACAAGTGTTAAACAACTTTTCATAAAGAAGTTTCAAGAAAAATAATAATGTCTAAATGACAGGTCGTCCGGTTGAGGGCAAACTTGTTCTGTTGTAATTTTTCTTGTATTCAAGTTATAGTAGGTATAGTTTTTCATTCGTTATTTAAATAAATATTTGAAAGAGTATCTATGCAGTTTATTGTCGGCTCTTCTCTATGTCACCCAATATTTGGATTCGTGCAACTATTTTGTGACATTTCAAAAGTGTAAAGGGTCTAACTGAAATGAAACATTTTGACTTGGACATTAAAAAAAAAAGTTTGGAGTAGGTACATTTAACTATTGTAACTGTCTTATTTATAGTGGTAATTTTTATTGTTCATCATTATTCTAGATCATACCTTAATGTTTAATTATAATATTAGAGAAATGTAGTTTTTACAGATTTTCAATAAAGAGTTTGTTACTTTTTATTTTCAACCGACTTCAAAAAGGAGGAGGTTCTCAATTCGTCTGTATGTTTTTTTTTTTTTTTGTATGTTTGTTACGCGATATCTCCGCCAGTTGTGGACCGATTTTAATGATTGTTTTTTTGTTTGGTAGGTCATACTTCAGAGGTGGTCCCGTTCAAATTTTATCGAAATCGGTTGAGCAGTTTTGAAAATATCAACAAATATCTAAAATTTGTTTACATCGATGATATTATCGTTTACTCCGAAACATCGCTGTCTTATTGGAGCAGTGCGTTTAGTTGGCTAACAAGTACTTCTAAACAAAACTTTCCACTAAAAATTACAAAATAAAATTACTTTTAACAAAAAGTTAAACCGCCTTCAAAAAATAATAAAATAATTTTGTCTAAAACAGTTTGGGAAGTCGGTGGCGAAAATAAAAGACCCACTCAAATAGAAGTCACCGACTTCCCAAACTGTTTTAGACAAAATTATTTTATTATTTTTTGAAGGCGGTTTAACTTTTTGTTAAAAGTAATTTTTATTATATAGTGATCGACTTCTATAGAGCTCTAGGTTACGGATTCAGTTCGCAGATCTATCAAAGTGTTATTGGTGATTTCTATACAATTTTCAGCAGCAGCTCGTACTTTGTGACCCACTATTATATGGGACTTAGGCTCACTGGCTTAATGTGTGATGGTTTCAACATAGGAATATTGCCGTGAAGCGTATTTTCTGTAGTTTACAGGAGACTTTATTACGTTCAAGGAATCCAATCTACAACCTCTGTCACACAGAGCCAAGCGCTCAGCTACAATAAACAACTAACTTCTTCAATTTCCAGTATTATTATGAGTTGTGTCGTTTTTACTCTACGTAATCTTTGTAAGTCTTCGTTACCGGGGCTTGCGACTTTGTTCTGTAATATATTTTTGTGTCGCCAAGCATGAACGTATGTTTTTGTTAAGCGCCATAATATATGGGGTCATGGCATTTGTTGTTTTGCCAATTGTCTCGCTTTTGTTTTGGCGCTTTATTCTTTTATTTTTTACGCATGTGTACTAGAGTATTTAAGTACGTGTATTTTTGTATAGCAATTTTACTAGTTTAACCATTCAGGGCCCGTATTATAGATTCAATGCAAAATCTATTGTTTTATTGTCATGAATGGTACGGGCGTCGCTGAATTAAGAAATACCTTTGATTTTTGTATTATCTACATTTTTATTTGATTAAATTAAGCAATAGCCACTGATAATATCTGATACCATAGATTCAAAATATTATAGATCGCCACAGATTATACGTAACGATTTAAGATAAGTAGCTACTAGTACCTTTAACATCCAAATTTCAGAGGCTTTAATATAGAAGTAGATACTTTAAGATCCGCAGCATCATCGTTTAATTTGAAAGATGCATAGTTGTTATTTAACCACGTACTCAATGTTCTCAAGATTCTCTTAAAATATGGTACCTAGGTTTATTTTTTAAAGAGAACAACATCTGGCCATCGATCTCTCTCTGACATAACTAATAACTCTGACGACAGATTAAATGTCAGTCTGTCAATGCCATCGCTGAATGTTCAATTAAATGAGGGAGAAATAATGGAACGCCATTTTGGTACATGTTTAAGACAATTTGTTTCAGAAAATTGTGCTTCTCAAAGAGTTTATTTTCACCTATTTTCTTTTATTAGAATGCCAATGCAGTCGCCCCTGTCACCGTCGTTTATAATCTTGGAGGATTATGCCTTAGCGTTTCGACGAAGATCGTCTTTGTTATTTTTCTAAGCGCTAGTAGAACTACTTAAAATATAATCTCAGGCAAAATTCAAACCTGTGACCCTCCGGTTAAGTATTCCGGATGTTTTAGCCATTTTTTTTTTTTAAAAAAAAGCTTACTAGCAATGTGGGTCACACATTACTAGTATTCTTGTTAACCCCTCGTGCTAAGCTAAATGCTTGTGTTACGAGTGGGTTCACGGCGGTAGTGCAATGGGTGGGGTTCGAACCGGCAACCATATGATCGCAAGTCCGACGCCCTAGCCATTAGGCTACCGACGCTTCAAAATTACACTAAAGGGACCGTCTTTCATAATTATATAATATCTCCTCCACATTCTACGTGTTAAGGTGACGACTTATTTAATTGCAAAATATAATAAGTATGTCATTTAAAAAAAGGAAACTTGTCACTTGAACAATACATCACAGGTATAAGGATACCTGTGATGATTACACATAAACTAGTGCCCCGTCCCGGGTTCGGTTGAACATGAGTGCGTTGGACGTAGGCCATAAAAAAAAATTCTCGTTGTATTATATTACTCTTATTATGGGTTAACGTCGGTAGTGCAATGGAGAGTTTCGAACCGGCCACCACATGATCGCAAGTCCGACGCCCTAGCCATTAGGCTACCGCCGCTTTTATAATTCCGCACCTATTGTCAGCACCGCCAAATCAATTATAGACAATGACGTCACTGACATAGCAGCCGTCAAGGAGTATGACAGTCTGATAGCTGTATTAATTAATTCCGAGACAACTTGCGCGTGTGTTACATGAAATTGACTTGGCGCAATAGATGTATAGTAGGGCAGTGATGGCGAACCAAAATGGCATAATTATGTCAAAATATTTTGAGCGTGAGTGGATTTTTTTTGTAGTTGTCATTCAAAGAGGAGACCCGTACCCAGCAGTGAGACAATAAATGGGTTGATGATGAGTAGGGCCAAGCTATTCGCAGCATGAATGCGCCAGCTTGACCGGGGAAATACCACACTCACAGAAGACCAACGTCCGAGTAGTAGCGTTGCGCAGCTACATTTCTTTCTTTATTCTATTTAATCTTGGAAAAAAATGTACATTATTTTAAACGGATATCTTCGTAGCCCCACACAAACCTCCACTCTCAACGCTTGTAAGGCACTGACAGCCACTTAGCGAGCTGCTGGCTCTCGGATAATCTCCGATAGATTTAGCAGTAGGTGGGGACCGTAATACTCTTTACCTTAACATGCTTTCCTGGTAAAATTTGTGGAAAATATTTTTTTATTCGCACCGGTATGTACACAATGAGTAACAAAATAAATAAGCTAAAGACTTGAAAGTAGTTTTTTTAGTATTGACTACTGAATCGATTACAGTGTAAGAGTAATTATAATATCTTAAATTACGTATAGCCCCCTGATCCATTAGTTGATCGTTATAATTGATGATTGTTGTGTACGCCTGCGGACGGTTAAATTCAATATTGCGTTTATATTAAGAGGATAGTATCCGCTCCGCGCTCCATACAAACGTAGTTTGGTCGTATCTTGAATATTAACAAATGAAAGTCTTTGGAATTTTGCAGTAACAATCTTATCATTAAAATACGTGTTCCTGTAGTATACAATTTCATTTCAATATACGGTTAAAAAGTTACACGAGCTCAAAGATTGGCAATTTTCGTTGAATAACGGCCAAACTTTATGCTAGTATTTCTCGACAATGTATCAATACAGAAATATTCTGATTCGAAAGGAACCCAGATAATATAGTGAATATATTTTTACAAGATTTTTTTTTACGTATTAACAATATTATAGGAGTAATCTCCAAAATTCGGAACATAAGAAATACGCGTGAAAATGTTGCAAATGTATTTTTGTTTCTCCTCTCGGGCACGCGTTCGCATCGCGAGCTTACTCAAAAGATTAATAAAATTGAAATAAGGTTTAGTTTACCATTTCTTGACCAACTTATAGTTCAGGGGGCTATAACTAATTCAGTTAGATATTATAATGATTACTTCCGGAAAAAAATACACTTAAAACCACTGTAATAAAAGACTTTATTTTTTGTTAGATGACAAATTTTATTATCAACATAGCTCATAGATGACTGATTCTTTTAAAGGTTACATACACGTCTATTAGTCCCGAAGGGTTAGGCAGTCATGTACTTAATCCATAGTTCGACGGTATGTTTAGGTCTCATGTAATAGGGGTCAAGCCAAATGCCATTCACCGGCCACATATCAAAACTTCGAGCTGCTAATGAGCATTTCATAGAAAAACCCAATATCTCGACCTGGGAATTGATCCCAAGACCTTTAGCGTAGCAGTCGCGCTTAAGATTACTAGACTAATGAGACCGTTTAAAGGTTACAGAGTTCCGATAAAATGTTTGCACGGCAAATACAGTTTGTTCGAAATAAGTAAGCCGATCGGAAGTTAGCCTTTCCGAACTACCGCGGTGATAAAATCGTTTAATTAAGTGTTTTAATACTAGTACATCATATTAGTAAACAAAATCATTAGAAATGTGAAACTTAAACGACTCTTATTATCTTTACACCGACTCTTTCTATTAAAATTTACCACTTCTAAACCACTTGCAGACAACTACTGATCGGCTTACTTATTTCGAACAAACTGTACATTTTTATTTACTTAGACAAACAAACCAACGCTGAAAGACTTATACCTTAAGCTGTTAGGAATCCATTTTGCCAAGTCTTTAGCATAAAATTATTCAATGTTTCCGTGCGAAATGCCTCCGCATCCTGTCCTGCAGAGAAATGTATGCAAACTTGGAGTGTTATTTGCAGGAAGTGGCTAGGTGTGTGAATTTTAAAATGAAGTCGCATTTTTCTGTGAAATCATGTGTAATTAGCATTTCGGAACAAATACACTAAGGGCTCAACTGCTTACCCCGCTGGTTTCCATTTTTAACCTCTAAAAAAAGCCAAATCATTTATTCCATTCATTGTTCCAAATCATTGATTGTCCATGAGTGGCAAAGCGGTCAAACGACGCCTACTTCGCCCGCGTGGAGTATACGTTTCTTGACATTTTATGGGATAATATATAGCCTGTTTCACTCAGGAATAATGTAGCTTTCTATTGGTGAAAGAATGTTTTAAATCGGTCCAGTACTTTTAGAGCCTAATATATAAAAGTGGTATACTACATAATAAACTGGAACTAACAAATACCATCTCGCCTGTGTTCCCGGAAGGGTTAAACAGAGGTATACTAATGTACATATAGTTCGCCGGTATGTTTAGGTCCCATATAGTAGGAGGTGAGCCTATTGCCAATAACACCGAGGCCCCCTAGCGTAGCCATCGCGCTTAAAACCGCTAGACTAATGAGGTAAATACAATTTATAATTATTAAAGATAAAAATCCATTTTTAACATTGACACAAATCTTACGACATCTCATTTAATTAATATTTAAAAAACTTCTAAAGAAACAGACTTATTAAACGCGAAAAAAATATCCTGCAACATTTTTATTGCCAAGATTTCTTGAATTTACTTCAAAATATCTTTCAGAAGGTAAGAAATACCCAACACATTAAACTAGTAGTGTAATAGTAGTAATAGTGTATTAATGTGGTACTTAGTGCGATGCAGTGGTGGATAACTAAGGTAATCACCGCTATGTAGAATGCAGTGCGAGGAATTCAAGTGGTTTATATAGAGCGTCTCGTTGGCAAGATTCTATTACAATTTTGGATGGCGTTGTGAATGCTATTACTATCATAGTACTAGGTTTTCTTGAGGTAAAGTAGACATAGACTGCTTAGTTAGTCTAGTGGTCTCAAGTGCGACTGCTACGCTAGAGGTCCGTTACAGATCGAGTAAAGTGTTATTGAGTTTTTCTATGAAATTCTCTCTAGCTACCGAGAATTTCATAGAAAAACCCAATAACTCTTCGCTCATCTAGCACTTTTTGCTCACTGCAAAAACTCACTTGCTCAAGGCAGTAACAAAATTGTTGTATTAAATAATAATATTTTAAGTGTTATACTCAATTCTAATGGTTGAGCAACACGATGACTGATGTATGCGTGCCATCAGTTAGGACAGGTCAACTCAAAGCTGCTATGGCTCTTTCTTCAAAGGCCTGTTCAGATTTTGTCCTACATTGTAAAACTCGCATATCTAATAATATAACTATTGTCTGGACTTTAAAAGAGACCATGAATCTCTGAGTTTGTTTCGATGTTTCTTCTCAGAGGTCGTCAGATAGGAAACGTCGACTCCATCTAGTTAAAAAGAAAATGAAAAAAAATCGACTTGTAAAAGTGTCTTAAAAGATCTACTGAAATAAATATCATTTCATTTCATCAATGGTTTATTTATAATCTCAAAAATTAATCATGAATTACTTTGAAAATAAAACTAAAACTGTACTCATTAAACTTTTTGGTGATTGACCGATTAATAGCCATTAGGTACTTTTTTTTATTCCAAAAAACGAACGCCGTGGCATTTCAGTCTTCTAAATTCAAAAACTGACTTTATTACTGCATTTCCATTCTTCGTATATCGGTAGAGTAAGTGTAGGTACGATATTCATGGCTCCTTAGCGCGAGCCAGTGCGGCCTGCCAGCGTCTCTCGCTTCAGCGAACTTTGAATTATTTTCCAAACATACATTCCTCGCCGCATACGTAAACATAATATATTTACGAGTATATTTTATATGCATGTGCAGCTGTTTTACTTCGAGATTGAGACATTGAATTTCTTATTGGAGTTAAGGAGATTTCGTGACTGAGAACTGCTGAGACGCTGAGAGAGAGACTGCTTGTAAAAATTAAATTACTAGTGTAAATTATATAACAGTACACAAGAAATGTATAAACATGTTTTTAAAAGATTCTTCTTGTTTCTACAGAAATCGAACTGACCATCTTTGAAGCCTGTGCCTGGCCTGGGGCCGTATTACCACGTATTAATGATATCATTTTTACGCTGTGAAAGAGGGACGCCACTATTTAACCTAAAAATGATGGCATTAATACGTGGTAATACGGCCCCTGGTCTTTAAAAGCTCCTTTTCGTCGTCTTTGGGGAAGCAAAAGACTATAATAATTTCAAATTATTATAGTCTTTTGAGACAAATTATTAATTTGTCTTTATAAATTGTATAATCTCAGTCTTATTCCTAAAATTAAAAAGTTTATCTAATTTTCTATAGGTAGCTATAATGTGTTATTAGACGTTTAATATTTAAAATGGTTAGTAAAATTTGAAGGAAATTATTTATTTAATTTAAATTTTAATTAAATTTTCTTCGTTCTAAAAATGAAACAATTCATTTATTTTACCATAAGTACCAAAACACAACATACTATTATCATTAAATTTGAATAAATTCTAATCCTCGAATATTAATTAAGCTAGAAATAATACTGCATTTAGTGAGTTATTTTAATATTTTATCTGAGATTTAGCGTCTGGTTTAGTACGTATGCTAATTAGTACATCTCTAGTTCACTGTGGGAATTAACCGAGCTCAAAGCATTGGCTCTTATGTTTGGCAACTATACCCACCAAATAGAATTTAAATGTACATAAAGGAATGTATTCAAATGTTTGTGTGAAGTTAATAATTTAACAGGAAAAACAGGCGTGTAGGTACGCCTGTTTTTTGTTTTTTTCCGAAGTGTTACGCAGAGTTGAAATAATTATTGTACACCCACAGTTCGCTGGTATGTATAGGTCCCATGTAATAGGGGGCGACCCTATTACCATTACCTGAACACAATAATTTAATTATAAGAATTAATTCGTAGATTTCCTACAAAGTAAAAGAAAAAATAGTATTTTGATTTTTGTTTCATCTATTTTGTAAGCGCGACTGTTCTTAATTAACTAATACCTACACTTTAATGGTAAATAAAATCTTACGTCTTTGCAGTATATTTTTTCTTAAAAAGTACTTATTATAAAATAAATTGTGTTTATTTATGTATACCTATGTAAGGTATACCTGTTGAAAACTATTTTGATTTCTACTCTGATTTTCGCCAACTATATTGCGATTTCGGCCATATTGAAAATGCGTGTGAGGTTAGATACTGATGATAATATGAATGAATTCAGAATAGAATCAAAACTGATGCTTCAATCCCGCAATGCACGATTCACACAATTATTCAACTACCCAGGAAGTAAACCCACGGATTTCCAATAGCTGTATCCGCTGCGCTGTTACAGCCCCATCCTTCACGTCGCTGACAAAGTTATGGCTGGCGTGAATTTCACTTGCAAATTCCGTTTTGGGCCGCGGGCTAAATCTAGCTCGGTTCGGTTCTACTAGGTTGGATAGAAAAATGTGGCTATTGGAGGAGAGAAACGATTTTATAGACGGCTTTTTTCCTTCATGTTTCCTCGTAATATGAAAGTTCAATTTGTATAAACATAAGCGTATAGTACAATTATTTTTCTTTGTTTTTTTTAAGGACTGATGGGAAGTAAAATGCGTATGTAATTGACAAAGTAAAGGTATCAGTAGTATTGGAAGAGTTTTGTGCATTCATTAATAGGCAAATCCGTTTCTAAGCAAGTAATGTCTTCTAAACAATAAGTTGCAATGCTCGGAAATCTAATCGACGATTTTTTAGCGTTCCGTAGCCAAATGGCAAAAAACGGAACCCTTATAGATTCGTCATGTCCGTCTGTCTGTCTGTCCGATCGTGTCACAGCCTTTTTTTTCGAAACTATAAGAACTATGCTGTTGAAACTTGGTAAGCAGATGTATTCTATGAACCGCATTAAGATTTTTAGACAAAAATAACAAAAAATTTTGGGAATTCCCCATACTTGGAACTGAAACTAAAATTTTTTTTTTTTCATCAAACTCATACGTGTGGGGTATTTATAGATGGGTCTTCAAAAATGATATAGAGGTTTCTAATATCATTTTTTTCTAAACTGAACAGTTTGCGCGAGAAACACTTCCAAAGTGGTAAAACGTGTGCCCCCCCCCGTAACTTCTAAAATAAGAAAACGATAAAACTAAAAAAAATATATGATGTACATTACCATGTAAACTTCCACCGAAAATTGGTTTGAACGAGATCTAGTAAACAGTTTTTTTTAATACGTCATAAACTGAATATTTTGCGCGAGAGACACTTCCAAAGTGGTAAAATGTGTGTCCCCCCCCCCGTTACTTCTAAAATAAGAGGACGATAAAACTTAAAAAAATATATGATGTAGATTACCATGTAAACTCCCACCGAAAGTTGGTTTGGACGAGATCTAGTAAATAGTTTTTTTTTAATACGTCATAAATCGTAATGATACGGAACCCTCCGTGCGCGAGTCCGACTCGCACTTGGCCGGTTTTTTAATTACGATGTTAACATAACATAACATATCATCACGCCTGGATTTCCCGACGGGTTAGGTAGAGGTTTACTAATATATACCCACACTTCGACGGAATTTAAGTCTCATGTAATAATGGGCCAGCCTTTGCCATTAAGCGGGTACAAATCCAGACTCCGAGCTATTGAATTTCATAGAAAACTCATGTTATTGAGTTTTGATCGAACTGGGAACCGAACCAGGACCTCTAGCGTAGTAGCAATGGCACTTGGAACCACTAGACTATTATGAGGCAGACAATTATTTATGTTACCTATATGCTACTTATAGCAATACTATAACAATTAAGTATGAGTTGCTAAAGTTATAGAAACCAGCGACGTAATATTATGTTGACCCAAAGTTTAGTTACGTTCTTGAAACAACAAAATATGACAGCTATTCATTTAAATTGAAAGGGTTGGTATTCTCTTAGTGCACAATTGTGTTAACAGCCAAAAAGATAACATAAAAAATATATATTTTGTATAACAATAGTATCGACGCGTTTTGCTCGTCAAACCATCAATATAAACAACAGGCGGAAAGGAAAAGTATTAAAGTTAACAATGGCGGCGGAACGAAACGTTCTCGATGAACAAAATTAATGGAGGAGGCTTCATACTGTAGAAGCTCTAAATCAACGTGGAGTGATAACATCACGACTGATTCTCCGACGGGTTAGGCAGAGCTGCACTTATATAAAATATGTAGATCCACAGTTGGCCGTAAGTTTAGGTCGATCGCCATTAATCGGGCATAAAAACAAACTTAAAAAAAATATTTATTGCAATGTGGGTCGCACATTACTAGTATTAGGTATTGTAAGCCCTCGTGCTAAGATAAATGTTTATGTTACGAGTGGGTTCACGTCGGTGGTGCAATGGGTGGGTTTCGAAGCGACAACAAAATGATCACAAGTCATTAGATTACCGCCGCTTACTCCGAGTTGCTGCTGAGAATCTGACAGAAAAACCCTAGAAAACTCGATTGGCTTTGAAACCCAGATCCTCTAGTTTGATATTTCCACGTTCCTGAGGAAAATGGTCTTGACTGACGGACAGACATGAAAGTGACCCTATAAGGTCAGCGTAACTTTTTCCTTTTGAGTTTCGGAACCCTAAAATTATAACAATATTATTATATCTTTTAACAATTCCAAAAAATATAATCTTCTCAAGACTCCCGTCCCCTTTGAACTTTCAATATAATATATATTTTTTAATCTTACAAAGATCGCCGGAAAATAATTTTCTACATTTATCCTCATAGGAAACTCGGAAATTTATTCCTGATGAATTGGAACCCTCCCTTTAATTTGAGTTTTAATGTTTGCTTTTGAAATGTTTGGAAAATATTGTGGAAAGTATCGCTTTTACCTGTTATGCATTTGTTATTAGTATACATATATTATTGTTTACGGGAAGGTAAACCTTTTGTCAAAGGGTTTTATTAATTTCCAGTTGGTACTGGAACGTTTGGGGAAGTGGTTGAGTGATCGGGTTTTGCGTCACGGTTTTTGGTTCGATCTTCACATGGAAAAAATGTTTGCATGTCGTATAAGTAGGCAGGAAGACTAGGCTTTATGGGAAAAAAGCACCAACGATTCAGAAGAAAATCCCATTACGGAGCAGTATAAAAAAATTATATCTTAGTCTTTTAAGAATATTAAGTTTGATATCAAATTGAAGTAAGACTAGGTCCGACAAGTCCAAAGCACGCTTGCCAAATTATGGCATAAATGATATACCAATTGATTTGGAATATAATTATAAAAAGAAGTCTATTTTAACAAAAGCATGGGAAAATATCATTGTTATATAAACATTTGTTAAGTGATTTCGTAAAGCGTTACTTCAAGAGTTATTTTTTAACCCCCTCTTATATGTTTGGCGTGTCTGTGTGTGTGTGTTTGTGGGTTTTCTTTTTAATTTTTAATTTATATTTGAGGTTTTTTATTATAAGTACGCGAGGCTACACATCAAATAGGTAGCTGGTCTCACATTGCATGGAAAGTCTTTACAATGCGAGGCTAACTTATTCTGTATTTCTATGGGTAACTGTAGTAAATAAGTAAAGCTCATCATCATCATCATCAGCCTTTATTCGTCCACTACTGGACGTAAGTCTCTTTAAGTGAACGCCACACAGCCCAGAGTAAAGCTCAGTGTAAATTAATTAATTTAATCTTAGAAATTGTTTCATTTTCCCTTCAATGAGCGTCAATCTCAAAAGAGGCCACACCCGACATTCTTCAAATTCTAAACAAAGCCTTTGGAGGCAACTGCGAGGATAATTTACCGCGGGTATGTCCGGGGCTTCCCAAATTGATTCGTTGCGGCACCTCCCATTCCTTGTAAGCAGGTATTGGCCGGGATTAAACGCCGCCATGCAACGAGCGCTTAAATAATAATCTAAAATACCGCCATTCAAGTAGTTGATGAGAGTGTGCTGTTTAAATCTAATGCATTAGGATAAAGTAGGTACTTACCAAAGAACTTAAATACTCCTATAATAGATAAATAGCCTACAATTAATCGGGGATAATGTAGATTTGTAACGGTGAGTAAGATGGTCTAGCGCCACGCGACTGATACAGTAGAGGTCGTGGGTTCAATTCCCAGATCGAGCAAAGTGTAAATAAGTTTTTCTATGAAATTCTCTGTAGCAGCTCGGAGTCTGGATTTGTTCCCGGTAAATAGCAATAAGCGCACCCCCTATTACACCTCTTTTTCGGGGTATACAGGGGTTATGGTATGTTGGTTCAATAGTTTCAAAGTTTATCGATTACAAATAAAACAAATACTTCAAGAAGAATACTTGAAGAAAAAATTCATAGCAGAATAAAAATTTCCATTGTTGTCTGAACTGTCTTCCACCCTAATTATTTCATTTCTACTTTAAGAACATAAAAACTTTGTACAAACCCGTATTTAATCAAAGAAGTTACTTAGCTCCGTCTAATTACTTCCTCGTTGTTGGGAGCGCCAATTAAGTCCATATGCTTTCTATTATGGACTCGCCACTTTTGCAAATGTGAATTTACTAAAAGAGGAAAATTGCTGAGGTGTTCTCATGAAAGCTTTTCTTGAAGGTTGTGTTGTGAAAGCTAGAAATATATACGTAAGTTTTATCATAGAATTAGCGTAAATAGACTATGCCACTGTCGGATATTTACCTTTCTCAAAATTAAATAAAACGAAGGTATCGTTAGAAATATCTTCTAAATTATTGTTGCGGTGCTCACAGGTTGGAATCTATAGAATTTTAGATCACAGTGGACCGACTACGGTCGCAGAGTTGCTATAGCTGCAAAACAGATAATCCCCACTTATATTACAAATGCTTAACTTTTTATCTGTTTGTCTACCTTTTCCGCTTCAACCGCTAATTAAGTTTCAATCTATCGCCTTCCTTATTACTCAAATTAATTAACAAGATAAAACTGAAAATTCTAATAATCTAATAATAAATTAGTGAAAGCCGAGAAAGATAAGCAAATTAAATATCTTGACTTGGCTCATGAGATTGTCGACATGTGGGATATTGACTCGGCAGTCATTGTGCCGATAGTTGTGACCGCCAATGGTTTAATAGCCAAGAGCTTCGACTCACACCTGCGGAGGCTCTCGTTAGGCAGCTGGATCAAGGGCGTGATACAGAGAGCGGTACTCCTAGATACGGCGCGTATTGTTAGGAGGTTCCTCTCTTTGGGGCCCTGACCACCGGTAGCTTGGACCCTGTTCCCAATACCGGTGGATGACTATTTTTAATATTTTTAAATGTTTTTATGTTTTTATATAATTTGTAAAAATATTTAAAAATTTAAACTAATATGTTGAAAAATAAATGGAAGACGAATTAAACCTTAAAGACATAAGCTATGTTTCGTCTCAAAAAGCCTTTTGAATTATGAGTGACACCACGGCCAACAGCTAATAATTTAAAGTATTCATTTAATAAGATGAGTCTAAGTAAGTGAGGATAAGCTTACACAAACTATAATGAGGTATTTTTTCTCTTTTTAAAAAGCGATGCCCTACACGGCCGACATAGTAGATTTTCGTGTATGATTTTATAAGCGACTCTTCAACGATCATGTAGACTCGATACAAAATGTAGGCTATACAAATGTATGTTCCATACAGGAATAGAACATAACAAACAAACGTATAGACAATGAATCCATACTTATATTTTATTCGAAAGTATACTGTATGCAACTTATTTATTAACTTTTACGGCTAAAACGTTGATCAGATTTGAGTAAAATTTGAGATAGATTGCATTTTTATTGAGATAGATTGAAGAGAATGCTGACAAATAGTTAATAGTTCTTTTGGTGCTTGTAAAACCGTGATAAACAGGTGGCTTTATAATATTTGCAAAATAATGAAAGTCAACTTTGAAGAGGTTGTACGTTCAGACAAACTTACTGTTCAACAATTATATATCTAAATCATAGCGACAAAGTAAGCTACCGGCGCGAACAGTCCAACTTTAACTAACAATTCGTTTTAATGTGGAGTCCCGGTGACATACAATAAAGCTGAAGCTGAGGTGCAGGTGTCAACAATGGTTTATTACGAATTAGTACAGAGCCGGATTGTTCCGTACAAGTTGTTTGGTGCAATTTGGGTGTTTGCAGATTTGCGAGTATTATAAGGATGATAACTCAGATCAAATAAAAAGTTAAGATGGAACTTTGCGAACATATGTGAGCTGTGGATACCTCGATAGCTCGACTGACAAGATAAGGCGTAGTTTCGGTATACGTGTGTGCGTGTAATTTTGTGTTGTACACCGTTAGGCGAACTTTTAGCCGGCCTCACTTCTTTGTTCGCAAAGTTCCATCTTAACTTTTTATTTGATCTGAGGATGATAATATGAAAATGTTAAGATTCAGTTGATCAATCGAATTGATCACAAGAATGCCTCATTAGTCTAGTGGTCCTAAGCGCGACTGCTAGGCTAGAGTTCATGGGTTGGTTTTCTATAAAATTCTCATTAGATCGAGTGGGATCGAATCCACAACCCGTATCGTAGAAGTCGATCACTCAGCCACTCTTGTAAATAAATATCTACTGCAATAAAATGAAGTCCTTAAATCCAACAAACACAAGTTAACCTTCCACAAACTAAACGAAAAACACACATTTCCTGGAATTTGTCACCTCTTTGAAAGTCCCTTTAACTGGGACTCAAAGCGGTGCATACATAAGTTTCCACTGTGCGGATTACAAACTCGCTGCTGGTAATGGGTGAAACAAAGTAGCTATTAGCCCCACAAGCGCGCACTGAACACTTTCACGAGTGCATACCGTACGAAGTTATGTGGTGTGATGCTGCATACGGATTCGACGCTAGATAACTTCGTGTTTTCTGACGGTATAATTTTCTACTTCAAGTTAGATCATTATTACAGGCGCTCTTGAATTGTCCAAAACTTTGTGATCTTATGGAAGGGTAGATTAAGATTTTGTAAAGGTATTTCCGTTGAAAGAAAGAAAGAAAGTGTATTTATTGCTGACACAAAAACAAAATACTTATACAGATAAAAACAATTAATTTAAATAAGAAGAAAAATTGCGTGCAGAAAATCGTTGACACTCAGCATAATGTTATATCATCGCCATCGACGCTTTCAGTGTCAACCTTTGGTGTATAGATATATTATTTTTTTATTCGTTTTTTAATCCTTATCGATATTAATAACAGTTCTCTTCTAGGCATAAATCTCTCTGATAAGACTCATTGAGATGGACGAAGAACACGATTCTTCTTCTCACGAGACTCCTTTAAGAAGAAATCAGTTAAGTGTTGTTCAATCCATACTTTTTTTTACACGGGTTATTCCAGAAAAGCATTCCGATAACATAAAAAATGAAGTCGCATTTCTTTGGTATTTCATGAGAACTAAAATTAATGATGTCAGTTTTTTATGTTGTGGAAAATCCTCTTGCTTCTTCTTTTAGGCGACTTTCCTTTGACCTTACGGGGTATGTCAGAACTGTACTGAATAAAACCGACACCTGCTTTCTAACCCTATAGACAGGGTCATCAGGTTATTGATCACATTGATCTGACCCCGATATGAATGATAACTCAAATATTCGAAAATACTATTGCTCTGTAGCGGGATGCTTACATACCATCACGCCTATATTCCCCGGAGTGTTAAGCAGAGGCATACTTAACGTAAACACAATCGCCGGTATGTATATATCACATGTAATAGGCGGCGAGTGTTAAGAAAACAAACTTTAAATAAGAGAACGAACTGGCTGTAACAACATAACGCAAACGAATAACCAATCAGCGGCGCGCACTACCCACGCCACACTGCTGCCACCACAGCAGCGCGACTCATGCGCTCTCTTGCCGACGCTGCGCTTGCCACACGACACGACCGCCACGCTCCTAGATCTAAAATGCATACCTATTTGAAGTAATAATGTAATCAAGATTAAATTTATATTCATTGTAATCCAGTTTCAATATCAATCCTATACAATTGTTGGCGACCGGACGACAGGACTCTGTGCGGAGAACACAGACGAACGAGACTACAATACAAGACAATGGCGGACTAGGAGCGGAATTCTACAAGGAAGACACAACAAAAGGGAAGTTTGCTCGTTCCTTCTATCCTAATTCCTATATCCAACTGTATGGCTTGTCTGTGTGAGCATGTTGCAAGTTCAATTACCAATAGGCAATTACCTATTCGGCATTGCATAAGATTGCATTTCTATTTCAATATTTCACTGTAAAGTAACAAGCAAATTCTAATTCACTGCATAATATTATCAAGCTATTTCTTAATGAATAGGTACCTATCTCGCAAATTTTACTGTATATCCCATGTAGGTACCATTCAAACTCATGCACGTGTACCTACCCAACTTACCTGTATTAGTAGGTACTAACGTGGTAGACTGGTAATTCATCAACCCGCATCTGGTATTCTTGCGGTAGCGTGATGGACTAGTGCCTTTCTACAAATCCTAAAGGTGTCGTAAAGCTGTGCCCAACAGTGGGACGGCAACGAAACTTGTACAACAAACCACGCCACTAAGGCGACTCTCTGATCCATAACCTCTTAACTTCTCATTTCGAATATTTAACCATTGTGTTAAGCCTGAGCTATCCTTGTGCACATTCAGCATATACATATAGCATCCCTGTAATCACGCTCGCTTTGCACGTAAATAACACGCGTTTTGCCGAACATTTCCAGCCCAAGAGGAAAGAACCACTGCGGGCATAAGAATTGTACACTGGCTGCTCCGGTCTGCCTGCAGCAACGCTTGCCTGACCCGAGTGATTCCCTGACTGCACGTCCCGAGCGAGCAGAGTTATTCTTGCTGATCTACAGCTGTTTCAGACAAAGGTTTGAGCGGAGAGCAGGTATTTATAACTTCACTTATTAATTATTTGTGCCCATTGCATTATGTCTGACACAGAGTTGAAAGAGTTAAGAAGTAGGAGAGGATCAATAAAAGGGAGATTAACTAACTCTAAAAACTATTTAACTGAATATAAAAATTATAAAGATGTTTCTAAACAACAATTGAACGAATTAAAAGTAAGATTAAGCAAAATAGAAACATTGTTCAATGACTATGATACAATTCAATCTGAAATTGAAATAAAGCAAGCAAAAACTGATAGTTCAAGCAGTAAAGGTATTTCTGATGATTCTGTCATTAGTTCAGACCGGGATAGTACTGAAAGTATATTTTATTTTGTAATAAGCTCGGCACAAGAACTAATTGAAGTTCATGAAAATAAATTAATTCAAAGTAATGAATTTGTGAGTTCTCAAAGCCATGCCTCATCAACCCAGTGTTGTGGTGTAAATGGTACAACTGTTAAATTACCCACTATTAAACTCCCAACTTTTGATGGGAATTATAATAAATGGTTGGAATTCCATGATACATTCAATTCACTCATTCACAATAATGTAAGCTTAAATGATATAAACAAGTTTCAATATTTAAAAGGTTCTTTAACTAGTCAAGCTGCCTCAGTAATAGAAGCACTTGAAATTTCCTCTAACAATTATGCGGTAGCCTGGAAATTGATCTGTGATCGCTACAACAACAAAAGGCAATTAATACATAATCATTTAAAATCACTATTCAATATTACTACATGCAAAGATTCAGAAAAAACATTAAGATTTTTAGTTGATCACATTTCAAAACACATTAGGGCTCTGAATAGTTTAAATGAAAATACAGATAACTGGGATACATTGATCATTTTTATGTTCAACCAAAAGCTAGATAGTGTTACAAGTACCAAATGGGAAGAACATAGGAATGGTCTGTCCGACAGCCCCACACTAGATGATTTCTACAGTTTTTTGAGAAGTAGGGCTGATGTATTAGAAATGGTGAGTGCGGGCAACAGTAACAACCCTAGTAAATCTATTGAAAGGGTATCCAAACCCTCTGATAAAAAACAAAAAACATTTGTTGCTGCTGCCTGTGACAACAATCCGCAAAACCCAAAGTCTCGTGTATGCTTGATTTGTGGTGGTGAGCACATTATTTATTTTTGTGAAAAGTTCAATAGTATGTCACCCGAAGAAAGGAATAAAGAAATTTCTAAGCTACGAGTATGCATTAACTGTCTACGGGGTGGACATTTTGCTCATCAATGCAATTCAGGTCCTTGTAAATTTTGTAAGCGAAAACATAATTCATTGTTACATAAACCTAATCCACAGTTTGTGAAGGAAGTGGAAAATAAACCTAGTACTAATAGTGTCTGTAATCCAATTGCACTTTCATCAAGCATTGATAATCAAGTTCTGCTTTCTACGGCAATGATAAAATTAATTATAAATAACCAATGTTATAGGGTGAGATGCTTGCTAGATTGTGGCAGTCAGTCATCATTTATAACTACAGCACTAAAGAATAAGTTAAATATTGAGAGCCAATCTATCAATTCTGTATCTGTAACAGGCATCAATAACATGTCATTTTCTGCTCTTGAGTGCTGTAATCTACAAATTCAATCATGTACAAATAGTTACTGTAAAGAAGTAAAAGCATTTATCATTCCGCAACTAACTGGCAACTTACCCAGCTATAGGGTCAATATACAAACACTAAATATTCCAGTAAATGTTACACTTGCAGATCCTACTTTTAATGAGCCGTCACCGGTTGATCTGTTACTGGGAGCTGACATTTTCTGGGATGTCATTTGTCCAGCTAATCAATTCAAATTGGGAAACAATAAACCTGTATTACAAAATTCACAATTTGGTTGGTTAGTGGTTGGACCTGTAATGTGTCCTAATATAGTACCTAAGGAATTTAACTGTAATTTCAGTCAGGCAATCCGGAACCAATTGAGGCAATTCTGGGAACTTGAAGAGCTACCTGACAAACCAAAACTTACCGCTGAGGAACAAGAATGTGAAACCCACTTCGTGGAACACACCCGTCGCATGAGTGACGGCCGATTTTGTGTCACGCTGCCTTTGCGTGATAAACCTGATTTATTAGGTAATTCTTATTTTAGAGCAAAACATTGCTTCGAATCTTTAGAAAAAAGGCTTGTAAGGCAGCCTGAAGTAAAATCACAATATGTTAAGTTTAGTAATGAATATGCAGATCTAGGACATCTGACCGAAATTGAGAGATCAGAACAAGTTAATTTATTACCACATCACCCTGTTCTAAGAGAACATAGTGAAACGACCAAGTGTCGTGTAGTTTTTAATGCATCTTCAAAAACTGATTCTGGTCTGTCATTAAATGATTTGCTCATGGTAGGGCCCACAGTCCAAGACGACATTTTCTCTGTATTAATAAGATTCCGACAACATACATACATATTTACAGGTGATATAGAGAAAATGTACCGGCAAATCTTAATTGAAGAATCTCAGAGATATTTACAAGTAATTTTATGGCGCGAGGACAAAGAGCAGCCCATGAAGTACCTGCAATTAAATACTGTAACATACGGTACCTCATCGGCGCCCTTCCTCAGCACCCGCTGTTTGATTGAGTTAGGTCATGAGTTTGAAGACTCGTTGATAAAGGAAATTATGTTGCACGACTGGTACGTCGATGACATTATTACTGGTTGTTGTGATGAGTCACTACTATTTGAAATTTATCAACGTATCGTCGAAAAGCTCCAATCAGCTCAGTTGAATCTTAGAAAGGTTAAAAGTAATTCACCTGTATTCCTAGACTATATTACTCAAACTACTAGTACTGTACAAGAAAATTATAAACTAATATTGTCAAAAGGTCAAACATTAGGAGTAGAATGGAACCCTAATACTGATAAGATTTCAATTTTATCCTCTAAACTACCAGACTGTAACAATGATGTTCCATTTACTAAACGTTCTATTCTGTCTATGGCTTCCAGCTTTTTTGATCCCCTGGGACTTTTAAGTTGTTGTATTATTGTATGTAAAATAATTTTGCAAATGCTATGGACACAAAAAATTGGTTGGGATGATGTAATACCACCTGAAATAAATAAATTGTGGCAAAAGTTCATTAATAATGTACACTATTTACAAACTGTAGACATTCCTAGACATGCTTGCTGCAATAATCCTGTAAAAATAGAATTACATTCATTCTCAGATGCTAGTATTAAGGCTTATGCTGGGTGTGTTTATGTGAGGTCAACTGATGCTTTAGGCAATTGTACTGTAAAGCTTTTGTGTGCCAAAGCAAAGGTGGCGCCACTTAAAACCATAACCATACCTCGTTTGGAACTGAGTGGTGCTCTATTAGTAGCACGCTTGTGTAATAAGGTTTCAAAATCACTACGTTGTGATATTTCTGTTAAAACTTTTTGGTCTGATTCTAAAATTGTACTGGGTTGGTTATGCACACCTTCATCTAGGTTAGAAACGTTTGTCGCTCACCGCGTGACTGCTATAACTGAACTATGTAAAGATTGTGAGTGGCTGTATGTCCCTACCTCTCAAAACCCCGCTGACATAGCCTCGCGTGGTGTATGCCCGCGTGAATTACAATCACTATCATTATGGTGGGAGGGACCTGCATTCATTCGAGACGGTGAGAATCATTGGCCTGATCAATGTCGTAGCATGACTTCCACTATGTTACCAGAATTAAAACCTGATACTACTTATGTTAATACATTACACTTAGCTAACATACCCATTCATGTACAAGATTATTCTGATTTTGCTAAGTTGCGACGTGTAGTTGCATATGTTTTACGTTTCTATAATAATCTGAAAAATGCTATAAAATCTAATCAAAGTTTAACTGTAGAAGAATTGTCACTGGCAGAGTTAAAGTTGGCTTACCTTTCTCAACAGGAAAGTTATCCCAACTATGATAGGCAATCTAAGACAACACCTTTGTTGAGTTTAACTCCATTTGTTGATGATGTAGGATTAATAAGAGTTGGAGGTAGGCTAGAAAACTCCGCCTTCGAGTATAGTAAAAAACATCAAATTATTATTGATTCACATCATCATTTTTCTAAGCTATTATTTAAATACTATCATATTAAATATATGCATGCAGCTCCTCAACTACTACTTTCTCTCATTCGAGAAAATTACTGGCCTATAGGGGGTAGAGCATTATCAAGAAAAGTATACAGGGGTTGCATCTTGTGTACTCGAGCCAAAGGAATAGTAGCAAAACAAATAATGGGTCACTTACCTGCCGCTAGAATAAGTCCAGGATATCCATTCGAGGTTGTTGGCACAGATATGGCTGGACCGTTCTTTATTAGTGATAGGAAAGGGCGCGGTTCTAAAGTAATAAAATGCTATTTATGTGTATTTATCTGTTTCAAGGTAAAGGCTGTACATTTAGAAATAGTAAGTGATATGAGCACTGAAGCCTTTATTTTAGCAGTACGTCGTTTTATCAGTAGACGGGGAAAGCCCCGTGAATTCTGGTGTGATAATGGTTCCAACTTTGTTGGTGCCCACCGTGAGTTAGGTAACTTCCTCAAATCTCATTCTAATTCTGTGTCAGAACATTTTGCAGAGGAAGGTATACAATTCAAATTCTTACCTGCTTACTCTCCAAACTTTGGTGGTCTTCATGAAGCAGCTGTAAAATCTGCAAAATATCATATTAAGCGTACCTTGGGTGATACTCACCTTACTTTTGAGGAGCTATCAACATTAGTCGCTCAGATTGAAGCCATACTTAATTCTAGGCCTCTTTCTCCTATGTCTTCCAATCCTCACGACCTGTCTCCTCTCACCCCAGGGCACTTCCTCATCGGCCGAGTGATGACATCGCTGCCAGCTCCTGACTTAGAAGATGCTAATACAAACCGCCTGAATCGCTACGCCAAAATCGAGCAAGCTCGGCAGCGCTTCTGGTCTCGTTGGAGTCGTGAATACGTCTGTGAGCTTCAACAGCGTACTAAATGGCAGAAGAGGCAGCCCAATCTAGAACCTGGACAGCTAGTTTTAATCAAACAAGAGTCGACGCCTCCTTTGAAATGGCCACTGGGACGAGTTGAAAGGGTATATCCTGGCGCAGACGGCGCTTGCAGAGTTGCTGACATTAAGACAAGCAAGGGCATTATCCGTAGGGCTGTTACCAGACTATGCCCACTTCTAGAAAATGAAGCTTGAAAGGAGCTTTCAAGGCGCGGGAGATTGTTAAGAAAACAAACTTTAAATAAGAGAACGAACTGGCTGTAACAACATAACGCAAACGAATAACCAATCAGCGGCGCGCACTACCCACGCCACACTGCTGCCACCACAGCAGCGCGACTCATGCGCTCTCTTGCCGACGCTGCGCTTGCCACACGACACGACCGCCACGCTCCTAGATCTAAAATGCATACCTATTTGAAGTAATAATGTAATCAAGATTAAATTTATATTCATTGTAATCCAGTTTCAATATCAATCCTATACAGCGAGCCTATTGCCATTAACCGGGTCCTAATCCTGACTTTATAATATTACTGAGAATTTCATAGAAAAAACTCGGCAACACTTTGTTCGACCTCGGAAGCGAACCAAGGCCCTCTAGCATAGCAGCCGCGCTTAGGACCACGTGACTAATGAGTAGACTAGAGGCTAATGCCCATATTTTAGAAATTCCAAAATAGATTATAGATATCATTGTCTACGAAGATATGAATTTTCTAGTTTAAGAAAATACGATCTCAGGCAGGAGTCGAACCTGCGTCCCTCCAGTTGAGTATTTAAGAAGACCGAAATTTTCTTTCACTAGAACATTCAAATGCTTGTGGCTATTTTACATTATGCAATGCTAAAATATATTATTCAAACATCGCTGGTATCAATATCTCTCAATCCAAAATAGGCAAGAGATGTTAAGAATTTAGCCGGACCTTTAGTTCAGTAACGGATAGCTGAACATAACACAATTTTAAACGTTCACGAACTAGCTTCCCAATTCGTCCCTGTCACTCGTCCACCGTTGATTCTAAAAGTCAATTACACGGGTTGGTAATAAAGGCCGCTGTAGTGACGTCAGCAAACTTCTCAGTTGAGCCTCCGATCGGCACGAACCCACTCTAATTGATTTCGGCCTACGTGGGCCAAATGTCTGGACTAGTCGTACTGTACCGTGACGTGGTTAATTTCAGAGGTTTTGATTGGTTAGTGAATTTGTGGTGTTAAGAACAGATTTATCAGGCCAAGCAGAAAATTTAATGTTGTTGGTTTGTGAATCGAACGGGTCTTGATAAATTGGAAGCTCAGATGAATTGGTTGTTTTGGTAAGAGCCTCTAAAACTTCTTAGCTGTGATAAACTTGCACTTTTTTACAGAAAGCTGGAATACAATATTTCGATATCCAATCAAATACGTATCTAATCATGATTTTTATTTACACAAAATATGGTATACAGTGGTGTTATGTATGTAGAAGTGCAATTCTCACTCATTTGTAATTTCTGCATTATGACATGCAAATTTATAAATAGTTATTGTGCTTACAATCAAATGACATAATTATTATTGGTTTTTATACTTAACTGAGTCTGTGTTAATTAAATTTAATTATAAAATTATGTAACACTAGCTTTTGCCAGCGACTTCGTCCGCGTGGAATAGTTTTTCCCCAATCCCGTGGGAATTTCCCAAAATGTCGTTATAATTTAAAGCCTATATGTTATTCTGATGTATAAACAATAATACTGTAAAGTTTCATCAAAATTCGTTCAGTAGTTTTTGCGTGAAAGAGTAACAAACATCCATCCATTCATCTTTCCATCCTCACAAACTTTCACATTTATAATATTAGTTGGAAGTAGGATTAAATGAATAAAGTATTAACGTTTTTGACATAGCGACTTAGCTAAACAATTGATTAAAAAATTGATAACTGTAAATCTAATTCTCGAAAGTTCCAATCATTGTTATTTGGGTTGGTTATTGTTCCAAATTATATCGTAGCACTTACTTTTACAGCTTTTAGCCAAAGACAAAGACATTACAAATTATTCAGTCTTTAGACAATTAATTATGAAAAGATTTCAAAGCTTATTTAATTTTAACAGTTATAAATGTAAGCTGGTCAACCGCGTTTGTTAGTCGTGAGAAGTACGTCGGAAGCGCGGCGTTGAGTTTGTAGTAACTCGAGTACTTCTAACTTTGTTTGAACGTTTGTTATCTAATGATTTGAGTAGGTACTGCTAACAAGTTACTGCCAATTTTCAAAGTGTTAGCTGTATTTCTCTTACGTAATGTTTATGTTATAGATTTGATAATGCTGATAGCAGAATTAAAAATCGGAAAATGAACTCAATTACATGAAATAAAAAAAAACTAAAAGTGCTTCACTGAAAGATCTGCCCTTGTAAAGAAAATTTCTGAATTAAACTGATTTTTATAAACAACGCTTACTTATAAACATTTAATTTATTAAGACGCATAGATGTGTTAATTTAGTGGCAACATTTGCAAGGCTATGATGTAGGTAGTACTAGCAATAAAGACGGTACATACTAATACCTACTTTTTGGTCCCTATTAACGATATTTCCATTTTACCCTTTATTTAATTTTATACCATAGGTATCTATTTATTTCAATTTTTAAATGTATAAATACTTAAGACAATAGTAACCTTCCGGCATCGGAATCATCTAGGCTTTCGGTAGGGGGTCAAAGGGCCTTCAGGGCCCCAAAAAAATAAACCTACTAACAATACGGAACGTATACAAGAGTTGGTACCTATTGCTGTCTGTATGAAGACCTTATTAATAGGATTTACACAAAAGTGTATCCAACATTAATGCTAATCTTCAAAAGCAAACAGTTACACTCCATAATTGCCAGCATTTTGCTTAAAACGGGGCAGCTAAACCAGTCGTAATTAACGTAGACAACTAAACGCGCCCGACCACCATGACGGACGTTTCCGACATCTAGAGATTATACGTTTGTGTGCCCAAAACTTCAAACTGACGGCTTTAACCGTCACGTCACGTAATTTTGAATATCGCCAGCATTTTAACACAAAATTTGATAAATAAAACCGTTTTGGATGGTTGCTTATCAGTTCAAAGAAATTAGGTAGATGAGGAAAATTTTGATTAGAAATGTTAAGGAAAATGTGCTGTAAGGATTAGTGGTTATTAAGGAATTGGGGTAAATCCGCGAATAAATACAAATTTAGATATGAAAATCATAATCACAGATTCATAGAAAGGTTTACCGTTTACAGTGGCGTCATGGAAAAGAGGGTCATAATATTTTAGTATTGGGTGGTTCGAGTTGAAATGATGATTTATTTTTAAACGCTAGCGTGGTGGACTATAGCCTAATCCCGAGACCCGTGCGCAGCAGTGATACAATGTAATGGATTGATGAGGATTTTTAAACATGGCAATCACAATAGAGGATTATGATAATGATTTCATTGTACATTTGTAAATGTTATGATTGTATTATTAATACGTTATGTAATGTAACATAAAAAAAAAATAGAATGATAGCATTAGCCCGTCACTTCACCCGGACGTAATTCAGAATTGGGTAGAACCGTATTAAAAGTATTTTATGTGTTAGTAAAGGTTATAACCTATTTGTGTTCTTCTACGATTGAGTAACAAACATGCAACCATACAAACTTCAACATTTAACAATATTTAAAATTATTACTTCTGTAAGTAAATTAATTGTCACAGTATAAACACATTTTATTATTCATTGTATTGTCGAGACCATAAACAACCACCCCAGTATTTCGGCAGAAGGAAATCGTGCTGAAGACTCAAGCGACTAATTACATAACTGTCTTGTTAGCACAATTAATATTTCAACCCTCGCCTGCCAACAGCGACCGTGGTCACGTCTTAGAAACCGATTGGTCGTCTTACAACGTCGCTTTATTAGTAAAGTGTAAATTTGACGTTAGCAATTTTAGCGTTGTTGTAGGTTTTAAATAAATTTCCACGAGACAGGCTAGACCTAGTGTGGAGGCCACTAGTCAAAAATTTCAATTAGATAAATAAGTAAGTATTAGGATAAGGACATGTAAAATGTACGGTGTTTACTGGCAAATGATTTTTATTATTATTATTTTATTAAATGGTTTCTTATTATGTGTTTTTAGAATTGTTATACGGTCTAGGTGTCTGGATGGCTGAATCAGTATTTAACAAGGCGAGCTAATATTATTTAGAGCAAAAATAAAAGTCCTAAAGTATTTCCCAAAGGGTTAGATACTAATACACACACACACACTTCGACGGTATGTTTAGGTTCCATGTAATGGGGGGCGAGCCTATTGCCGTTAACCGGGCACGAGCTGCTTCTGAGAATTACATAGAAGAACTCAATAGCAATTTGCTGATCAGGGAATCGAACCCGGGACCTCTAGCGTAGCAGTTGCGCTTGGGACCACTAGACTAATGAAGCGTCGGTAGCCTAATGGCTAGGGCGTCGGACTTGCGATCATATGGTTGCCGGTTCGAACCCCACCCATTGCACTACCGACGTGAACCCACCCGTAACACAAGCATTTAGCTTAGCACGAGGGGTTAACAAGAATACTAGTAATGTGTGGCCCACATTGCTAGTAAGCTTTTATTTAAAAAAAAAAAAAAAAAAAAAATGAGGCATTTATAATGTGAAAGAAGTCTTTTACTATATATATTTTTATTTAAAGAGGACTCTGCTTACAGTAGAACTGGAATAGATCAAGTTTTTACAACTACAACAGCAGTAGGCACATTGTATTATTAGTCAACAAATCAAAACAACAATTTAACAAAAACAATATAATTTAGGCATTGTCATTCAAAATGATGTAAGTACCTTCTATTTCGAAGTACGGTAGGCAACCCTTTGAACCCAGCCCGGCAGGTGTGTCGAGATTGACGCCTTCATTAATTAGAGCACTTCATGCTCCAAGGGTATTCAAACGACCTGAAATTCACGTACACACGGCTACACATCAAGATATATAAAACCAGTTTACGTTGATGTCCCATTGTAAAAGTTTTCCCCACAACTCACGGCCAGCCTATACTGGTTTAGTATAGCTTGATGTGTTGCCGTGCGTGCGATGAGAATTATTGTAATGTTGCGCACTTACGCGTAAGTACAGTATGTTACGCGAGTACGCGACGCGACGCCTCGCTGGTCGCCGAGGCCGGGCTGTCGCGTTAACGGGTTGATGGTGCGTGATTTTTTTAATTATCACACAGATCAATGTTTGTTGTTATCCTTTGGGGACGTTGCAATTATTGAATCGTTCTGTCTATAGCCAATTTAACAACTTGATTGTAGTTAGGATAAATTGTGACCTACAGTTTTGTTTCGATTGAAATAATTTTCACGTACAAATAGGTCGTGTGTGTTGTGTAAAGAATGAATATTATATCACTTTATTATTTTTATGCTGACTGTCTGCGACTGTTGAGCTAGAGGTATTGATTCCCAGGTCGAGACTGCTATTGAGATTTTCTTTGAAATTATCATTAGCAGGGCAGTCTGGATATCAGCCCTGTTAATGCCATAGGCTCGCCCCCTATTATGTGGGACCTAAACATACCGGTGAAGTGAAGATATCTACATTAGTAGACTTCTGCCTAACCCTTCGGGAAAATAGGCGTGATGGAATGATACTATTTATTTAACCTCTCAAATGGGATAATATGAATATATTTAAAAATTAAAAGAACAGAAGCTTTACAATCCTTCACTTATTTACTTCCGTTTATATTATCTTCGTTTCAAAGTAACATTTTCAACATCAGTGCTAAAAAAATAAATCTCACTAATAAAACACAGTGTAGCAAAACCATTAGCAAAAGTTTTCTGTATTGTTAAGTATTCTTCTAACGTATTACCATACTTTTTATGCTACGTCCCTTTTCTAACAACGCAAGAACAAATCCTTGAATCATTTGGAACAAAAAAGGAAAATCCTTTTGAATAATATCCCCACGTGTTAGGGTTCAGGTGGGACAATTCGACGTCACAAGATATTGTCAGCTTCACGAAGAAATATTATATTAGCGTAAAATTTATCTGTATGTGATATATCCTAGAGCTCACCTTTTGCATAGAAAATTGTGTTAACATTCCAGTTTTACATTTTTATGCTGATTTCGATGGTAAGGGACAAATTGAGCCCCTTGTCATCCAAGCAAGGTGAAAAGGTCAATTGGAAAGGTCAGTTGTGATGTTTGGAAGGACGTGGACATGGGAATTTCTTTGTATTTTTGTCCTTTATAAAATGTGATACTTATGTGGCTTAACGTTTTGTGACGGTTGATTTATAAATGCAAAGGGTTGCGGAAACTTAATTTCTGATAGAATGACTAAAAAATAAAGTACCCAAGCGCTCAAACAACGTTTCTTCATTTAATATTGATTTTAGAAGGTTTTGAGGATTGTATTAATAATATTGATAATGGTAGGTAAATTTAATTAGTGTATAAATGTAACTTATAAAGACTTAAAAGAAATATTTTGTAGTATTGGTTAGACACAAAGATACAAAAGAGGATCAACAGCTATTTATTTACAAAATAATACCTCGTCAGTCCGCAAATTCGCTGTATTATTATCCAGAATTTCTCTAATAAATAATTCTTTAGTAGCTCGGTCGGGCGCAGCTGTTAAATCCCCCTTTAACTGTCCTGCTATTAGAGAATTACTCAACATAATCCACGGCGTGGGCGGTGCTTACTGCTCCAGTGTTGCACTGAACCTCGTCAAATTCAAGCGGTATTATAATTACTGCTGGATCAAAGAAAAGGTTGTTTCTATTGAATATTAAATATTAAGCTTTGTTGGGGAATTTCCAGGAAGCAACAGTGGAATGAAATTATATAAAATTTATTTCTGTTAATAGATAGAATAATAAATTTTAAGCTAGATGGCGCCGGATTTTCCTATCTGAGGACCTCTGAGAAGAAAACCCGAAACAAACTTAGAGAATTATGGTCTCTCTTAAAGTCCGACAATAGTATATGCAAGTTTTACAATGAAGGGCAACATTTGAACAGGCCTTTTGTAGAAAGAGCCATAGCAGCTTTGAGTCGACCTGTCCAACCTGACGGCACGCATACATCAGTCATCGTGTAGCTCAACCATTTTTTAGGGAGTACAACGATCCATCGCATGACGATACTGATCAGCAAGACATTTGCGTAGGTCATGTGAAATAATCAAAACTGTCAGAAAAACTTGTTTTTTAAATCTTATAAGTTAAAGTGCCTATTGCTTTAATAACTACAATTGTTTTGTTATGTTTTTGTTAAGTTTCATTGTTTGTTTTGTGGACTAATGGTTAATGATCATCGCTACCCATAAACACCAGAGAAGTTACCGATGCGTTTCACTGGTACATTATTGCGATAACAGGAGGTCGAGATGAGCTCGAGCTTAAAAATTAAATATCAAAGACTTACATAAACTAAATTTGTAGGTATTTCTACTACCAAACCACCAGTTACAAATCTTCCACTTTGACGTTATGCGGTCCCCTACCGTACGTTTCTGCATCATTAATTTCTTACCACGTACTTACCTACTATGGAACTGTGGTATGATCTACTTTCAGCGATTTTCCCGGACACATACCTATGATAAAGGGACCTTCAGGAAATGAGCCAATACCTCACTAATATAACACCTTTTTTTTAAAAGAGTGTTCATGGTGCTTCTTATCGGATTCTTGTCCATGGAATAAACTTTTTGGAACCGTGTAACTAGAGTCATAACGTTTCATAAACGCTTGTAAACGCTTATTTGAAATAAAATCATTTAAACTTGAACACTCTAACTAAAATCAATATCAAGAATTAATTAGCAAGTTTAAACAGCGTTTATTCATTAAGGTATTAATTAATTGACTGCCTCATTAGTCTAGTGGTCCTAAGCGCGACTGCTACGCTAGAGGTCGTGGGTTCGATCCCCGGGTCGAGCAAAGTGTTATCGGGTTTTTCTATGAAATTCCCAGTAGCAGCTCGGAGTCTGGATTTGTGCCCGGTTATTGGCAATAGGCTCGCCCCCTATTACATGGGACCTAAAAATACCGGTGAAATGTGGGTGTACATTGGGACACCTCTGCCTAACCCTTTGGGGAATACAGGCGTGATGGTATGTATTAATTTAGTATGGGATGTTGATCGTTGGTGATCTTTATCTTTTAAGCGAATCGCGGCTGTTATGCGGCAGTAGCTTAATGGCTAGGGCGTCAGACTTGTGATCATGTCTGTGGTTGCTGGTTCGAAACCTACCCATTGCACTACCGACGTGAACTCACTCGTAATACAAGCATTTAGCTTAGTACGACGCGACGGGTTAACAACAATACTAGTAATGTGCAACCGGCATTGTTAGTAGATTTTTTTTTAATAAAAATGAATGGAACAGATTTATCCCTTCTACTATCTTTTGAACAGTCTTTCAGTCCCAAAGTATCAAGAAGTGTTTTATCAAAATTACTTAGCAGTACCATCGAATTTTCTAGTAATATTATAAAGCCCCTCCATTTTCTATTTGCAGACAAGACGAGGGGTAAATCCGTAAGAAGTGCGACCATTACTCAGGTGACGACTAGTGTAGTTCTTGTATGTCCCCAGTGCATGGATATTTGTCATTGTGACACCCGCTTTTACATTATATGGGGGTATTTTTACTAAACTGTATTCTGGCAAGGATATACAAAGTTTTAGTAAGTTTGAAATAAGGTCCGCAGTTTCACTTGTCATCAGTAGCTATTGCTATCAGGGGAACAAAAATATTACAATACCTCTAAATTAAACTGCCTCGTGGGTCTAGTGTTCCCAATCGCGACTGCTACGCTAGAGGTCTTGGGTTCGATCCCCAGGTCGAGCAAAGTGTTATTGAGTTTTTCTATGAAATTCTCAGTAGCAGCTCGGAGTCTGGATTTGTGCCCGGTGAATGGCAATAGGCTCGCCCCCTATTACATGGGACCCAAACATACCGGCGAACTGTGGGTGTACATTAAGTGCACCTCTGCCTAACCCTTCGGGGAATACAGGCGTGATGGTATGTTATGTTATGTCTAAATTAGGTTCCAAGTGGTCCCAAGTGCGACTGCTATGCTAGAGGACCTGGGTCGAACAGTGTTTTATTTCATTTTTATTTCTTCAAGATAACAAACAGTTACGTAATAATATGTAATACAAACAGATAATTATTATAACATTTTAGGTAATCACGCAACCACCACCGTTATCCACAAAGTAATGTTATATTTATTAATTAATGTGTACAGCAAATTAGTGCAAACATTTTATGGAACTATAGTTAAGCAGATTATTTATGATATTCTACGACCACGAGATTAAGAGTTGTCAATACGCTTACTTAAGACACTGATTTTAAATTATGATTTTAAAGTGTTATTGAGATATTCTGTGAAATTCTCTGTAGCAGACTCCGAGCAGTCTGGATTTGGGCCTTGTTAATGGCAATTACTCGCCCGTATTACATGGGACCTAAACCCTTCGGGGTATACAGGCATGATGGTATGTTAGATATCAAATAATGAAGATAAAAATCCTCTCACAAATAAAATTCAAACGAGCATTCTAGAAATTGAAAATTTAACTGTCATTATAATAAAACTCGGACGTTTTTGCGACGTGACCGAGGCAACGATAAAATGTGAGTGCAAAATAAAATAATAGCCCCGTTCAGTTTCCATTATTGAACAAGCGTAACAATAACATATAAAAAAGTGTCGTAAAAATCTAGCGAAATTACTGCTTTTATAGTACGCTGATCTGTGTGGGACAGAGAGGTGGGGCAGTGGTAAAGACAGCTGTGTTTTGTTTTTTGTTAATTGATTGTTGCATTGTTTTGATAAATTGCTCGTTTCTCTTTCACAAGTTTTCAGAAGAAACGCTGAAACGAAGTCGGATAATAATATAAGTCTTATAGTACAGAATATAATTATATATATTATTTATTTAATGCCCTTTTTATCTACTACTAAAATTATATAGTCTCGCTTTTACGTACTTTAAATTAGGTTTAATAATAAAGGATTATTATTTTATTTATTAGTATATTTAGAATTTTAGAATACAAAAGGAATGCAACATTATTTGAAAAAGTATCTAACTAAAACAAAATAACATCGTTCATGCAACCATTTCACTAAAGAGGTTTGATCAATGCTATATATTATTAGCTATTCAAACTCTTGGCACACTAACACACGATAGACCGATAAAATCCTATCTTTTCATCTCCAATTCAGCTGCACAGTCACCTCTGGCAGTAGCGTTAACAATTTTTATAGTTTCATGGGCAGCCGTCAAACTTTTTCCTCCAATAACGGGCGCTCGGTCGGTCGGTGGGAAATTTTCCAACTTGTTCGTTGAATTTTAACGTGGCACGAACTTTGATGTCACTGCCACACTTTATTGGCGCGATATTAATAAAAATATTAAATATTTTCTAGGAGATTCAATTCTAAGATACGTATTTAACTGCATTGTATAAAAAAATGGCTTATTTTGGGCAATATTTGTATCCTTTATTTAGCAATATTATTTTAATTATCATATTGGTGTTTCATGATAGGCTTTTGTACGATATTCTAGTTATTAAAGGGTCATAAAGTTTATGGTCCAATTCAAGTTGTACCTTAATGACATTTTTATTTGTCCAATTAACATAATTTACATATAACAATAACGCTCCGAAAGTTAGATATTTCTGACCTCACTTCCAAGCGTATTCGTGAAAGAAACCATTAACTCCAAACGAGACGCAGTTTATTAGCCAAAAAAGTTCCCCTACATTTTTCTTATCTTAAAATCTAGGTCGGCTTCTAAAGCAGTATTTAATCATTTACGATCTCACACAATGGTTGTAGCTAACAAACTTTGGAGAAAGAATCTCGCGTGGCATTATACAAAACGGTCCAATTACCGTCTGAGGTTACGCTTGTAAGATGTTTAGAATAGCGACATCTTGTGAAAACTGGGTGAACTCGTTAGTAGTTTGTATGTGCTTTAGAGTGTGTAAGAGGAAACTGAATCACGCTAGTGATGTTTGTGTGATATTCAAATATTTGGGACTATTGATTTTTGATATGTGAAACTGAACAATTTACTTAAAACAACTTACTAAACCACCTTGCTTGGGTGACTTTTAAATGTCTCTTCTAAATAAAACTTCCCTATTTTTCGAAACGTTTTGCATTAATTACTGTTTCACGATGTGCGATTTTAATTAACGCTTGCCCGATTAGCGAGTGGCCCTCGACGACGCGCTTGGAAGTAATTATCACAAGATTCAAATTACTTAGATTAAAACGCGGCTCTTTCTAGTTAATCGGTTTATTTTATGTTTTCCTGGTTTGTTTTTGGTTTATATTGAATTTGAGATAAGAGTATTTTTCCAATGCTAAAAATATGTTATTGATTGTTTTTTGTTGGGGAATAGCTGATTAGCATTATATTAGAAGGCCCATTTAATATTATTAAAAATACAATTACGATTGTAAACTCGGAGGGTTAAGCAGTGGTGTAATAATGTTTATGTACCTTCAAGTATGTCACCATGTCTTAAGACGTGAACCTACCGCAAAAATCCAACTTCCAAGCTGCTACTGACAATTCCACTAAAATAACACTTAAGTTATTTTAGTGAAGGAAAAATTCAAAAGAAAAAATACAAAAAGCTACACAACACTTTAATTAACTTTATATTAAAGTCTTAAACAAATTTGTTTATAACGTACTTATTAGTGTTAAATTCTACTCTAAAAACTAAAAAATCACCGTATTAAAATAAATTCTAATTAAAATAGTCTGTTTGCTAAATTCCAATACAGAAAACATAATTAAACACACCGTGTGTGTCAGAGAGGCAGCGCGGCGATGCGTTGATACGTCACTAGATGCGTAAAGCGTTAACACCGCGCTCTGTAATTTGTAACACTATGTTATACAGCACACGTGGCATACGGCTACGTTTTGATTTTAGCTAGTAAATGTGTTTTGATAAACGAAACTTTATTTCGTGGCCTGCGGTGAGAGCAACGGGTTATATTGAGTGACGTAATCGAAAAGAGGCGCGTGTACTATTAAGTAAGAGTTTCATGACGATGATTTGGATTACACTAATGTGCCTGGTAATGCTCTAAAAAAATCCTATTACCGACCGACCTGTGTAATAATCATCATTAGAATAAAATTAAGTTCTTGATGCCGATGTAAGTGTAGGAAAAACACTTTTTATGCAAAGGAGTATCTATATACTATGACTGCCTCATTAGTCTAGTGGTCCTAAGCGCGACTGCTACGCTAGAGGTCCTGGGTTCGATCCCCAGGTCGAGCAAAGTGTTATTGGGGTTTTCTATGAAATTCTCAGTAGCAGCTCGGAGTCTGGATTTGTGCCCGGTTAATGGCAATAGGCTCGCCGCCTATTACGTGGGACCTAAACATACCGGCGAAATGTGGATGTATATTAGTACACCTCTGCCTAACCCTTCGGGGAATACAGGCGTGATGGTATGTTATGTGTTATGTGAGTATCTATATAGATACTCATCGTTTCTTTTAAAAAATAACCACTTATGTTGAGCGAAAGGGATGCCATGATGGATATAACGCCATCCCCCCTCTTACAACTTAAAAAAGATTGCATTACTACTACGACCTCTGTTTGCAAGCTTGCCAAACTATAAAAAGGTCACAATACAATGTGATTCACGCATGAAGTGAGAGCCATGTAACAGGCTGGTTCACTCTTGCATGAAGTCGTACTATCTAATTTATTGTCACAACATTTGGGACGGAGGCATTATTTTATGCAAAGACTAGTATACTCTATGTGGACTACACGAAGAATAAGACAATATTTTGTACTCAAAATAACTGACACTTGACATAAGAACTTTCTCTTGTATTTGAAAGGGTCTACGCTTTAATATAGCTTTCAAAATTATTCAATGTTCAATAAAAAAGTAAAACACTTTTGTAATTTCGACATTTCGTTGTCCTGTCTTTACTTTTTCATTGTGCTCTCTGTCAAAATTATATGTCATCAACCCATTACATTGTC
Source organism: Subacronicta megacephala (assembly GCA_958496365.1). Taxonomy (NCBI): domain Eukaryota; kingdom Metazoa; phylum Arthropoda; class Insecta; order Lepidoptera; family Noctuidae; genus Subacronicta; species Subacronicta megacephala. The sequence continues at coordinate 640,346 of OY292516.1, forward strand.
CCACTGCTGGGCACGGGTCTCCTCTCAGTACGAGAGGGATTAGGCTATAGTCCGCCACGCTAGCCTACTGCGGGTTGGCAGACTTCACATGCCGTCAAGAAAATCTCTCAGGCATGCAGGTTTCCTCATGATGTTTTCCTTCACCGTTTAAGCGCGTGATAATTAATTATTAATACGCACATGACTTCGAAAAGTCAGAGGTGCGTGCGTTGGATTCGAACTCGAGACCTTTGACTTGGCAGTCCAATGGTCGTATCACTAGGCTATCACTGTAATCATGTCAAAATTATATAATCTTTGTTTAATGTCAGATAACCAATGTGAGTTCACATCGAAATAGCTTCAGACTCCACAATACGCCAGTATCAAATACATACTGTAAAACTGCTTTGAGTTAGCATGGAACAAACGAAGTATATAATATCAAAGCGCTGCCAAGCTATCGATGTCAAACGTGCTGAAAAGAACAGGAATAACTTGTAGATATTTGTCGTTGTAAATTAAGCAATGTAACATTGAATCGGTGTTTATGTTTTTATCGGTTGCTCGCTATGTGGGACTCATTACCGACTAATAACAGACAGCTAATTGCCTTCACTTGAGACATCTAATAGTGTTAAAGGTGCAAACGAGCGGATGGATCCCCTGCTGGTAAGTAGTCACTGTCGCCACTGAACACCAAAAGACTCAGATGCGTTGCCGAGCCCATTAACTGTGGCAGACGATCAAACGGCCCATCAGATGGTAAGTTGCAAACACCACGCATAGGCTGGCTATGTTCTCTAGGAATTGGCTAAAAATGCGAAGGTAACACAATCATGCTATTGCCTATCTACAGGAAAAGGGAGGGAAAAGAGAAAAGGGGAAGAAAGAGGACTGAGGAAGGAATTTATCCTCCGGCGCTTCAACCACATAGGCAACGTTATTATTCATAAGATATAATAAGTACTGGTATGCCACCATAAAGGCATACAATTTTAACCTTTAATCAGAATAAAGACTGGGAGAAACCTTCACAAAGCACCAACGAAAACTAATTCAATAAAAGTATCTGTACATTCCTAAACTAGCTTTAATGGCCGCCAACCGCCCGGAACCTCTGCAAATGGCTGCTCGTATTTACTTTACAAATATATTCGAGCTAAGCATTCTGTTTGTGCAAGCGGTTCGGTTGGATGGAGTGATGAAATAGCGTAACTATTGATATTTTAGATAATTTTCATACAATAGTAATGTAGCCATTAATTTAACTTGGAAAATGAGACAACTACGTAGTGTAGCAAACTGACTATCTCATTAGTCTAGTGGTCCTAAGAGCGACGGTAACCATTGGTCCTGGGTTCGATTCTCAGGTCGAGCAAAGGGTTAGTGAGTTTTGTATTAAATTCTCAGAACCACCTCGGAGTAAGCTGATAACACTTTTTCAATCTGACATAGATTTCAGAACTACACGTTAAGTAAATTAGACTTGAGATTACCTAAGCTTAGCTCTAAGGCTACAAAACATAAATTAAATAACCAAAATGTAGCTTAAAGCTTTAGACTCAAATGGGAATTCTCATTTAGGACATTAAAGTGGTTTAAAACAGTGTTTATTACTACTGAGACAATTAGAAGTAATTAACTTAGTTCTCTTACGATACTCATGGGTACAATCGTAGTAACCTTCACGCAGTTACAGACTTTTTGATACCCACTACGTTCCAAATAAGTATCTGCATTCATGTTTTGTCGACTTCAGCTGATGAAAACCTTGAGATTAAATTTTATGATACATACAGATAAAATTATAATACACAATAAAATATAGAAATAGCCAAATACAAAATATTGACTGTGGATCCGTACTTGGATCCGTATTCAACTCCGGATCGAAGGACCATAACAACTATGTTTAAAGTACATACCATCACGCCTGTATTCCCCGAAGGGTATGTATGTTTAGGTCCCATGTAATAGGTGGCGAGCCTTTTGCCATTCACTGGGCACAAATCCAGACTCCGAGCTGCTACTGAGAATTTCATAGAAAAACCCAATAACACTTTGCTTGACCTGGGGATCGAACTCAAGACCTCTAGCGTAGCAGTCGCGATTGGGACCTCTAGACTAACGAGGCAGTCGAGGCATGTTTAAAGTAATAAGGTTAATATTGATTTAAAGATTTTTTGAAGAGGCACGTGGACGGTACTTACTAATTAAGACTTTATTTGAAGTAATATTAATATTCATATGTTTAGTGAACCTTATGTTATACACAACGATAGCTAGCTATAAGCTATGCTTAACGTTACCTTAGATACATTTTTATTTTATGTAAGAAAATTATCATGTAAAACAAGATATCATGTGGGATTTAATGTCATTGCTTCAAACAGTAGTTATGACTGCACCGAATTTAATTTACCGACCTGTACATATATACATATGATCATGTTAAAATGGATTAGCAGAAACTGAGCTAACCGCGTACAAGTACCTAACTAATAACTTGAGAGCGAGGCGAGGCTGCTAGCAACCTTGATAAAGATGGTTACAGACAATCTGCTGCCTACGTCGCGTGATAAAAACTACGCCTTATCTTGTCAGTCGAGCTATCAAGCTATCGAAAGCTCGACTGACAAGATAAGGCGTACTTTCGGTATTGTTATATAGTGTAAAATTGTGTTTGTAAACGGCTAGGCGTAGATTTAGCCGGTCTCACTTCTTTGTTCGCAAAGTACCATCTTAACTTTTTATTGGATCTGAGCACATTGCTAGTAAGCTTTAAAAAAAAATGATACAAATGAATCGTGTTTGTGTGTGTTTACAAACAACCTTTGAATGAGGACTACGAATCGCAAATCACCCAGTCACTATGCCAAAGTGCTGTCAACACAACTTCCAACATAATTTGCCGCAGCGACCGTTCAGGACGAGGTGTGTCGTGTGGAAGGTACCTAACATGAGCTCAGTACCGTTTTGATTAGAACGTATAGTGAAATTGAATCTAATAACGTTTGTAGTGAAGTGCACCGGTCTTAGGTTAACGTTCGATTAGTTGGTAATACTAGATTATGAGATAGAACCAGAGAAGCATTTATTAATGTTTACGATGTAAATGTGGATAAGAATTATAAATAGAGAGAAACATAACATAACATACCATCACGCCTGTATTCCCCAAAGAGTTAGGCAGAGGTGAACTTAATGTACACCCACAGTTCGCCGGTATGTTTAGGTCCCATCTAATCGGGGGCGAGCCTATTGCCATTCACCGGGTAGGTACAAATCCAGACTCCGAGCTGCTACTGAGAATTTCATAGAAAAATCCAATAACACTTTGCTCGACCTGGGGATCGAACCCAAGATCTCTAGCGTAGCAGTCTCGATTGGACCGACCACTAGACTAACGGGGCAGTCATTGGCCTTACAAGGCCTTTATTTTTGCGATATACATGGGTACGATATATTTATTATGTTTAACCATCTATTACTTAGGTCTTACCTAAAAGTCTAGTAAAAGCGTCCACTCCTGTCCCCGACATGTGTCACAAACACGAGTTGAACGAGGCGTTAAGCGTTGAAGCCGGTCAACCATTCTATAATATTCCATTTTGTTATAAATATTTAATATTAAAAAATAATACATTTCGTTTGTTGATATTGTATAAGAATAACTAGATTTTGCCTATATGCCGTAGATATAACATACAATCACGCCTGTATTCCCCGAAGGGTTAGGCAGAGGTGTAGGTACTAATGTACACTCACACTTCGCCGGTATGTCTAGGTCTCATGTAATAGGCTCGCCAGCCTATGGCCATTATGATTTCTAGCATTGAAAACTAAATTTTAAAAATCTGTCTATAATTGCCATACAATCATCGTATAAAACGTTTATAGATATTATAACCTTGGGACACCTTTTGATGTACAGTCGCAAGCAGGTCAAGGTTTACAAAACTGACAAATTTCTCGAAATGATTTTAAACCTTAAATTGTTGAAGATAAAGTTCAAAATGAACAGAGAAAATTTGTCATTTTGTGGTAACTTGATGTGCTGGCCACCGTACCATTATAATAGGTATAACATAACATAACATACCATCACGCCTGTATTCCCCGAAGGGTTAGGTAGAGGTGTACTTAATGTACACCCACAGTTCGCCGGTATGTTTGGGTCCCATGTAATAGGGGGCGAGCCTATTGCCATTCACCGGGCACAAATTCAGACTCCGAGCTGCTACTGAGAATTTCATAGAAAAACTCAATAACACTTTGCTCGACCTGGGGATCGAACCGAACCCAAGACCTCTAGCGTAGCAGTCGCGATTGGGACCACTAGACCAACGAGGCAGTCTAAGTCAGGTAAACATCTATAATATATAATAGGTATGCTTAGATATTATAGATGTTTACCTCCTTTACTACGCAACTATTGTCAAAGCCATTGACGTTGATAGCGACAATAGCCCCAGGGTGCGGACATCCGGTCGGAAGGCCGCGGGTTCGAAACGCGACACCATTGAACTATTGAACCCTTGCAAGGCACGAATAATGCTAATATCAAACGAATGGATTTTTTTTTATTTGAAAGCTTACTTTTTTACACACACATTAATACCATCACGCCTGTATTCCCCAAAGGCTAAGGAAGAGTTGTATTAACATATTTCATATCATTAATCTTTTTATCTTACTGTAAGTGCACCTACTAATTTCCGTCTCTGCATCACCGTAAGGTCGACTGGCAAAAATGCGTAAGGCATTAAGTCCGCCTCTGTACTCTTTGTGCATAAAGAATTAAATAAATAAATAAATAAAACATATCTCCGCAGTTCGACGATAATAACATAGTGTAATTAGATTTCATTACACTATGATAATTAACTATGATAATAATATGTTTAGGGGTCTCATGTAATATGGAGTTAGCCTATTGTTATTAACTGGGCTCAAATCAAATCTTCGAGCTACTACTGAGAATCCATAGAAAAATCCAAAAACACTTTGCTCGATCTGGGAATCGAACCCAAGACGTCTAAGCGTAACAGTCGCGCTTAATCACCACTAGACTAATGCGGCAGTTTCTGCCTATCCCTATGGGAAAAGGCGTGAGTGTAAGCATGCAAGTCTAAGATGTATTATAAACAAGAAAAATAGTTCCATTAATACTAAAGTTGCAACTTCCCCTTAAAAATAAGGCGTGTACTCCATTACAGCGTGCGATAATAAATTGTTAAGTTTGCCAACGTACCGACGATAATTCATAAAATAATGCTTTTGAAATGTTTGCCAAGAGAGCTCGTTCTTTTTCAATACTGACAACTTGGCTATGGATGTACCTGCATAGTGCCAAAGGTTAGGTTCATAGATTTACTTTAGGATGCTCATCACAGATGTAGTGGAAAGCTGACATTTTGTAAAAGATAGCTTGCTTATCTCTAATATTCAGTAGATTTGGATTTTTATTCTTGCAATGACACTTGTTGAATAAATGTTGCCATTTGCCAAAATCAAATAAACACTCTCAAGTCAGAACCTTTTTCTTTTTTAAATATAATAAGTAATGCGGTACTAACAGTACAGTACTACAAATATCAAATAAAAACAATGCTTTCTTAAGATACTTTATCAAGTAAATTTTTGAAACCTCTTTTGTCAACATAAAAAAGGTAAAAAAACCTATAAAAATATATTTTAATGGCAACATTTTAATTTTTCTGTGATAATTTGTTTGAAAGCTTTTATAATACTTATCATTCTCGAACAATTAAATGTAAATAGCTTCTTTTAAGTATTTTTGCTGCATCTACTGATTAACATTTAACATTAGGATGAAAAAGTGGGAAAGCAAGTCAATACAACAATGAAGGCATCATTGTATCATGATCAATCTCATCTATCAATTTAAGGTCAAACGACAACTACTGCATACACAACATCTGGACTAAACTGTTAACTCATCGACATTTACATAAACATACCATCACGCCTGTATTCCCGAAGGGTAAGGCACAGCTGTACTAATGTACACCCGCACTTCACTGGTATGGTATTTAGGTCCCATGTGATAGGGGACAAGCCTATTGCCATCCGAGTTTTTAGTGAGAATTTAATACAAAAACCCAATAACACTTTGCTCGAATGATAATATCCAAATAAGCGATAAACGCCCGTGTCACCGGATACTTTAACGTCTAACTTTGTCTAACGTTACTTCGTGTTAATAGTAACGTTACTAAAGTTAAGCAGTAAAGTCTCAGTTGTTTTAAGTTGTGGAACTTCTCGTGAAGTTTGTCTGGGAAAGAACTCACGACTTAGGTACCTGTTTTTGCTTTAAGCAACAATGCTGCATTGCAGTTTGATGGGTATGGGAGAAACTCTACATAATAATATGAATTTTATTTCTCTCTAGATGACGTGTCTCGTCAAAGGTGGGCGTGACCTATGTACAAAGTATAGTAGACAGACAAGGATTTGACCTTGCTTCCTTGCATAAGGGTTCATGCAAGAATTTGTCCTTTCAACCATCAATTGTTGTAATATACTCGTTTGATCTTCGTAGTTCAATTATTAATGCTTTGGGAGATCATCAAAGGTATTGGGCTCCGAAGAAAACGTTATTGAATGAAAACAAGCATAGAAACATCTAGTTACTTATCTCTAATTGTAATTTCAGTCTATTGACTCAAGCTGATGTCGGAAGAGGCATTTATTAGGATGATTTCCGATCGCCGTCGATATAAAATCTTTGAATTCAATAAGCTTAACTAGACTAAGATAGAAAAAAAAATAGACTTAGATCCAGGATCTTGGGTTATAAAAAGCATAGAAATATTAAGAGGATTTTTTAACTACTAGAATATACGCTTATAACTTAGGTATTTACACCAAAACCATACAAAAACTACACTAAAGAAACTGCGCATGAAATGTGTAGTAGAAGCGACTAGACTAGAGTTACTCGTGGCGTAAAGTTCATTACTTAGGCTCTCGCTCGCGGTGAAGCTACGAGTCGTGTCGACTTGTCAACTATTTGTTTACACAGTGTATTGCCCCTACCACTGGTGCCAGGGCGTCAGTTGTTGTGCACGTTTCTATGTACACAACAGACTATGGACGATCTTTTTTACATACATACATACCATCACGCCCGTACTCCCCGGAGGGCTAGGCAGAGGTGTACTAATATAAACCCACACTTCGCCAGTATGTTAACGTCCCATGTATTAGGGGGCGAGCCTATTGCCATTAACCGGGCATAAATCCAGACTCCGAGCTGCTACTGAGAATGTCATAGAAAAACCCAACAACACTTTGCTCGATCTGGGGATCGAACACAGGACCGCTAGCGTAGCAGTCGCGCTTAGGACTACTAGACTGATGAGGCAGTCCGATTTTTTTTCTTAAAGTTAAATCAAAGTTCACAATACTTTAATATAATCGCTTTTACTGGATGGTGTTCAGCGTAGTTTTACTTTAAGCTGGCAGCTTTTTCGTCTTTGTTAGGGTTTTGGAGTATAAGACACAATTTTAAAGTTGCTTAATTTATTATTACTTCCAACTCTTCATTATCTCTTTAATGAATCTACATTGAATTCTTCTTCGTATCGTAATAATGTTGAAACAATTTTCTCCTCGATATACTCGAGTAAACTGTGGTTTATTCTGTTTTAAAATGAAATCTTCTTTTATTAATACCTTAATTCGACTAACAAATGAAAACTAGCAGTTGAATCCCCTAACTTACTAGCAAAAGCGACGAGCACAATAAATTCAACATGTGCAATTTACCTGCCCCCCTGTTTACTTTAGATTTATAAGACCATTTCTCATGCAAATGCATTGGAACTCCCCAAATGAATGTAGGTACGATTCATTAAAACTTCGCCTGACCTAGGACAAGGCACTAATTGTTAATTGTGCCTTGTTATACGTGAATTAGAGAAATAAGTATTTAATCCTGGAGATTCGTTTGTCTTTGTTCTTTATAGGAGGAGTTCCTAATCTAATGTTGGTTCTGGAATAGTTCTCTTTCATTTTGTGCAGGATATAAATTACATTACAATTACATAAAAAAATTACATTACAATATAACAAATAAAGGTTTTGATTTTATATTATTATATTGATTCCTCTCTCTTACATCACTGTGCCCGACAGGGTCCATAATGAACAAAATTGTAAAACTTACCATCCATGTAAACTACATTGTGGAATGCAATAAACATGGAGTAATCAGTATTAAGGCGCATAAGTATACATTTTTGGTGGGCAATAAACAATATTTTATCAATCTGTGTCAGGTCCAGCAGTAGATGAATACGGGCTGATGATGATGATGATAATGATGTATTAGGTATTCCTTGTTTACATTATTCATTTATGGATTATTATCAACAAAAAAAGGCGTAAATTTTTCATAATGTCGACTCAACTACAGATAATCACAACTTCATTTTGGAGAATCATTAGCCTTCAGTTTAGTGAATAGGTCATTATTAGACATCACGTCAGTGCAGTGATAGCCTTGTGATATGACCATAGGACTTCCATGGTCTCCAGTTCGAATTCAAAGCACGCACCTCTGACTTTAAGAAGTAATGTGCGTATTAATACTTAAACGGTGAAGGAACACACCGTGTGGAAACCTGCATGCTTGAGAAATGTTCTCATAGAAAGCTAGTGTGGTGGACTACAGCCTAATCCCTCTCATTCTGAGAGGAGACTTGTGCTCAGCAGTGGGACAAGTGGGTTTATGATGATGAGACATTACGTCAAACGTCACAAGCTACGTTTATTTAATATTCCAAGTTCTTAAACCCCAAAACTGAGAGTTATATGCAGAGATAGTATTGTTTTGTTAAGCGGAACAGTTTCAACCGTGGATTATGCCGTTGTTTCTTCCAGACATACCTATGCATACATTTACTCTGTTAATTGGGAGATCGAGTGTCTAGTAAATTGTCAAGCTATTAGTAACATAAGCCTCATCCCTCCTTTGTGTGTCGGTAATTACAATAATTACAATCAACACCACGTTACTAAAACGGGGAACTAGTTGACTAAAGCGTTTACAAGTCGAAATAATAATTGTTGTTATTTTCTTTTAAACTAATATGCATGTTTTTTAAGCCACGGGATAGTAAGTTTAACATACTAACCATAACGCCTGTATCCCCGAACGGATCAGCAGTATGTTTTTATCCCATGAGAAAAGGGGCCCAGCCTATTCCTATTATTGGATATAAATCCCAATAGCACTTTACTCAACTTGGGAATCGAACCCAAGACCTCCAGCGTAACAGTCGCGCTTAAGATGGCTAGACTAAATGACTCGCTCACTAGATTAATGAGGCAGACAAAAAAGCTAGTGTCTTTAAAGTACATAATAGGTATAATTTGAATTAAGATTGAAATAAATGTAATCACAGTTTAATATCAATTTGTCATCTGCAAAAAGGGCTTCTTGTAAATTAGTAAAATTGCGATCCAAGTTGTGATATTTTTTAAAGCCATATTTTTATAGCATGAAAAATATCTATTTATTTTCTTTCATCTGAGATGGCGGTGCTGCGGGGAGCACCATCTCATACCAAATATAAAACTGCATTAACTTTTCTGAGCCTGTGTTCGGGTCGATAAGATTCGTAAAAACATATTTACCGACAATATTTTTTTCTGGTCTGGAGGCATCTGGACACCAATATTTTTGGGGCCTGTGCGCCTATATAATATTGCTGAAAAATATATTTTCAGCAATAATTCTTGCCATAAAGAATTGAAACTAAAATAAAACATTACAGAATCAATTATGGAACTACTTAAGTTCTTATAAAGAGAACCTCTTAAATCTCAGGATACCTTTTTTGAATAAACGATCTGACTCCTAGACTGAAACAAATTACATCAACCAGAGTTCAAAATATTAGCTCCGGAGTTCAACATCAATTTGTAAGCATATTATCTCTCAAAGAAAGCCTCTAATAAATTGGTACACGTTGTTCTTAATGCATGAACTCGGCTCGCCAGTGAATTATGTGCGACATTTATAATTGCTGTCTCTTCGCTTGGATGCAGCGCAAATAAATCAGGAGTAGGTACCATGTGTTTTGAAGATGAGACGCTTCTTCATGATAAGCTTATGTTTTTAGATTAGTTTTCTTCCTTCTAGTCTAGCCTTCAGTGTAATTCGATGCGCTTTAAAATCACATCTTCATTATGTTCTAGTTTCGTTTAGTCTTGTCTAGTCTTTTTGGAAATAAACTTAAAAGATACCGTGACTAGGATCGTGTACTCTATAATTTATAGTAGGTAATATTTCGCAATAATTCGCAAATAAATGAATTGATTGATTGTACTTCTTTATCACAGCAGTGAAAAATGACCGCTTTATGAATGTGAATAGATGTGATGAGATGCAATTTCTTGATTATATAAATGTATTATATTTATCTATAGCTTACGAAATCTATTTTAAAACCTTAACAAGGTGGATTTGGTATATACGTGATAGGGAAAATATCTTATAATAATAATATTAAACGTATCGTCAAACACTTTACTGTTCAATTGCCAGGGTAACTTAATCGCGGGTCCGATCCCGGGTATGTAACAGATCAGTGTGAGTTAACCCACGCAAGATACAGAATTTGACCAACATAAAAAAATAGAGACTTCCATGATTAACACTTTTGCTGTGTGATTTTCTATTCTTCATTTCAAATTGCTCAACGAATGAACAAAACGGAAGTTATTTTTTTTTTTAATACAACCTTACCTGCCACGTATAATAATATGAAAGAAGCATCCATTTCCCCTACATTACATTTTAAATAATTGCATGCACCCGTCACTGACGCTCTGGTGCAAATAAGGCGTGAAATGCACCGCGCGTTCGCGACCGCACCAACTTTTCCAATATGCTGAGGTACCTCACTGTCGCGGATCATAGAATCCATAGAGATATGGTAACATAAACTTCCACTTGTCCCCTTAAAGCAGAGACGGTGATCAAAGTATATCCGTGGACGGAAGGCTAAGAATTAAAAACTTTCTTTCCCCACGCTGGAAACAAACACGTGTTGCATTGAAACTCGCTTGCTGCTTATATATAAATAAATAAAATAAAAATCTGTTATTTTCAAGCATCGTAAATAGGCTACTAGATACAGTTCGACTGGCTATCTTCATATATGTAAACCCGGCTTCTAATATTTTTTTGTGTCCTTCGTAATAGATAATTTATTTCAATTGCGTCGTTGCTCCAATCTGTTATTGCGATTGTGAGAAAAACATATCGATCTACACATTCAATAGTGCCATCCCTTTCTCACAAAACAAAAATAATCGCATTAATATATATAGTACGGGGCTTGAGCGTCTTCCTCCACCTATAATTGGATAACAGAAATGAGAGACGTGAGTGACGTATCCACAATTTCTACGATCTTTGTCGACTGTAATGCAATATTGCGCCCGCCTAAGTATTACAGGCCCCGTGAGAAGCGAAGTATTTTCAAAAGTGAATTGACTATACTGTCGATTTGTGCTTTGAATTATTAAATCAAACTAGCAAATAAAGGTAATAATAATAAACTTTCTATCACGCCTTTATTTCTCGAAGGGTTAAGCATATGTGTAGGTACTTAATGTACACCGTTATGTAACAGGGGCAAGTCTATTGCTATTAACACGGCACAAATCCAGACCCCGAACTGATACTGACTGCTAATTTAACAGAAAAACTGAATAACACTGCTCGACCTGGGAATCGAACCCAGGACCTCTAGCTGTCGCGCCTAGGACCACTAGACTAATGAGGCAGTTAATTATAATAACTTTCTAAACATACATACCATTATGACGTAATTACATACATTCTACCATACATCCACACATGCCATACATCCTACCATCTCGTAAATAATAATGTCTTTCTGAACATACGAGTAGATAACCATCTCGTAATCGGGGTCCAATCGCACTATTTACTTTATTTCTTTAGAAAAATGTATAACAAAGAAAATATAAAATTATTCACATCTTTTCTAAATCATTAAAGAAACCTGTCTCATTTCTATATTCAAATTCTAAATTAATAAATAATTATGTTTAAACAAGAATAATGTAAAACAATGTTTTCTGTTGAGCTCAAATCCGAGCGTATGGGCTCGCAAATTTCAAGATAAACTTGAATAATTTAAATTGTAATGGAAAATATAAATCTGGATGCAGATCATTATGTAAATGTCTAAGTGTGAAACGTGTTTTTGAATAAAATCTGAAAATAAAAACGTATTTTGGAATAAAAATTACTTTTAGAATTGTTTTAGACAGATATGAGATAACGGAGATTTAAACAGAAGGCCAATGCAAATAATTATACAGATTAAAAATATAGAATATAATGGTATGTAGTATAGTCGCAGGTATGAGATTCATGACATTCACTACGACTATGACAGGCTTTGGTCCAGCGCTGGCCTCCTGCAAAGGAACACTTTGGTCGACCTGGAAATTGGACCCAGGATCTCAAGCGTAGTAGTTATGCTTACGACCAATAGAGTTCCAGGACCTCAAGTGTAGCAGTTATGCTTACGACCAATAGATACTCAATACTCAATATATTTATTGCACTCCACAATGTTAGACTTACAGGACCGCAAATGCAGCAGTTAAGCTTATGACTGTAGAATTCGAGGACCTAAAAATCTAACAGTTATGCTTACAATTAATAGACTTTCAGAACCTCAAGTGTAGCAGTTATGTTTACGACCAATAGAGTTCCAGGACCTCAAGTGTAGTACTTGTGCTTACAACCAATAGACCAACAAGAACCACTAGACATCTAACTTTATGATCGCTCAACACGTAGGTATTGTTATAACAAAATACAACTTATTGAATTACAATAACGCAATCGAATACAACTTCAAAACGGTTATTTAATAAAGAATATAATAATCAGTTATTGATTGTTAGCTTCGATAGTTATTGATAACCGCATAAACAAATAACACAAATACCGTGTGGTAAAAACCACAAAACCTCGTTAAATTAATTAAATATTTTTTCAATACCATTAACGTTTACAATACCGGTATTACTTAATACCGCGTAATTTCAAACAGAAATTACGCGCGACCACAAACGTATTTATACAATGAATCCAACCATCTGTTAAGTAAGTAAATACTCAGTGGTCGTCAGCGAATGTTGGAACAAGTGATTTTAATTTCCATCATTATTTATAGAATTCAATATGGTAACTATTATTCTATCTGTGGTTTAACTCTTATCCAAATAGGTTTATCTACTCTTTTTTAAGATTAGACTACATCCATGCTTTAGAGTAGAATACAGTCTATCTGTTTATCATTCCAATATATATTAAATATAAAGTTGTAATTGTATTTGCCTTAAATTCCATTCAATTGACACTATCGAGTGTCTTATAGATTTTTGAAAAAAAATAGTGTCGATATCCTAGTCTCAGTATCGATATCAATATCGAAACTATATATGTATTTTGGAACATTTTGAATTAAATTAATCTTTATCTTGCCTTTTATACTATTTTTTATTTACCAATGGCTTAGAAATTCAGCCTGTTATGATCCCATAGGACAAATTCTCTTATAATGCGGTCTACCAACGCGTATTAGGCCTGTAATTTTATAACGATATTTTTTTTGATAATATCAAATTCATATTTTGAGAATTCAATAAATTCATAATTGAACGTTTCGCAAAAAATATATTTCTTTCTCTAGAATATAACCAATAGAACTGCTTATCTTTTTTAACCAACGTCCCAATAAACCCAGTTTGAACACATCAAATGGATTCCAAAGAGAATGGACGTCGATAACTCGATTTCGCCATTCGAGTAAATATCGATACAGGCTAAACGATGAATCGTGTTCCTACAACTACCTAGCTCTCCGATTGAATTTAAGATTCTTCTTCATTTATTCTAGCGGAAATATCGGATTTCGTAATTGCGAAATGATGTTTGAATTCGGGTTTGTTTTTTGGACGAATTTTTTAATCCATATGCACCTTTAAATTGAAAACTAGTTCACTAAGTTAGTTTAATGTTTGTATTTGTTTCTAAGATTAAGTTAGAAATATATTTAGTGTTTAACATAATTATGAGAACTCTATAAGGGTGTTACCACACCAATCGATCAATCGTCGATCGATGCAATCGATCAGAAAGTTGAGAAGAAGCAGTATTGTAGCAAGTGGAAATCTATCGTCTGCCTACTGAAATGGGCGCCAGGCATGAAATTATTGATCTACCAGTGATACTCCTAGCAGTTTGAATCTTAACAGGATATTTAATCAAACACTACTAAATTCAGTGTATGACTAAACAGCGAAACTTAGTCTCTAAGCTACTAAGACATTCCAACTCGGGTATCGGGCGGTCAGTTGCTTACGAAACAACAACGCCAAAGATAAACAATCGGTAGAATTTTGTTCTAAAGAGTCACAGAGTCGAGTGTTAATGAAGTGTGCATAAAAGCACAGATAAAATTCGACGGTTTATTAAGGAATAACATTTTACTAAACCCAACAACGATGGAGAAGAATTTATTATTGATGGTAGGTTCTATAAATGGTTGAGCACATATTTTATATTTTATTGTGTGACGTCAATACATTTGACCCTAGTTTTGCCTGATGCAAGCACAATGGACAGACTGAGGCCCTGTTGAAAATGGAGCGTGCATTCGTCGATTTTAAGGGAAGTTCGGCAGAAATGTGTACCTTGTTCACACACATCCCACATTTCGCCGGTATCTTTAGGTTCCATGTGATAGGGGGTGAGCCTATTTCCATTAACCGGGCATAAATCGAAATTCCAAGCCAAACAACACTGTCCTGCCTGGAAATTGAACCCACTGCACTAATGAGGCATTCATATTATTCATACTAAAACACTTTGTCACTGCAATATGGATATAAATACAACCAGATTTTTTTGGACTTGAGAAAAATTTGGTACTATACCAAGTATTTTGTGTACACAATAAAAAATTTGTTGTGAATAAAAAAATATGATTACTCCATTAACTTCATGCTCTATGTCAGTTGTAAACTTGCATTGTAAACTCGATGCAAGAACACTAAGTTCGCCGATGTTGTATAATGTAAGACGGGAATTTACTTGCACGATATGATATGCAAACAATAGCTCTTAGATGTGCTATCAGGGAAAGGGGAAGGAGTTTCAAGATCGTGCAGAAGTTTAAGAATTTGTAATGATTCCGCTAACATACAACTCGCGTCTCTACCTCGTACATATAAAACTTCTTGTTTAACTTTGATATTTGATTTTGATGTGTTTGTTTTCTATGAAATTCTGAGTTACTCAATAAATTTATTAATCTCAATTCCCGCCAAAAGCTTTCAATAATATCTATCTATGATAAAGTATCAAAGCAGCAACATTATTTCTATTATAATAATACTATAAACTTTATTGGTCGATTTAAATTATTTTTCAGTATACAAGTTACCTATAATTAAGCAATTATATTTTTACTGATCCGTTTTAAACAGCTCAAGGCTCTTTTGGAGACTTAACACTAATGATAACTATGAGGGGTTGGCCCTCTTGGCTTTCGGTTTTCTTATGAAGTTAAACCTTTTTACGGTGAGCCTGGATACCCTCAGTGCAAAGGTTAGGTACCTAAGTCAGTCGTGACACCAAACACATGGTCCCATGTAAAAGGGGGCGAGCCTATTGCCATTCACCGGGCAATGTCCAAACTCCGAGCTGCTACTGAGAATTTCATAGAAAAACCCAATATCACTTTGCTCGACCTGGAAATCCAGCTTAAGACCTCTAGCGTAGCAGTTGCGCTTAGAACCACTAGACTAATTAGGCAGTCTTTCCTGTTTATAAAATTAAATTAGTAGATACTATAGTTCAGCTTCAAGCCCTGTGCTTCTTCAAACCGGCCACATCATACCTACGAAAGAAGAAATATGAATGTTAGAAGTGTGTAAGATGTAATAGTTACCTGACATTAAACTAATTCATAAATATACATTTGACTTATAATTCAAAACTCCTGAAAGTTAAATTAAAAGCCAGTAAAAGAACACACAAAGAGCAAAATAGTTGCTAATATCAAGTCTGTAAAGAAGTGTAAAAGTCTGTAAAGAAAAGCTAAGAATACTGGCTTAGTAAATTAAAACTGGTAAGACAGAAAAATTACTTGAAACATAGTTGCGAAAGATACACACATACATACAGTAGACAGATCTCCACGTGTAAGCTAAGTAATAGTACAAAAATGTAACAAAAACAAAAAGATCTGTACTTCACACGGCCAGAAACAGTCGAAGGCTTAATAAGGGACAACTGTTTGACCGTTCTTTGAAACCTCCCAACGCCCCCGGCACGGTTTACATAACTCCTGCCAACTCAAAGGGATGAAGCCGAGACAAAGTTTTCAAGGTCCCTTATAAAAAAGTAATAGAGAAAATTCCTTTGACGATACCCCAAAGGATCCGTGAAAAAATTGTACAAGATATTAAGCTGAAAAGGTTAGTCTGAAAGGGCCGGAATGGATGCTAACTTTTGGAACGTGTTGAGGAAGTGGACTTTTGAATATGTTATTGTGTTTTTGTTCGCTGAAGGTAGTTTTGGACTTGACATACCTTAATATACAGTCGCCAGCACATTATACAAAACTGTCAAATTTCCCCTCATGATTTTAAATCTTAAAACTTAATCATCAAGATTAAGTTAAACTCGACTGAGAAAATTTGTCATTTTCTGGTAACCTGATGTGCTGGCGAACGAACCCTCATAGTTCGCCGGTATGTTTCGGTCCCACGTAATGAGGGGACGATTGGAGGATGTATTGCCATTCATCGTGCACATATTATTCAAACTCCGAGCTTCTTCTGAGAATTTCATAGAAACACCCAACAACACTTTGCTCGACCTGGGAATTGAACTAAAGATCTCTAGCGTCGCAATCGCGCTTAGGACCACTAGACTACAGGGGCAGTTAAGTTTTGAATTTTATGAAGCATATAGTTGATATGGCGTACAGTTTAAGTGGCTTAATCATAAAATATATTGAACTTCCCATAAGTCTATTAGAACTTTATTATGTTTTGTCTTGTTTTGACACATTAAAGCTAAAGACAGAATGATAATATCAACGCACAGCCAAAACTGCGGAGTTTAGCCTCCACTTAAAGGGTGTGTGGGGGCGGAAGAAAGGAGCTCAGATCTTTGTATGAAAGTTGTATTTCTTTAAAGTTACAAACACGAAAATATTAATTAGGTATAAACTAGGAATTGTTTAAATATAACAAACGGTGAAAGTTTGCATGGAAGTATTTAATAATTTTGTAGAATTAAATATTTGTTGAGTCTATTTTGAAATTTTCTACCATTTTATCCGAGAGTAAATTTCTACTCAAGCATCAGACGAGCTCGTATTAACACTAAGTTCAGTCTCCTTTCTTTGAAGTAAACTTCTTTCCTTTGCTTCATTTAGGCATAACCTCTTTGCGATATTACAAAGTAGAGATCAGTTTATTTTCATGAACACTGCGTGGTTCATTCCTTTCACATTTACGAGTCCATAATAGCAGTCTTAGGAATAAACAACGAAATAAACATCAAAGTGATGAATACTATGGATTCCGGAACGGATCGTTTCCGGTTCCACGCTCCAGTGTCCCCTGTTTGCGTTAGAGGGCGCCTTTGTCGCAGGTTCTGTTTCACCCAGTCTCCTGAATGCGAAGCTAGATGATTTTTTCCTTTTCGTTGATCGAATTTCGTTAATAGTTCCCCGGGAGTCTTAAGGCGTGATTGAGTTCGAAGGCTGACGGTTTGAAAGGTGTTTGGATTTTTGAGGGTTGTTGGTTGAAGTAGCAGGGACTGAGTACTCTAAACATTAGCAACTGTAATTCGAATAAATTAATCCTTTATCGTATATTCACAATAATTATATAAGTTTGTTTAAATTTTGTGATATAGAATTTTAAAAACCTATAACCAATTGCTTTTTATCTTTATCGAAATTCATCAAACAGCTAGCTAAGAACTCTCCCGACTAATTCACCTTTCAAACAAAAAAAACTAAATCAAAATCGGTTCATTCCTTCGG
This sequence comes from Subacronicta megacephala, assembly GCA_958496365.1. Classification (NCBI taxonomy): domain Eukaryota; kingdom Metazoa; phylum Arthropoda; class Insecta; order Lepidoptera; family Noctuidae; genus Subacronicta; species Subacronicta megacephala. Next base: position 658,477 of record OY292516.1, read on the forward strand.
GAGCTACGATGCCACAGACAGACATACACACACACATACACGTCAAACTTATAACACCCCGTCGTGTTTGCGTCGGGGGTTAAAAATGGTTTTGCAATGGCATCAGAGATATTTAATTTACCTTATAGGTTTTATTTGTCACAAAAATAATGAATATTTTTATTTTGTATCAATAAAAAACTGCGAATCCAAATCTCGATCTCAAACTCCTTAAACAACCAGTACAAAACTGAAGAAACAAATATTTAAATTCCGAACTTCATATGACTCCAAGATCCGTATTCCACACTTACTTCTTAACTCTAATGAGGCGACTATTTTTGCGTCACAGCTCTTAAGGCAATTTGGCCTATTTGTTCGCCAAATGATAAGTTTATGAAAAATGTTGCGACCCGGCACAAAGTTTCGCTAATGAGGGCACTAAGTTAGGGGAGGTTGGCGAATGTTTTTTCTTGGGATGTACGGCGAAGTATGAAAAATATTCATAAAGATATTGTGGCAGTTTCAGGGGTATAGTACGAGGAACATGAAATAACGCAATAGAAAATTGAAAACTTAAGTTATGACTTATTTATTATAAGTAGCTATTGTATTTGCAATTGAGTTGACATTGAGTTTTTGCCGGATTCTTCTCCATTGGATCAATTTTTTCAGAACCATAATGTGTCATAAATGTTTTTAAGCTTATTTAAAATATAAAAACAATATTGAATCTATCTCTGTAGCAAAATACATCAAATGTTACGAATAACAGAATTTAACAAGACCTAGAGAGTCCCTTTTGCATTAATAATTTTGGGTCGGATACGACGAATAGGTATGGATAGTAACAGTAAATATCGAAATATATTCCATCACCATTCATGAACCCAAATTGTCCTACTATAGACCATATAATTATGGCTTATAACAGGATAGAATATGTTCTTAATAAATAAATAATAGTATGATGTAAATATGTTTGTAAAAGCCCAACATAGGGGACTGTTTCTTTACATGAATATTTTTCTCGTACACCACAGAAATTTAAACCCTCCTATTTTTTAATTTGGTCACAGATTGAGTTCACTCTTTGCTATTGTTACACAATTTCTGAAATTGCTGTCACAGTTTTTTTTTAAAACAATGAATGAAGGAATGACTGAATGAATATTGGTATTTTTTGGTCTCCCACAGTTTCGAGCTAGGAAAACTTTTAACTTGTACCCGAATTGGAGTAGTGCCCAATACACATAATTACACGGAACCATGTGCCAGTATTGGCAATCTGTTAAACGAGGCTAATCAATTGTTTAACTTATTAGATTTTGTTTTTGTTGAATCTCCGCCTTTTCTTAATCAACTATGTCTAGATCTGGTTTTGGCTTGTGAATTGAATAAAACCGGCCAAGTGCGAGTCGGACTCGCGCACGAAGGGTTCTGTACCATTATCTATAAAACAAGCAAATAAATCACGTTTGCTGTATGGCAGCCCCCTTGAATATGTATTATATTCTGTTTTTTAGTTTTTGTTGTTATAGCGGCAACAGGTTACCACGGTTCATGAGATACAGCCTGGTTACAGACGGACAGACAGACAGACGGACAGCGGAGTTTTACCCTTTGGGTACGGAACCCTAATAAAAATGGGTTTAGAGTTTCCTGCTTTTATGAGAGATTATGGTGATGCTACTCCAAAGTTCAAAATATGGTTATAATTAAAATGTATAGGTATTTTTCCAAAAATATGACTACTTGTGATAGAATATTAGTTTTATTTATTTATTTATTTAATCTTTTATGTACATATAAAATGGTACACAAGGCGGACTTAATGCCATTATGGCATTCTCTGCCAGTCAACCTTTGGGTTAAATAAGGAATTAGGTGAAACGGTATATGAAGAAAAGCTTATAATATAAATTAAACAACAATTATAAATATTTCTACACAAATATGTTATACAGTTTTATGCCTTTTCATCCCTGTTACAACCTGCATACTCTTGTACAAAGTGAATTCCAATATTTGTGTAAATAAAATATATACCTAGGTTCGCACACCTTCAAGAAGTATTCTTAACTGTCTAAAGGAAGTAAAGTCATTGCTAAAATTCAGCTTCACGTCAATCAATAAAAAATATTTACTTAAATTTAATCATAACGATATTACAACAATATAATTACAAAACAGCTGAACAATATTCATTTAAATATTGAATGTAATGTAACTCTTTAATCCCATGTATTTGTAAAACGACTTTAATTTCAAATTAGATATTTATTTGATATCTCATACATACGTGGACCCATTTTAACTTGTAATAATAAATACTTTGAATAATTATATGTAAACGATTCTCTTTCATTATGTTTAGGGTTCGATGGAAATATACGGGAGATTATCGTGCACGTTCTAACCGTAACTATGTTTTTGTATCTTAGTATGTTTGTTGTATATTTATAATGTATATTTTTTCGTAAGCTTCCTGCAAAATGGGGACTGCATGAAGAAATTTATAATTCAATATAAAACGTATTTTAAATCGCCTAATTAAGTGCTAAGATTTTAAGTTTTTGGCTGGCATTAAGAGGGTATGCTCATTCCATTTAGGTGTGTACGTATAGGGGATTGATAATTTATTTTATTATAAAGAGACATTATGGGAGAATTAAGAGAGAAACTATCATTATATCAACCTGAAGAGTTCTACTGATGAACGAAGACCTTCCCTATAGCTTTCCACAAAGACTATTTAATGGTATTTCCACAAAGACTATTTAATGGTATTTCAAAATTATGTCTCTGCGTCAAAGGTCCAGGTCCGTAAGGTCGACTGGTAGAAAATGCCCTCGGCTGTGAAATATCAAAACCCAGTATCTGCATAAAACTAAATTTTACAGGAGAGCCGAAAAACGATTTCATATCTTTGACAGCTTGCTGTTTCAATTATATTAGTCGTACCTTCTTAGGAGTGATGGCAAAATTTAAGGTACATAATAGGCTTTAAAAAACATAGTTTTAATGCGTCTATCACAAAATATGTTCGTAGAGAAGCAGTTACTAATAAAAAAATATGTTTTCTTAGACCAAACTTTTTGAGTGTGACACTTTCAAAAAAACCTTGGAAAACAAAAAATCTTGACAATATTATACATTGAAGCATACTTACATTTCACCATGTTGTTCTTTTTAAGCACTCGACGAATGTCGACCTATAAAACTGATTTTTACTCATTTAATGAGATAAAAACACGCACTTGCAACGACACTTCTTCCCACTTACTAAAATTGCGCGGGAGTTTTGACGCTTATTTCAACCATTTCATTGATTTAGTATCTACATGAACCATTTTAAAGCCAAGTAACTACAAGCACTTACTAGGTTTTTAAAATGGTTGATGTTAGATACTATGTTTTAATCTTGTAATTTTTGCATTTTGAAAACGTTTACCGTAGATACTAGGTTTCCGACTTTGTGTAACTTCTTTTTTTACTTATTTTTGGGAGTTTTTGCTATCGTAGTATGTGGAGAGTGGTCTATAAGGTCCAAAAATGCAAAAATACGCTTTTTTACAAAGTTGTCAGACACTAGTTTTTGAAATTGCACAGCCGCCCTGTCTTCCTATGCACTGCTTGTGCATAAAGAATTAAATTAATAACGTTTCAGTGTACCCGCCCACAATATAACCCCGTATATTAGATTTCGAGCCCCCTTTAAATTCAGCGCGCGCGTCGAATTAATACGTAGCACCTTAATCGAATGAATTGAATAATTCAAACTTTGTCTCGGAGGGATTTGTCTTCCACAAAACGTGTTTCTCTAATTTTTCATAGCTTAACATCGACGTTTTCATAATATCTGTTGTTTATTTTAAGAATTACCGTGTTCTATTTAGAATTGATGCTGAGTACGCTTGTGTAGACAAAGCTGGACGTAGGCGTGCTTTGAATATAAAATTTAAAAAATAATAAGGCATTTCTTTGTTCCTTTATTTCAAACTCATAACTACCTTTCCGCCCACGGCTTCGCCCGCATGTTTTTTCGACTTTTCTGTACTTCAATATGTATGAATTATACATATAAATGTTCCTCTTGAAACATTCTATCTATTGAAAATAACCGCATCAAAATCCGTTGCGTAGTGTTAAAGATCTAAGCATACATAGGGATAGACAGACAGCGGGAAGCGACTTTGTTTATATGTAATACATAAAATATTTAAAATGAACACGTACCCTCACCCCCCTGTCAGGCTACGCTACTATAGAATTATCCCATATTCCTTCATCTAAGAATTTTGATAGAAGTATCCTTATCAAAGCTTGTGACACATATTTTTCTCAGAATTTTCAGATAAGTTCTCACGCATGATTACTTACGATATTTTCCTTCGGTATTTAAACGAGTAAATTACTTTATGTTCCCACATGATTATGAGCTGAAGACTTGGCAATCCACAGACATTGCCTACAATGCTTGTAAATAGTGCACTTCATAAAAATAAAAATATTTTTTAAACCAATCAAAAATAAAAACAATTAAACACTGTTTCTGAAAGAATGCTCCACGTTGGTAATTTTCACCGCACATTGGAACGTGTTAAAGAATTTCACTCAGTGCCAAAGGCCACGACGAGCGTTGTAAACGGTTTACTATCGATCGTATTACAGACGCGGTGTGAGCTGCAACAATCGAATTGATACTGGGATTGGAAGAGCTTTAGTTTATTGTTTAAAATGCTTTTCTGCAATATGTGAGTAGAATTTATAGTAGTAGTGCCTTGCTGGCATGTCTTCATACCAGCATTAATAAGCGGCACGACCGGGTCCCATAGAATATCAACGTCAGGTAGCAGTATGCATACTGTTAAGTTTCATACGGTGAGTGTGGACCGCCGGTGGCCCAACTTCTCCCTCAGAGACTTCTTTTTCCTATTCTTACAATTAGTTGATATTTATATAATGATTTAGTTTTATAATGATTTAGTTTCATAAAATCATTTAGTATAACAACCTGCTTGTGAATATATTTGATTATGCGGTTTTAAATTCTATTGTGAAGCTTATTGATTGCAGATACTGATAATTTTAATATTAATTTTTCTACTCGACTTTAAATATTGTAAATGCTGTGCATATCTTTTATTGATTTTAACATATGTCCATATCCCACTATTTGCTACTTACCAATGTTTATGTTATTATTGTTGATATGCCTTAATAAATAAATAAATAAAGCAATGCATGCGACTGCAACTCCTTTGGTATTGCAGATGTATATGAGCGGCGATGACTACTTACCATCAGGTGACTCGCCTTCTTGTTTGGCGAGTTATTCCATAAAAGAAAAAATGCAACTGACTCATTAGTCTAGTGGTTAGAAAAGTGCCTGTTACTAGTGATATTCAGACAATTCATTCACTTTAAATCTCGAGTTATCAGTTTCTTTTAGGCAAGCGCGCTCCACCGTACAGTCGCTTACCATCAAGCGAACTGGCGGCCAAGCGTAGGCCAATTATGAATAAAAAAGAAATTAATAGGCACATGAGTTCGAAAAGTCAGAACTGCGTGAAAAGACATTCCTTTAACTTAACAATCCAATAGTCATATTACTGAACTTAAAAAATATTGCACAAGTTGACATTATTAATCATTCGCTAAACATATATTTTATTTGAATCAAAACGGCAGTATAAAAACATGTACCTACAAACAGTCGTTCAAAACGACACAGACTGTAGAAACTCTAATAGAAACTTAATAATTTAATTCAAAACTTCGTCGCACTAGTTAAAAATTCGTACCAAGTCCCATTCAACTTAACTATTTGATAAAGTTAAAGAGTTAAGTGAAAGATGACACTTTATCATGCTTATAGTTTAACCAATTATGTTTTAGTTAGTTGATATCCAAGTCTGTATTCCCAAAGGATTTTATTTTATTAACCCCGACGCAAAAACGTGTGTGTGTGTCTGTCTGTGGCATCGTAGCTCCCGAACGGATGAACCGATTTTGATTTAGTTTTTTTTTGTTTGAAAGTTAAATTAGTCGAGAGTGTTTTTAGCTATGTTTGGTGAAAATCGGTCGAGATATAATGCAACTGTCGGGGGTTTCTTAAATTTTAAATTTATAAATGAATTTTTAGAGCGTTCGATCCACGGCTGGGTAGTTCCTCTATGCCTACTTCCATCTATTGTTGTATCGACCCAATCTCTAAAGATTCGAGTTCATCACGCCACCTTCGAGCCTACCGAGTTGTAGCTTCGCTGACTTCGCTCTGTGAGAGTATCCAATTGTTTTCTTTTTAATCTTACTAGCAATGTGGGTCGCACATTACTATTATTCTTGCTCGTACTAAGCTAAATGCTTGTGTTACGAGTGGGTCCACGTCGGTAGTAAGTAGAATAGAATGCTGACATTCTGACGACGACGGCGTGTCATAGTTGCTTCATTCAAAGCTTGTTCCATGAGTTGAGAGGGTCATTGACTAACCATAACCAGTTCGAAACTCACCCATTGCACTACCAACGTGGATGGACCCACGCGTAATACTGCTTGTATTAGCTTATTATTTAGCTTAGTACCACGGGTTAACAAGAATACTAGTAATGTGCGACCCACACTGCTAGTAAGTTTTCTCTATAAAAAAATATTTATGGCAAGAACAGTGTACTAATCTTGTCTGTTACAAAAATCCGACCGAAAAAGGGTTCCCCTCTCGGTCACTGCGCCATATTTAGTCTTATCTTGTAATAACTGTGTGGTGGTGTAACAATTTTCATTCATAATAAATTAGCGTAGTATAAATATTATTTGCCCGCCTTTGAGAACTTTATCAGGTGCTTTGATTCTCAGATATTATCTTCATTTTAACGCTATAATCTTACTAGTGGCATCGTCGTCTTTGATCCGTGATACGGCAAATCTCGGCGATCACAGTTTAAGCCTATTCAAATTCACAGTGAACGTTTATTGATATTTATCATACTACTGGCGTGGATTACTTTGACTGCTTCATTAGTCTAGCGGTCCTAGAGGTCCTGGGTTCGATCCCCAGGTCGAGCAAAGTGTTATTGGGTATTTCTATGAAATTCTCAGTAGCAGCTCGGAGTCTGGATTTGTGCCCGGTTAATGGCAATAGGCTTGCCCCCTGTTACATAGGACCTAAACATACCGGCGAAATGTGGATGTACATTAGTACACCTCTGCCTAACCCTTGGGGGAATACATGCGTGAAGGTATGTCAGTATGTACTGACGTGGAATTAGAACGGCGGTTGCAACTTTTCTTCTGCATAGTTCTGCACAAATTCTCATTAACAAAACACGTAGCCTGCCTTTAGGCTGTTAGGTAAGCTGCTAGAATCAAAACCGCGACCCTGAGAGTAAAAGTCGACAGCTTATTTCATTATCATTATCAACCCACTTTAAGCACGTGTCTCCTCTCAGACTGAGAGGGATTAGTCAAATACATAAGCCTGCGGTTTAAGACTTCACACTCCATTGAAATCAGCTTATTTACTAAGTTAATATAACGTAATTTTCATATGGATAACAGTATTCTTATCACGAGAAGAGTGCGCAACGTGAATATGAGCGATTTTTACTAGATTCTTAGATCAAATAAAAGTTTAGATGGAACTTTGCGAACAAAGAAGTGAGGCCGGTTAAAACTACGCCTTGCCGTGTACAAACACAATTACACGCACACACGCACGTGATACGGTAATGACGTTTTGATAGAGTGTAACGATAGTTCGACTCTGCTCGACTGACAAGATAAGGCGTAGTTTCTGTATACATGTGTGCGTGTAATTGTGTTTGTATACGGCAAGGCGCAGTTTGAGCCGGCCTCACTTTTTTGTTGGCAAAGTTCCATCTTAACTTTTTATCTGAGACTAGATCAGGAAAAAAATTTAACGCCAAATAAGGTTTCCCGATAAAAATTCTACAACTTTTTCTTCAAATGGAGAATTCTAGACATGACTGTGCGTCTGTATATAATGGGATTTTATAACCATTTACGTAATGCTCCGTAGAACCTTTTAAAGACAGACGTACAAAGAATGTTCACATTAAATACTACTTTGAAAAACAGTAGGTATTTTACTAGGAATCAGAATGTGTAGGTATGTATATTTGCTCGATTTCGAGGCTTCGTCAGAAGGAAAAGATCACAAGAACTATGTTCACATGTGATTTGTATATAAGTAGTAAAATTTATATCATATCGTATCCAGAATTTACTATCGGCGTGATACGAATAACAAATTGTAGATGCGTGTTTGTTTTATTTAGTACCTTATTGGGAGCTTGATTTTTTCCTATCCTTTTTCCCAATACGGTCTGCGTCATAGCATTGTGAAAATAAATGTCTGTCTGTTTATAGGTACCTACATTAGATTATTTATGAGGTTGATTGGAACTTAGAGAAGGAAACAAGGTGCTTTTTACCATACTACGAAAAAGGAAGGGTTAGTTTAATAGTCTATGTATGTATGTATGTCAGACTGTAGTTCAAAAAGACATGAAAGAATTATTAGATTTGGACACATGAGGTGTACATTGATATTAACAATAAGATGGTTATAGGATATAAATATTTGAAAAATAATAATCAATATGGCTGACAAAACATGAAAAAGGGAACCGAAAAAAATTTAGGAGTAGGTACGGGTAAAACCATAGGCTAGTAATTTTAGAAACAATTGATTTACTCTTTCTGTAATTTTATGTTTGTAATTTCCTGTGTATTATGAGTAGTTACAGGAGTATCTCCAACCTTAATTATTATGAGAATTAAGATACCTACTATGGTTATAAGTCTCATTAAGAACTTAACCCTAACAATGCGGTCGGTATTTCGCATCTGCATGGAAGGCTAATAACGATAGATACTAAGCATTTTTACTATTCATCGTCTATTATATCTGTATACATTATACCTCAGATCAAATAAAAAGTGAAATGGAACTTTGCGAATAAAGAAGTGAGGCCGGCTAAAACTACGCCTTGCCGTGTACAACACACAATTACACGCACCCACGTATACCATAACTACGCCTTATCTTGCTAGCTTTCGATAGCTCGATAGCTCGACTGACAAGATAAGGCGTAGTTAACATTCTTGCGTGTAATTCTTTGTTGTACACGGCAAGGCGTAATTTTAGCCAACCTCACTTTGTTTGCAAAGTCCCATCTTAACTTTTTATTTGATCTGAGCATTATACATATGTACAAATAAAAATGAATGGCCGAAATGTATGTGCGCGCATAACTTCCGAACGGCTGCACCAAATTGGATAATCTTTTTTTGTGTTCGCTATTGTCAGCACAAGGTTTATATAAACAACATAACAACACATAACAACATACCATCACGCCTGTATTCCCCGAAGGGTTAGGCAGAGGTGTACTAATGTACACCCACATTTCGCCGGTATGTTTAGGTCCCATGTAATAGGGGGCGAGCCTATTGCCATTCACCGGGCACAAATCCAGACTCCGAGCTGCTACTGAGAATTTCATAGAAAAACCCAATAACACTTTGCTCGACCCGGGGATCGAACCCAAGACCTCTAGCGTAGCAGTCGCGATTGGGACCACTAGACCAACGAGGCAGTCTATATAAAAGAAGATGTAAAAGAAATCTAACAGGTTTTTTTAAATCTCATATTATGAAATATGGCAGTACGAAGTTTTCCAGGTCAGTTAGCAAGTAGGTACGTCATCATTATTTTGTATTTAAATGGAAATCAAACATTTTGTAGGTAACCAAACAGTCATTGTTGTATCGCTCCAATGCCTTCATATTAATTTACTGGTAGACTAATAGTTAAGCTAATAATATAACCACAAATAAAGCGGTAATTGTGTTTCAGAATTTAACGCCCAATAATTCATTCCATTTAATTAATGCTGTTGCAATCTAATGCCTAATGTTAAATACCACGCTGCTAACTAATAGATTTTATGCAAATGGTGATTAAATCTAACAAAAATAATTTTAAGAACTTAAATAAAACAGCGGGAGATTTTTATTTATTTAAACATTTAATTAATTTAATTATGGATTACTTTAACTTCCTGAATCTTCAAAATTCTTTTTTGTATAATTAACATAATTTAAATAATCAGGAAAAGTAAGGCAATTCGAGAATAAGTAATTTTAAAAATAAGTCATAAAGTGGTATAGGGTATTTCCCGATTGAGGGTGTGACTGAATAAGTAAAAAAAATGTTAACCAGTTATGCAATGTTTCTGAAAAATTCACTCGTAGTACGCTCAAGCCTGAAAGGATTTCTTTCAGAGTTTCAGGTAGCGTTATGTACTTTGTTTTTACCAGAGATTTTATCTCGGTACAGGTCAAAACAATTTGGATTTGAATTTTTATGACCCGTTGAGCTCCAAAAGTCTTGTAAGGATTTCGGGTACCTACTTGAATTACATAATTCAAAGTTTTTTTATGTAGAGCGCTTGTACTTGAAAACCTTTTTTTTTGTATTATTTTAAATTAAATATTAATTTGTGTTGATACTTCAGTAAGACCATTACGCATGTAATCTCGAAGACTCTGGCAGAGGTGTATATCTTACACCAATAGTTAGCCGAAATATTTATAGCTATCATGATACGATACGATGCCTACAAATACGAACTCCGTTTGTAGCCTAGCATCATCATCCATGCATTATGATTGTCCCACTGTTGGGCACGGGTCTCCTCTCAGAATGAAACAGATTAGGTAATAGTCCAACACGCTGGCGCGCTGGCCTGCGGGTTGGTAGACTTTACATGACCTCGACAAAATCTTTTAGGCATGTAGGTTTGTCCACGATGTTTTCCTTCATCGTTTAAGCGTGTGATAATTAAGTAATCCCTAGCGAAGAAGGCTGGACCAATTTGAGACTTGTTTAAGGAATTGGCCTTTTAGGCATCGGGACCAACCCAGCTGATAAAAAACGTTCAAAAGTCTCTTTCGAAGTGACGTACCACAAGCTATCAAACTTTTTGTCATTGTAAATCGTTCTACAAGCTATACCTTTTGGCATGCCATCCACATCGCATTCATTCAACAACTGTTGCTTTGATACATCGGCCGTTAAATTCTATGCACAATGCACATTTTTGCCATCCACCATGCATGTCAAGGGAAATAGAAATGGCTATAAAACCTAGACCCGTATAGACAAATGCACCGGGTTTATAGGAATAGACTCGCCCCCTATTCTTGGAGCCTAAAAAACGTCGATGAACTGTGAGTAAACAGTAGACCTCTGCCGATCCTTTACGGAACTACAGGTACGATGGGTGTTATCTATCTATGTTTAAGATATAATTCATATCTATTATGAACCTAAATGCATTTTTATTGCGAATAAGGTTAAAATAAAGTTTCTCTAAAACTTTGAAAGTTCGGGAAATCTCGATAAGAAATGAAAAGACGCGACAACGGCTTAGCTCTCAGTGGGTAGGCATTTACTTTTTGTCCAAAAAGTGGTTCAAATTGTTGCACAGTGCTACTGCCGTGACGTAATGGCGCGGTGACGTTGCTCGTTCTACGTCAGTTGCTTTGGCTTTGACGTAGGTATAACTCGCGAATTGGACAGGCTAATAAATGATATTTATTTCTGTAAATAGATCCTTTAAAGACACTTTTATAAGCCCATAATTTACTTTGCGGCCTACCCTATTCGACGACCTCTGAGAAGAAAAGCCGAAACAAACTCATATAATCATGGTCTCTTTTAAAGTCCAGCCTAGAATATTGATATATAAGTCTGAGTTTGTAGGTAAGAGTATGGCTGTTTTGTTTTTTTTTTATGGGATAACTCGGCAAACGAGCAGGCGAGCTACCTGATGGTAAGTAGTCATCGCCGCCCATGGACATCTGCAAAACCAAAGGAGTTGCAGATGCGTTGCCGAGCCTATTTAGGGAAAGGGAGGGGAAGGAGAAAAGGAGAAGGAAGGGGATTAGGGGAGGAATTGGGCCTCCGGCCCTCTCGCTCACCGAACGAAGCGCAGTAACGAAACGCTACTACTCGGACGTCGGTCTTCTGCGAGAGTGTGGTACTTCCCCGGTCAAGCCGGCCCATTCATGCTGCGAACAGCGTGGCCCTACCACAACAAAAGTCACAACAAACTGTCAGTGATTTGACCTGAAATTAAAACATAACACGATTTTTTTGTCACTGATTCACATTGAGATATAAAACAGGCATTGTATTTTAGCACCTGAAGTTAGGAGTTACGACTGGCTAAAGTCGTTTGAAGTGTGTTCCGAACTTTCCAATAGATGTAACTAGGAATCTATAAAACTGTAATGTCTCCCGGTCGGAAACGTAGAACTAGTGGAATAGCGGACAACTAAAGACTTTATGTCTTAGTTTTAAGTGATACTTTTGAAGGAGTTAGAATGGGTCATCTAGTTTCTTGAATTTCTTTAGATATTTTGTAGTACAAATAAAAGTATTTGTTTAAACAGACTGGAGGAGGAAGTGCATTTGATTGCTTAAGAAAAGATGCAATTTTTGCTTTGGATAATTAAAAATGAAATAGGTATAATATCCCTCCAGTTCTACCGTGACGATAGGAAACTGTGTGAGAAGACCTGTGCCCAGCAGCAGAGGATGGCTGATAATGACGAGGATGTTTGTTTACCCGACGTATCTCACTTTATTTTCTCTATAATACAATTTCTAAAATCTTTCGTTCACTTAAAATCATATTCTAGCTTCAGCTTTCTTATTTCCAATTACATCAAGTGGACTGGTTACGGGCAAAAGATTAAAGCGAGGTGAACGCTTAATTTATATTTAATAAACTGGAAATCGCACAAATAAGTGCGGGTTCAGAGGCGACCAGTTAACTCGAGTGATCACTGGCTTGAGCGTTGAAAGTTAAAATAATATTATCTGAGACTATTAAGTAGGTACGTATCCTTTTATTTTTTATTAAAGTTACTGAAAGTGAATCTAGAAGTATGCAGATTTCACTAACTTTATTATGTTTGTAGCGTATTCCTGTTTATTATACAAAACTGGAACCACAGATTTTTAATTGATTTTTAAAATAATTTTAAATTAATATGATAAACTCAAAATAATGTTAAAACTATCTGTAAAAGTTTTAACATTATTTTGAGTTTTAATATTATACTGAGCGATACAAAAGCCTCAAAGCGTACAATTTCTTCCGGAAAATCAACCAGCACGGTTATTCTTTGATAAAAGAGTTCTAACTTAACTAAGGGCTAAGCCACCCCGAATGGCTATCGTAGGATAGCCATTCGGGGTGACTCGGGATGATTAGATGAAGTCTAATGCACACTTATAGTTTGCCGGTATTTTTTAGATTCAAACCCATCAAATAGAAACTCCGGATTGTTACTAAGAATGTACAAACCCAATAGAACTTGGCTCAACTTGGTAATCAGCAGTTATACTATAAATCATGTGTCGTCTTTGAAAAAAAAAATGATTGAAAAGAGACGAAATGTCTCTTCAACATAGACATTCCTGCAACAATTTTCCTATATATTATTTTCTACTTTCCCTGTGTGAACACGACATTACTTTAAAATAACTCGAGGAATCGCACCGTACTTATCTATCACAATAGATAAGAGAACTGCTAAAATTTCCCAGACCCTCGTTATCGTTACCAAGTTCTGTACAATTTTATCTTGTATCAATTCGTTTGTAGTCCACCGGAACAGAATCGGCCGTGTAATTTTAATATCCATCTTAAAGCGATTTTAAAGCAATATTTTTTTATGTAGAGCAATGACAAATTTCGGTGGCGGGTTTATAATAATTAGTATATTTCATTTTCATTATCAACCCTTATACCGTCCCACTGCTGGGCACGGGTCTCCACTCGTTATTAGATGGATGAGGCTATTGTTCACCACGCTAGCCTACTGCAGGATGGCAGACTTCATACGAAGTCGAAAAAATATTTTATTAAGATTAAAATGTATACTAAAATCTCAAAAGTTGCATTTGAACTCGAGACCTATGACTATACAGTCCAACGATCATATCACTAGGCTATTACTACTTATCTGTATGTATATAATTACCGTAAAATAATGAAACATATACTGTTAGTAGGTACTGTGCTCTTTGGAGTACACAGAAACACTTGCGCTTGGTATACCATCATGTCGTTAAAAAAATACTATATTTTTATTTTCAGGCAGATTTAATCCATGTAAGTGATAAAAAATTATATCAATATTTTATTATTTCTTTGCTGGAAAGTCTAGGGTTCAGACTCATATATGGTATCTATGTTTGTATTCATTTATTATTCGTTAAGGTCGGTTTACATTATTATATTCTCTTTATATTGCAGAATTATCCGAATACGTCTGTACCTCAAAGTTCATTGACTCTAGCAGAAAACGAGGTTGTTATGTATAGTAGAAACTACTGTCCAAAAGAATTGATGATACATGTCTTGTAGAGAGAGTGCTACAAGTTTGCATAAAAACCTTATTTGCGTTATTTATCAGATAAAAATCAGCCATGTATTGTTATTTAATAATTTCTATCGGTAAGAGTGGAATAGTGGCTAATACCTCAATGTCACCAAGTTCAACCACCAGAACACACAACTTGTTCAACAAATTTTTACAACCACTACGTAGAGTAAAACTTTTCTATTCCTTTTTCATATTTTATGTCAGTTTTCCCGTTTGTTTGAGATATTTGAGTTTTGAAACCAAGTTAGTTCCAACTTCTCAGTGAATTAGAAACTTCGAATGTTTTCTTCAAAGTCAATTCAGCTAGATTCGCCACTCCTTTGATATGTCGCTTCGAATAAAATATGCTATGTGTATAGGGTTTTATTGGACAAATAAGTTAGTATAGAAAAATTCATTATAGATGAATCTATTTGTTGGAAGAAAAGTTTGAAAATTGTCGGAGCCATTGTCCGGTCAGTGTTGACATTCACCTTTGAACCTTATTGATTATTATAATAAGTATCTTTTTCTTCGTCTTTTGTGTTGGCTATAATAGGGTAGTTGACCGGTGTTGAATTTATTGAAAATAACAAGCCTAACAATCCCTACTAATATTATAAATGCGAAAGTAACTCTGTCGGTCTGTCTTGCTGTCTGTCTGTCTGTTACGTTTTCAAGCCTAAACCACTCAACCGATTTTGATGAAATTTGGTACGGAGATAGACCAAAGCTTGAGAAAGGACATAGGCTACCTTTTATTGCAATAAATAGTTTTGAAGGGGTTGAAACAGACCCCCTATTTCAACCCCTTCAAAACTATTTAGATTGGTAGATTATATGGGAGTTCGTCATTTTCGAAGATAAAACAATGAAACTCTGTATTTAGGCACTTGATAAAAAGTCAATAAATATTTGTTCTAACGTTTATGGAATTTCGACCTGTGTGGGGATGAAATAGGGGTTGAAGGTTAGTTTAGAAGTCCAAACAAAGTCACGCTTTCAATTTTAGCCCCGGAACCGTTTTTATGGAATTTGGTACTGAGATAGACCAAAGCTTGAGAAAGAACATAGGCTACGTTTTATAGCAAAAAAAGGTTTTGAAGGGGTTGAGATATGGGGTGGTAGATTGTATGGGAGATCGTCATTTTCGAAGATAAAACAATGAAACTCTGTATTTAGGCACATGATAAGAAGTCAATAAATATTTGTTCTAACGTTTTTGGAATTTCGACCTGTGTGGGGATGAAATAGGGGTTGAAAGTTCGTTTAGAAGTCCAAACAAAGTCACGATTTCAAGTTTAGCCCCGGAACCGATTTTGATGGAATTTGGTACTAAGATAGACCAAAGCTTGAGGAAGGAAATAGGCTACGTTTTATAGCAAAAAAAAGTTTTGAAGGGGTTGAAATAGGGGGTGGTAGATCGTCATTTTCGAAGATAAAACAATGAAACTCTGTATTTAGGCACTTGATGCAAAGTAAATATTTGCTCTAGCGTTTTTAAAATTTCCACCTATGTGGGGATGACATAGGGGATACCACGCGGGCGAAGCTGCGGGCGGAAAGCTAGTAATATATACATATAGGTAGCGAAAAATAAGCCGTAAAAAAATATTAAATCGACTACATACCTATTAATAAAGTTCTCTAAAGGATATTCTCTGCTTCTTTCTCGCATTTTTTTTTAAATAATTTAAATCTTTATTCAGCCAAATTACAGATAACAATGGTTCTTATTTCTAAACACGTTTAAGCTAAGGCATACAATTGTCAGAGAAAGAGTTGCCTCTGACTCTCAAACTAGGTGAAAACCTGTGTTTTGAGTCACCAGTGGGTCCTCGTACCGACTACCAGATTATTCAAATTCAAACGTGTGATTAGCCGTCATTGGTTGATTGTGTCTGTGTGTGTGCGTGTGTGTATGTCTGTGTACGTGTGTATGTGTGCGCTTGTGTGTGTGTTGTGTGGCTTAGTTTGGTCTGTGCAGTGATGCTAGTGGAAAGTGACTAATGGAAGGAGATTTTATTTTAGAAAAGTTTCGGTTGCAGCATATTCCAGGGATTGCAGCCATTCAAAAACCCTTTTCTTCGTTTCGAATTTATTTAGTGGATAAATATGAATAAGCCTGTTAATTTTGTTATACAATTATACAGTTTGTATACTCATTACTCTCAGACTGCCTCATTAGTCTAGTGGCCCTAGGCGAAAATGCTACGCTAATGGTCCTGGGTTCTATCCCCAAGTCGAGAAAAGTGTTATTGGGTTATTCTATAAAATTCTCAGTAACGGCTCGGAGTCTCGATTTGTGCTCGGTTAATGGCAATAGGCTCGCTCCCTATTACATGAGACCTAACCATATGTGCGAAATGTGGGTGTACATTAGTACATCTCTGCCTAATCCTTCAGGGAATACAGGCGTGATGATGGTACATATTATATTGCAATAGGCACCGAATTTTATTGATTATGGTTGAATAAAGAGAAGAGTATTTCACGTGTTTTAACATTTTAAAGTGCTAGTTTCACTATTAAAGCTCTCTTGGTGATAATACAAAACTAATTTAAAACCTACCAATATATAACTTCAATTTCTTAATTTTATTGGGAAACAACAAGTCTTGAGCTCCGAATAGTCTAGAACAAATTGGAATAATTAAAGTAAGGGGGCTTAGCTCCAGTGCTGAGAACGAATTTATAATTAAATCCACTAAGCCTATTGGGACCGACATCTCGACAATAGACATTTACAAATTTTATACTCCGATGAACATCTCAAGGATAAACGAATCAAATATACTAATTTGTCACATAAGATTACAGTTAATTTAGTAAATATGTAGTTGTAGGCGTTACTTGTGATTAAGATTAAAAATAATATCTTCGTCATCAACCCATTACATTGTCCCACTGCTGGGCACGGGTGCCCTATCAGTACGAGAAGGATTAGGCTATAGTCCGCCACGCTAGCCTACTGCGGGTTGGCAGACTTCACATGCCGTCAAGAAAATTTCTCAGGCATGCAGGTGTCCTCACGATGTTTTCCTTCACCGTTTAAGCGCGTGATAATTAATTATTGATACGCACATGAGTTCGAAAAGTCAGAGGTGCGTGCCTTGGATTCGAACTCGAGACCTTTGTCTTGGCAGTCCAATGGTCGTATCACTATAGGCTATCACTGCACCCCAAAAATAATATATGTAATTAAAATTTGATTTAGCTTAATTCTATTTAGACAGATGCCTATATAGCTATCAAATTGTAGGGCCAACTTTTTAATATCAATACGCAATACTTTATTTATTTTCAAATGTTTAATTACAAGCTTTGTAATATTCCTATAGTATAACGAGTATATGACAGTGATGTACTTCAAAATTTATAAATCATATTTAACCACTTGCAGATATTCGACTGAGGTGAAACGTATATTTATGCACTAGGTACTAGTTCTACGTAAGATATATTTCTATGAAAACCCAATCACAATCATTTTATTTCCCATCAGTCATACCTAATATTGAATGTGTCGTACGGGTATCCAACCCACCAACCTTAGCCCAAAAGCTGGTCGCTCGATCTGTGTGCTAATCAAGCCATCATCTTTAAATACTGATAACCCTTATAATTATAACAAAGGTTATAAGTGCAAAAACTAGATGTTGATGATTATATATACAATTTTTTAGACTCCCTACTTTCATAAATTTATTTGCTTATGTAGTTTGAGAAGATCAATCATTGTGGTGAACAAACTTCACGCTCCTCCCAATGATTGATTGTGTTTTCATGTGTTTTTTCTTAGTGAGCGGTATTTTGCAAGTATTTTCTGTATTGTTATAGGGATAAAAACAATTTAAAATCGTTAATATTTAAGGACTGCTACGATATGATTCCCTTGCCGAGCAAAGTGTGATTGAGTTTTTCTATGTAATTTTTAGTAGCAATTCCGATTTGAGTCCGGTTAATGACAAAAGGACTGCCTCCTCAGCCTATTGGTCCCAAGTGCGACTGCCATGTTAGAGGTCCTGGGTTCGATTCCCAGGTCAAGCAAAGTGTTTTTTGCCCGGTTAATGACAAAAGGACTGCCTCGTTAGCCAGTTCGGAGTCTGGACTGCAGCCCGGTTAATGGCATTAGGCTCGCCCCCTATTACATGGGACCCAAACATACTGGCGAACTGTGGGTGTACAATAAGTACACCTCTGCCTAACCCTTCGGGGAATACAGGCGTAATTTATTATTTTATTCCATTATATTTATGCTGATTTCTGTTTAACCATACATCGATATTCATCGCTACTGCTATAAAATGGTGTGTTTACAACCTTAAACATAATAATCCACGCAACGTTTTCTACGGTTGGTTCCAAAGTGGCATTTTAATTAAAACCACGTGAAAGCCGTCCATAATAAAAAATACAGAAGTATTGTGTCCGTTATTTCCCTCGCGGTACAAGACTTAATCGAGTGTGTAAAATACTTGATTTGTTGTTTTTTTATAATTACGGAATTATTACGATCTTCAGAGATATTTGAGTGAGAGTGATTAAATTTTTGATCATGGACCATGATCCATGAACCATGAACCATGATCCATGAACTATGATCCATGAACCATGATCCATGAACCATGATCCGTGAACCATTAACCATGATCCATGAACCATGAACCGTGAACCATGATCCATGAACCATGATCCATGATCAATGAACCATGAACCATGAACCATGAACCATGGACCATGAACCATGATCCATGAACTATGATCCATGAACCATGATCCATGAACCATGATCCGTGAACCATGAACCATGATCCATGAACCATGAACCGTGAACCATGATCCATGAACCATGAACTGTGAACCATGATCCACGAACCATGAACCATGAACCATGATCCATGATCAATGAACCATGAACCATGAATCATGATCCATGATCCATGAATCATGGACCATGAACCATGAACCATGAATCATGGAACATGAACCATGAACCATGAACCATGAATCATGGACCATGAACCACGAATCATGAACCAAGAACCATGAATCATGGACCATGAACCATGAACCATGAATCTTGGACCATGAACCATTATCCATTAACCATGAACCGTGATCCATGAACCATGAACCATGGACCATGGACCATGAACCATTATCCATGATCCATGAACCATGTACCGTAAACCATGAACCATGATAAATGATCCATGAACCATGATCAATGAACCATGAATCATGGACCATGAACCATTATCCATTAACCATGAACCGTGATCCATGAACCATGAACCACGGACCATGAACCATTATCCATGAATCATGGACTATGACAAAGAAAGAAGAAAGAAAGAAAAAAAACCTTCATGGTCCATGATTCATGGTTCATGGTTCATGGTCCATGATTCATGGTTCATGTACCATGTATGATCCATGCACCATGAACCATGAACCATGGACCATGAACCATGATCCATGAACCATGGACCATGAACCATGATCCATGAACCATGACCCATGAACCATGATCCATTTACCATGAACCATGGTCCATGAACCATGAACCATGATCCATGAACTATGATCCATGAACCATGATCCATGAACAATGAACCATGAACCATTATCCATTAACCATGAAATGTGAACCATGATCCATGAACCATGAACTGTGAACCATGATCAATGAACCATGATCCATGAACCATGAACCATGATCTTTGAACTATTAACCATGATCCATGATCCATGAACCGTGAACCATGATCCATGAACCATGACCCATGAACCATGATCCATTTACCATTAACCATGGTCCATGAACCATGAACCATGATCCATGAACTATGATCCATGAACCATGATCCATGAACAATGAACCATGAACCATTATCCATTAACCATGAAATGTGAACCATGATCCATGAACCATGAACTGTGAACCATGATCAATGAACCATGATCCATGAACCATGAACCATGATCTTTGAACTATTAACCATGATCCATGATCCATGAACCGTGATCGATGAACCATGATCTTTGAACCATGAACCATTATCCATTAACCATGAAATGTGAACCATGAACCATGAACCATGAACTGTGAACCATGATCCACGAACCATGAACCATGAACCATGAACCATGATCCATGATCAATGAATAATGGACCATGAACCATGAACCATGAATCATGGAACATGAACCATGAACCATGAATCATGGACCATGAACCATGAATCATGAACCAAGAACCATGAATCATGGACCATGAACCATTATCCATGAACCATGAACCGTGATCCATGAACCATGGACCATGAACCATTATCCATGATCCATGAACCATGGACCGTAAACCATGAACCATGATAAATGAACCATGGACCGTAAACCATGAACCATGATAAATGATCCATGAGCCATGATCAATGAACCATGAATCATGGACCATGAACCATTATCCATTAACCATGAACCATGAACCATGAATCATGGACCATGAACCATGAATCATGGACCATGAACCATGAACCATGAATCATGGACCATGAACCATGAACCATGAATCATGGACCATGAACCATGAACCATGAATTATGGGCCATGATCCATGATCCATGAACCATGAACTGTGAACCATGATCCACGAACCATGAATCATGGACCATGAACCATGAACCATGAATCATGGACCATGAACCATGAACCATGGACCATGAACCATGAACCATGAATCATGGACTATGAACCATGAATCATGGACCATGAACCATGAATCATGGACCATGAACCATGAATCATGGACCATGAACCATGAATCATGGACCATGAACCATAAATCATGGACCATGAACCATGAACCATGAATCATGGACCATGAACCATGAACCATGAACCATGAATCATGGACCATGGACCATGAACCATGAATCATGGACCATGAACCATGAACCATGAATCATGGACCATGAACCATTATCCATTAACCATGAACCGTGATCCATGAACCATGAACCATGGACCATGAACCATTATCCATGATCCATGAACCGTAAACCATGAACCATGATAAATGATCCATGAACCATGATCAATGAACCATGAATCATGGACCATGAACCATTATCCATTAACCATGAACCTTGATCCATGAACCATGAACCATGAACCATGAACCATGGACCATGAACCATTATCCATGAATCATGGACTATGATCAATGATCCATGAACCATGAACCGTGAACCATGAACCATGAAACGTGATCTTTGAACTATTAACCATGATTCATGAACCATGGACCATGAACCATTATCCATGATCCATGAACCATGGACCGTAAACCATGAACCATGATCAATGAACCATGAATCATGGACCATTATCCATTAACCATGAACCTTGATCCATGAACCATGAACCATGAAATGTGATCTTTGAACTATTAACCATGATTCATGAACCATGGACCATGAATCATGGACCATGAACCATGAACCATGAACCATGAATCATGGACCATGAACCATGAACCATGAATCATGGACCATGAACCATGAACCATGAATCATGGACCATGAACCATGAACCATGATCTTTGAACTATTAACCATGATCCATGATCCATGAACCGTGATCGATGAACCATGATCTTTGAACCATGAACCATTATCCATTAACCATGAAATGTGAACCATGAACCATGAACCATGAACTGTGAACCATGATCCACGAACCATGAACCATGAACCATGAACCATGATCCATGATCAATGAATCATGGACCATGAACCATGAACCATGAATCATGGAACATGAACCATGAACCATGAATCATGGACCATGAACCATGAATCATGAACCAAGAACCATGAATCATGGACCATGAACCATTATCCATGAACCATGAACCGTGATCCATGAACCATGGACCATGAACCATTATCCATGATCCATGAACCATGGACCGTAAACCATGAACCATGATCAATGAACCATGAATCATGGACCATTATCCATTAACCATGAACCTTGATCCATGAACCATGAACCATGAAATGTGATCTTTGAACTATTAACCATGATTCATGAACCATGGACCATGAATCATGGACCATGAACCATGAACCATGAACCATGAATCATGGACCATGAACCATGAACCATGAATCATGGACCATGAAACATGAACCATGAATCATGGACCATGAACCATGATCCATGAACCATGAACTGTGAACCATGATCAATGAACCATGATCCATGAACCATGAACCATGATCTTTGAACTATTAACCATGATCCATGATCCATGAACCGTGATCGATGAACCATGATCTTTGAACCATGAACCATTATCCATTAACCATGAAATGTGAACCATGAACCATGAACCATGAACTGTGAACCATGATCCACGAACCATGAACCATGAACCATGAACCATGATCCATGATCAATGAATCATGGACCATGAACCATGAACCATGAATCATGGAACATGAACCATGAACCATGAATCATGGACCATGAACCATGAATCATGAACCAAGAACCATGAATCATGGACCATGAACCATTATCCATGAACCATGAACCGTGATCCATGAACCATGGACCATGAACCATTATCCATGATCCATGGACCATGAACCATGATCCATGAACCATGAATCATGATAAATGAACCATGGACCGTAAACCATGAACCATGATAAATGATCCATGAGCCATGATCAATGAACCATGAATCATGGACCATGAACCATTATCCATTAACCATGAACCATGAACCATGAATCATGGACCATGAACCATGAATCATGGACCATGAACCATGAACCATGAATCATGGACCATGAACCATGAACCATGAATCATGGACCATGAACCATGAACCATGATCTTTGAACTATTAACCATGATCCATGATCCATGAACCGTGATCGATGAACCATGATCTTTGAACCATGAACCATTATCCATTAACCATGAAATGTGAACCATGAACCATGAACCATGAACTGTGAACCATGATCCACGAACCATGAACCATGAACCATGAACCATGAACCATGATCCATGATCAATGAATCATGGACCATGAACCATGAACCATGAATCATGGAACATGAACCATGAACCATGAATCATGGACCATGAACCATGAATGATGAACCAAGAACCATGAATCATGGACCATGAACCATTATCCATGAACCATGAACCGTGATCCATGAACCATGGACCATGAACCATTATCCATGATCCATGAACCATGGACCGTAAACCATGAACCATGATAAATGATCCATGAGCCATGATCAATGAACCATGAATCATGGACCATGAACCATTATCCATTAACCATGAACCATGAACCATGAATCATGGACCATGAACCATGAATCATGGACCATGAACCATGAACCATGAATCATGGACCATGAACCATGAACCATGAATCATGGACCATGAACCATGAACCATGAATTATGGACCATGAACCATGAACCATGAATCATGGACCATGAACCATGAACCATGAATTATGGGCCATGATCCATGAACCATGAACCATGATCCATGAACCATGAACCATGAACTGTGAACCATGATCCACGAACCATGAATCATGGACCATGAACCATGAACCATGAATCATGGACCATGAACCATGAACCATGGACCATGAACCATGAACCATGAATCATGGACTATGAACCATGAATCATGGACCATGAACCATGAATCATGGACCATGAACCATGAATCATGGACCATGAACCATGAATCATGGACCATGAACCATGAATCATGGACCATGAACCATGAACCATGAATCATGGACCATGAACCATGAACCATGAACCATGAATCATGGACCATGGACCATGAACCATGAATCATGGACCATGAACCATGAATCATGGACCATGAACCATTATCCATTAACCATGAACCGTGATCCATGAACCATGAACCATGGACCATGAACCATTATCCATGATCCATGAACCGTAAACCATGAACCATGATAAATGATCCATGAACCATGATCAATGAACCATGAATCATGGACCACGAACCATGAACCATGAATCATGGACCATGAACCATGAACCATGAATCATGGACCATGAACCATTATCCATTAACCATGAACCATGAACCATGAATCATGGACCATGAACCATGAATCATGGAGTATGAACCATGAACCATGAATCATGGACCATGAACCATGAACCATGAATCATGGACCATGAACCATGAACCATGAATTATGGGCCATGATCCATGAACCATGAACCATGATCCATGAACCATGAACCATGAACTGTGAACCATGATCCACGAACCATGAATCATGGACCATGAACCATGAACCATGAATCATGGACCATGAACCATGAACCATGGACCATGAACCATGAACCATGAATCATGGACCATGAACCATGAATCATGGACCATGAACCATGAATCATGGACCATGAACCATGAATCATGGACCATGAACCATGAATCATGGACCATGAACCATGAACCATGAATCATGGACCATGAACCATGAACCATGAATCATGGACCATGAACCATGAACCATGAACCATGAATCATGGACCATGGACCATGAACCATGAATCATGGACCATGAACCATGAACCATGAATCATGGACCATGAACCATTATCCATGATCCATGAACCGTAAACCATGAACCATGATAAATGATCCATGAACCATGATCAATGAACCATGAATCATGGACCATGAACCATTATCCATTAACCATGAACCTTGATCCATGAACCATGAACCATGAACCATGAACCATGGACCATGAACCATTATCCATGAATCATGGACTATGATCAATGATCCATGAACCATGAACCATGAAATGTGATCTTTGAACTATTAACCATGATTCATGAACCATGGACCATGAATCATGGACCATGAACCATGAACCATGAACCATGAATCATGGACCATGAAACATGAACCATGAATCATGGACCATGAACCATGAACCATGAATCATGGACCATGAACCATGAACCATGAATCATGGACCATGAACCATAAACCATGAATCATGGACCATGATCCATGAACCATGAATCATGGACCATGAACCATGAACCATGAATCATGGACCATGAACCATGAACCATGAATCATGGACCATGAACCATGAATCATGGACCATGAACCATGAATCATGGACCATGAACCATGAACCATGGACCATGAACCATGAACCATGAATCATGGACCATGAACCATTATCCATTAACCATGAAATGTGAACCATGATCCATGAACCATGAACCGTGAACCATGAACCATGATCCATGAACCATGAACCGTGAACCATGATCCATGAACCATGAACCATGAACTGTGAACCATGATCCACGAACCATGAAATGTGATCTTTGAACTATTAACCATGATTCATGAACCATGGACCATGAATCATGGACCATGAACCATGAACCATGAACCATGAATCATGGACCATGAACCATGAACCATGAATCATGGACCATGAAACATGAACCATGAATCATGGACCACGAACCATGAACCATGAATCATGGACCATGAACCATGAACCATGAATCATGGACCATGAACCATGAACCATGAATCATGGACCATGAACCATGAACCATTAATCATGGACCATGAACCATGAATCATGGACCATGAACCATGAATCATGGACCATGAACCATGAATCATGGACCATGAACCATGAACCATGAATCATGGACCATGAACCATTATCCATTAACCATGAAATGTGAACCATGATCCATGAACCATGAACCGTGAACCATGAACCATGATCCATGAACCATGAACCGTGAACCATGATCCATGAACCATGAACCATGAACTGTGAACCATGATCCACGAACCATGAATCATGGACCATGAACCATGAACCATGAATCATGGACCTTGAACCATGAACCATGAATCATGGACCATGAACCATGAATCATGGACCATGAACCATGAATCATGGACCATGGACCATGAACCATTATCCATGATCCATGAACCGTAAACCATGAACCATGATAAATGATCCATGAACCATGATCAATGAACCATGAATCATGGACCATGAACCATTATCCATTAACCATGAACCTTGATCCATGAACCATGAACCATGAACCATGGACCATGAACCATTATCCATGAATCATGGACTATGATCAATGATCCATGAACCGTGAACCATGAACCATGAAACGTGATCTTTGAACTATTAACCATGATTCATGAACCATGGACCATGAACCATGTTCCATGAACCATGACCCATTAACCATCAAACATGATCCATAATCCATGAACCACGATCCATGAACCATGAACCATGAACCATGAACCATTATACATTAACCATGAACCATTATCCATTAACCATGAACCGTGATCCATGAATCATGATCCATTAACCATGAACCGTGATCCATGAACCATGGACCATGAACCATTATCCATGATCCATGAACCATGGACCGTAAACCATGAACCATGATCAATGAACCATGAATCATGGACCATGAACCATTATCCATTAACCATGAACCTTGATCCATGAATCATGAACCATGAACCATGAACCATGAATCATGGACCATGAACCATGAACTATGGTTCATGGTTCATGGTCCGTAAACCATGAACCATGAACCATGAACCATGAATCATGGACCATGAACCATGAACCATGGTTCATGGTTCATGGTCCGTAAACCATGAACCATGATCAATGAACCATGAATCATGGACCATGAACCATTATCCATTAACCATGAAACTTGATCCATGAATCATGAACCATGAACCATGAACCATGAAACGTGATCTTTGAACTATTAACCATGATTCATGAACCATGGACCATGAATCATGGACCATGAACCATGAACCATGAACCATGAACCATGAACCATGGACCATGAACCATTATCCATGAATCATGGACCATGGACCATGGATCATGGACCATGAACCATGAACCATTATACATTAACCATGAACCATTATCCATTAACCATGAACCGTGATCCATGAATCATGATCCATTAACCATGATCCGTGATCCATGAACCATGGACCATGAACCATTATCCATGATCCATGAACCATGGACCGTAAACCATGAACCATGATCAATGAACCATGAATCATGGACCATGAACCATTATCCATTAACCATGAACCTTGATCCATGAATCATGAACCATGAACCATGAACCATGAACCATGAACCATGAACCATGAACCATGAAACGTGATCTTTGAACTATTAACCATGATTCATGAACCATGGACCATGAATCATGGATCATGAACCATGAACCATGAACCATGAATCATGGACCATGAACCATGAACCATGAATCATGGACCATGAACCATGAACCATGAATCATGGACCATGAACCATGAACCATGAATCATGGACCATGAACCATGAATCATGGACCATGAACCATGAACCATGAATCATGGACCATGAACCATGAACCATGAATCATGGACCATGAACCATGAACCATGAATCATGGACCATGAACCATGAACCATGAATCATGGATCATGAACCATGAATCACGGACCATGAACCATGAACCATGAATCATGGACCATGAACCATGAACCATTAATCATGGACCATGAACCATGAACCATGAATTATGGACCATGAACCATTATCCATTAACCATGAACCGTGATCCATGAACCATGAACCATGGACCATGAACCATTATCCATGATCCATGAACCGTAAACCATGAACCATGATAAATGATCCATGAACCATGATCAATGAACCATGAATCATGGACCATGAACCATTATCCATTAACCATGAACCTTGATCCATGAACCATGAACCATGAACCATGAACCATTATCCATGAATCATGGACTATGATCAATGATCCATGAACCATGCACCGTGAACCATGAACCATGAAACGTGATCTTTGAACTATTAACCATGATTCATGAACCATTGACCATGAACCATGTTCCATGAACCATGACCCATGAACCATCAAACATGATCCATAATCCATGAACCACGATCCATGAACCATGAACCATGAACCATGAACCATGAACCATGAACCGTGAACCATGAACCATTATACATTAACCATGAACTATTATCCATTAACCATGAACCGTGATCCATGAACCATGATCCATAAACTATGAACCATGATCCATGACCCATGAACCATCAACCATGATCCATAATCCATGAACCATGATCTATGAACCATGAACCATGATCCATGAACCATGAACCGCGAACCATGATCCGTGAACCATGAACCGTGAACCATGAACCATGGACCATGAACCATAAACCATGATCCATATTCCATGAACCGTAAACCATGAACCGTGAACCATGAACCATGAACCATAATCAATGATCCATGAATCATGAACCGTGAATCAAGAACCATGAATCGTGATCCATGATCCATGATCCATGATCCATGATCCATGATCCATGATCCATGAACCATGAACCGTGAACCATGGGGATCGAACCCAAGACCTCTTGCGTAGCAGTCGCGATTGGGACCACTAGATTAACGAGGCAGTCTAGGCAGGCATATACATAGGTTGATAGCAAGCATATAATGTAACTGAGAAACATGTGTGTTACACATACAAAGTGCGGTGATTTTTCTTTAATGTGGGTAAGCTTAAATACATTACAATTATGTACACAGTGCACTGCAGAAGTCGTAGTATTAGTGCCTCGCTGGCTTGTCTACTTGCCAGCATGAATAGGTCAGCATGATTGGGGAAGTACTCCAACAGAATATCGACGTCAAGTAGCAGTATGCATACTACTGCGTTTCGTACGGCGAGTGTGATGCGCCGGATTCCTCAATAAGTCCACTTCCTTCTCCTTTTCTCTTTTCCCCTTCCTTTTCCTAAAATAGGCTCGGTATGTCATCTGCAACCCCTTTGGTATTGTATATATCCATGAGCGGCGACAACTATTTACCATCAGGTAGATCGTTTGCCGATTTATCCCTTAAAAAGATATTTGAATGTTTTTGGTAGCTAGCGCTTTGGGAGCGAGTGGTTTTTCCTTTACGACCGTAGCAGTAGTAGTGGGACAAGTGGCGCAGAGACAAGTTGCAACATGGTCGGCGCTCGCCGCCCTTTCCCCACACCTCAAGCCTCACACGGCACAGTGCTATAAATAGAACTGCAGACGACGCCCGGCCTTCTCTCCTGCTGCAGCTATACCAGTTGAGTGCCGCCCTCTACTGGTCGGACCATGCCTCGAAGCCAGAGCTTAACTCCTATGCGACTTGTTTTATTTAAAGTGTTGTTCTTCTATTCTTGGCGTGTGATCTATCTCCACTAAATAATCAGTCCCTTGGTCGTACATAGTCCTAAAACGTGATCACCACGCTACAAAGTCTATAAAAAATACCTGATCCACACAACCAGGAAAGCCAATCGTTCAGCAATATAGCTCCAATCTAGGCTTTATAGCCGATATAGTGTGAATCGTCTCTTATAGCAGTCGTTAATTCTCACAGATAACAGTTACGGTGTGCGGTCATGAATCGAAACGCAAATGATCCATTCCGTGAATTACTGGTGTTGATATTAAAGCTTTACTTGTTTGCAGTCGCGATTACAGAGAACTACATAACAGTACTCCCAATTTATTTTCAATTGTATTTCCACATTTTTTTTTACTGTTGAAAATATTTAGTTAGGTTTGCTTCAGATCAGTAATGTCTGGATTCAATGCCGAAGCATTTCAAAGCACTAAAACTTGAGGACTGTTAATGAACTTGAATAAACTGAACCTGATGCTATAGTCCTAACACAGTACAATATATACAGTGATGCTAATCTAATTTAGATCAACATATTTTTAGTGATTACTAGTGACTATAGTGACAACTTACCAAATTTGAATGAGACCACCTCAGGAGCACATACATTCAAATAAATAACTTTGATAGAAATGTGTTTGTATCGTCAATTATACTGGAATACATCTGCGTAACCCCTTTCGAGTGTACAGTCGTAATGATATGCTGTGTGATTGCGTAATCAATGCATAGTTTATGCGGGAGCAGCAATCGCGGTTGTTTTGCTGTCATTTTTGAAGAGTTCCGTAGTCTGTCTCCGAAACTCATCATCAGATCTATATACAATTTAAAGGGAAACATTTTGGACCCCTTTCAAACAAAAAATAATTTTGTAAGTCCGTCTAGGTAATATGATGGAGGTATGCTCGAACATACACAAAAAGAAATATAAACATCCGAATTGATAACTTCCTTCTTTTTGAAATCGGTTAATATCTTTGCCAAGTTTACAGTAGGTTTGGCTGACATGGATTTAAATCACACGATAAGCGTAAAAAAGAAACAGCAGAGTGACTAAAAGTTATCAAACGAACGATATAGAGCAAGTTGACGGTCCTGCATGAAATATTGGGGCACTCTCCTCAACTGTGACCGTGGACTTTTGATGAATTGGAAACAAGTTGGACTATTGGATTAAGTAAAGAGAAATTTGGACATTGTCTTCAATTGTTTGTGATTATTTAAGACTTAAGAGTAGTTAGCTACTTATTTATTATTATCCGAAAACCAGCTAATGTCGCAGCATTATGCTGAGATAGGGGCCTGTTCTGATCTCGTGCCGTTACTGTTTTTTTTACTTTTTAATTAGTTTGTATTTTTTTTATTGTACCAAATCAGAATAAAAAGTTTTCATTCTTTCTATTCACGCCTGAAACACAGGATTACCTAGTTCAGACACATATTATATACTATACCCTATTTATAATTTGTGTTTATTTATTTATTTTATTTATTTATTTATAGTTAATTAACACGGTACAACACCAATTACATTAATTAACTTAGAAAGAAACACAATATATACAAAAACTATACAATGTAGCCCATTTTATATAACAGACAATTATTCGCTACGTACTAACATGGAACAGTGGACACCCTCGCGTACTGTTTCTCACAGAACATCAAACATACTCGCATTATTTTACTCCATTCGTCCGCAAACACATCGCATTCAGAGTTGGCCGTCAAGAGGGCATTGAGCATCCTTAAAGTGCGACATACCGGCGACTCAGATCTGGCGACAGTTCTACAAGGCAGCAGCGCGAACAGATTGTGCCGACGACTTTGCCGGCGACTTTATGTATAACCTAGTTTTATTACTTTAAGCAAAATAATGTTTTTCTGAATAAAATATAATATTAATTATGACAATGCTTTTGCAATTCTTGGACATTATGTTTCGGATGGATATTAGAGGAAAAATAAATCTGAATTGAAATAGCATAACACTGTTATTTAAATGATTAGGGTCATTAGAGATTTTTTTAATAATAATAAAAACTTTATTACATAAACTTACATTATGACTGCCTCATTAGTCTAGTGGTCCTAAGTGCGACTGCTACGCTAGAGGTCCTGGGTTCGATCCCCAGGTCGAGCAAAGTGTTATTTGGGTTTTTCTATGAAATTCTCAGTAGCAGCTCGGAGTCTGGATTTGTGCCCGGTTAATGGCAATAGGCTCGCCCCCTATTACATGGGACCTAAACATACCGGCGAAATGCGGGTGTACATTAGTACACCTCTGCCTAACCCTTCGGGGAAAACAGGCGTGATGGTATGTTTATGTTATGTTATTAAAATCGGTTAAGTACTTTCAGAGTTTATCGATTACAAACAAATGTTTCCTCTTTAGTTCCTCTATCCTATCCTTTATTAGTATAAATCAGATTGGAAAATACGTATTGGATTTACCTATTTTATGCCAAAAAAACCAATAATATAATAAATTACTTATCTACTTAGAAAAAAATACATGTAACATCTACGCTCTTTCAAAAATAAAACCTTTTTCATACCTAACATTATTCAAGCTCTCGCCCCAGTATTATAATAAAAATATAAATAAATAAACATCCCGAACTAGCAATATTCGATAAGAGCAATCGTGGTACCACCGGGATCCTACCACTACAGTTTACGGCCTCCACAACTTAGGGTAAGAGATTTATTAAACCTGACCTTACCTGGAAATAGAAAAGGAATTTTCGCCCGAAAAAATTGGCCGCACAATATTTTAGTGGGTGCTGGCGTATAGTACGCAATGAAAAGTTTTTTGTGGTTTATGTTGGTATGTGGTGAGATGTTTTATGTCTGTGTACCTTAGTTTTTATCTAAAAGAAAGTGTAATAGGTACTGAAAGACAAAAAAGGTTAGTCTAAGCGTTTTACTCATTCTGTTGGACATAATGTTTTTTACTCTGATTCAGAAGATACGTTTATGTTTTTTTTTAAATATTGTATCTTAATCTTAATAAGTGACAGCCTAGTGATCCGACTATTGGACTGCCAATTAAAACATCTCGACTTCGCAACCAAGGCACGTAAAATTAATACGCACATGATTTATAAGTCATGTGAAGAAGAAAGAAAAATTATTTATTTCCGCCCAAAACGTGCATGTGCATATTAATAATGAAAAATGAGGCGCTTAAACGGAAACGAAAAGGAAAAATTCGTAACCTGCATACCTGAGAGATTTTCTTTATGGCGTCTGCCAACCCGTAATAGGCTTACATCGTGAACTTCCATTCTGAAAGTAGACCCGTGCCCAGCAGTGGGATAGAAAATGCGTTGATGATGATGACAGTTTTTTCAGAAAACTTTCCGCCTATTACGCTTAAGTTTTTTATGGGATAATTTTTGCTTATTTTTTATTATTTTTTAGCATGAAATATTTACAAAGATATGGATTTTCTAATTAAAGAAAATTCCTAGTGGAAGAAAAATTCGATCTCAGGCAGGGTTTGAACCTGCGTCTCTCTGGTTAAGTACACCAGACGCTTTCCAGCTAAGCTACCGAGACCACGAGTGGTCTCGGTCTTTAATTAGAAAATCCATATCTTTGGGATAAGTTTTTTTAAACTTCCTAGTACTCCTATGCTAGATGATCTAGTATCAATTTTTTAGGTTAGCAAAGAGCTATAAGATTTTTCTATGAAATTCTCAGTAGTAACTCAGAGTGGATTTGTGCCCAGTTAATGTCAATAGGAACACTTTATTGTTTATTATTATTACCTATAGTTCTAAATGCATATTATTATGTGCGAAATGAAAGTACGTTTAGGAGGGTAAGGTGAATTATATTACCCTATCTTTAAGCCCCAACACAGTTGGGTAATTAAAACACAACCTAAATAAACTGACGACGTAGGGTCAACTTAATTACTAATAACACACATCAACGCAATCACTTAACCTTTTGTCAACCATTGTTTATACACGCTTAACTGTTTATTAGCCCGAAAGGTACTTAAGATAGTAATTCCCGATATTGTCCGAAACGCTACCGTGCAGCCACAAAAGGGAGATAAAATCAAGTGTAATGGCAACCCTAGGAGGCGAAGGGGCCCATGGGCGGTCTAGTGTTATGAATCAGCTGACGTTTACTGGCCATTTATTTGGCCATGATCAATAGATATCGGGAAAATAGTGTGGAAAGTTGTTAACGTCGGTTATGAAAGAAAATTGAGAGGTCATGTTACCCATTTGGGGTAAGCGTTGGCGTTTGAATTTGGAATATGATCAGTTTTTTTAAAGCTTTCAATATATAAAGGTTTTATATAATTTGTATCATATTTTTTACTCGGTTTTATCATTACCTACATCCTATCTGGCCATCATTCTTGTAGTCTCTGAAGGTTCTTTAAGGTATATTATAGGTTAAGGTATATTATAGACTGCCTCGTTAGTCTAGTGGACCCAATCGCGACTGCTACGCTAGAGGTCTTGGGATCGATCCCCAGGTCGAGCAAAGTGTTATTGGGTTTTTCTATGAAATTCCCAGTAGCAGCTCGGAGTCTGGATTTGTGCCCGGTGAATGGCAATAGGCTCGCCCCCTATTACATGGGACCTAAACATACCGGCGAACTGTGGGTGTACATTAAGTACACCTCTGCCTAATCCTTCGGGGAATACAGGCGTGATGGTATGTTATATTCATGTTATGTTATAGGTTCCATGTAATATGGGCAAATTGATGTCGACCTGGGATTCGAGTCCAGGACCTCAAGTCACACTTAAGATCACTAACCCAATGAGGCAGTTAGTATTATAAAACATAATGTTATAATAAGCCAAAGTTAAATAGTACAATTGAAGTCCAGCCTTTACTGGATAAGTATACCTAGCTTAATGTGTAGCTGTGCATATGTACATCTATACTTTATATTATTTCATTCTATGTTTGTGTCGACATAAAACACATGTTTAATTTGAAGAAATAAAAATAAAACATGTGAAATGTAATCAGAATTCTCATCTAGTGAAGAGAGCAGATTTGACCAAGATTTTCTTATCACTTCGCTTCCTTAAAAATCTTGGGACTTCGAAAAATAATGAGTGAGAATCAGAGTTCATTACAAAGGTCCCTCTTCTCTGCGATTACCATGGCAAAGGAGATTTTTAGATGAGAACAGGATAAAATCTAAACAATTCAAAAACGCTCGGCATAAAAGAAATGCCGTCGTTTTATTCTCAAGAGTCAAAAAGTTAAGAAAAATGTTGAATGAATTTTAAAAAAATATTAAAAGCCTACACAGTGATTTTCACCTGAATCGTTATTTCAATCTTAAATGAACCAACACTGTATTAATGTAACATACATACATACATACCATCACGCCTGTATTGCCCGAAGGGTTAGGCAGAGGTGTACTAATGTACACCCACATTTCGCCGGTATGTTTAGGTCTCATGTAATAGGGGGCGAGCCTATTGCCATTAACCGGGCACAAATCCAGACTCCGAGCTGCTACTGGGAATTTCATTGAAAAATCCAATAACACTTTGCTCGACCTGGGGATCGAACCCAGGACCTCTAGCGTAGCAGTCGCGCTTAGGACCACTAGACTAATGAGGCAGTCATGTAACATATACACCATAATAAGCTATGCCTAATTCTCTGCAAATTCTCTATAATCCTGTTTAAGTTATATTATCTTATAGGAAACTTATATGCCAATTTTCAAGCTTCTTAGCCGAGTAGATTCAGCGATTTCGTGACATATCAATTTTTGATTCGTATTTCATTTTAGATAAAATTGTAGTGTGTGTGGATTGTAAGAAACTTAAAAATCAGAAAGAGACATTTCTGATTTAAGAACAAAGATACTAAGTATCTCTTGGTATACCACTTGCGGTAAGGTAAGCTTATTTTTTAATCTACAGTACAAGATCTTCGCGGAATACATTATATTGCCTACCAACCATGACGCTTGCGGACGCTGCCGGCATACAAATTAGATGCCAAAATCTTACGAGACACCTCCACACGAATTTCAACTGTGCGACTTAAAAATAGGGTGCAATTTCCGCTTATTAGTGGTCTTCTATCTGAAGGGAGTCATCATCGTTAAAACCTAATCGAGTACAAGTCCTCATTATGCTAAACAGCTGAAAGTCTTCATTAGAAAGTCGCCGCTTCGTAACCGAAAGAATTATGCGTTATTTTTTAATATATTTTCTTAATATATTCCCTTGCTGGACCCGATTGGCGGCCGTAATAGCCAATTACCAAAGATTTTATAATATAAATCTTTTTTTTTGTGAAGAATGAAAATGGTCGTGTTAACGAGGGGTAATTTTGTCCCCATTTTGGGTCGTAAGTCAACAGTAAATGCGTTACTGAAATGTTAATGGAGTTATGTGGTAATTCATGCAACTGATGCAATATTGGCTTGATTGCGGGGATCAGTTTTGTATAATTTAATATTCAATTAAATAATTGAGCCGTTATTTGATTTTGGATCGTGTAGCTCTTAAATATTTTTTTTTTCTATAGACAAGCTTTTGTGGTCCGTCATATTGGATTTAGAATGACGTCACTTAGCTAGCAAGGCATTGTCATCCAAACTAAATGTCTATGCAAAATGTTTGCTGAATCGGTTAAGAAAAATGCTTTAAAATTCAGTCATAAGATTTGCTCTGAACTAACATACATACGTATATTATTACACCTTTAATAAAAGCTTGTAAAAAGGCTTAAAAATGTTAGGTAGGTACTTATATAAACGAGCAAGAGGGAAACGTATCACGTACCGTTAATGGGTTTAGATCTATAGCTGTGATCAAAGCAATCTTTCGCCCTGTCTACGGCAAGGTATAATCTTTGTCTTGCAATTCAAACAAAATTATGTATCCAAAAAAGACCACGCGGCTATCATATTCAACATAATTCCTTGCCTTAACTCCTTCAGCAGATGACTTGTATAAAGGTGCAGCTAATAAATAGATCTATCTAATCGAAAGTCAATCTCTTATTTCTCAAGTTATTGTTAGCTATAAGTTAAGAATCAATATCTCTTAAAGATTTAAACTATTGACCTTCTTTATCCTATTCTGTAAGGTGGTCTCTGATCACTTTAGTTATTCTGAAACGCGATCTCTGATTTCTCTAGTTATTCTGTAAAGCGGTCTCTGATTTATCTAGTTATTCTAAAAGACGGCCTATAATTTTTGATCTCTAATTATCAGAACCTTCAGAGAAGGAAAAGATCATCAGAATGTGTGAAAGAGATTCGCTCTTTCACACATTCTGATGATCTTTTCCTTATATATGCCTGCGTTATAAATTTTCAAAAAAAAAACCTACCTTACAATAAATCACTAATCCATAGGACGCTAATGAATCCATGATGGAATCTCTCCTATAAACCGTATATTGGTTTATTTGCACCACGGTTGATATATAGCGTTTTGAAAACTGATCGGTGCTGTCAAAGTACCGAAATTCAATTTCGCCGAAATGATTTATGAATTCAACTGTAACCGTTCAGAATATTAATAGCGTATAATTTATCCAATCAAATATTATGTCATTTAATAAAGTACTAATAAACTGTGTTGTAAATGCAAATGCAACTATTAATTTAGTAACCTGGAATTGGAAATACCAAGTAATCTTTATCTATGGATATCAGTAATACCCTGGGCTAAGAGCAGCTTAGGACAGGTTAGGTTTTAAACAAACTTTTTCTTTACTTGATATTATGAACACCTAACAGAAAGTAGTAGTAGGTGGAAGGAGATAGTATTTAATAGAATAATTATTCTGAAATCATGATTATTGACCCAATTTTCTTTAGCGGACATGAATTCTTGTGTTATGTGTGTAGTTCGAAATATGTCATGCAGTTACCCTATTTTGAAATACCAGTATTGTCCAGATATATCTAAATCTAAATTATTTCTTTTAGAAGCTCAAAAACCATAATAAACAATATCAACTCATGATTAAGCCTGGTTCGTCCCTTATATTAGAGGCAACACAAATTATATTAGCTCCTGTCATTTTCAAACGTGAATTCATCAGAAACTACGTTTTTGCCCACATGGTTTGACTGGAAGCTGATTTGAACACAATGTTGAGGGCAGACTATGATAATAATGAGGCTCATCTCAATATCAATGAGCCCTTAACATCAAAACAGAATCCACCCCGTCACAGTACATTTCTTGCCGTGATTGCAAATAGCAAGTACGTGATCGTGAAGCGAATTGAGACTCAGTGCTCTGCTTACCATGAACACTGTAATAGCGACTTCATTTGCATGTTTTATGCTAGCTTCGAACACAAAATGATTCCTAGGAATTTGTAATCAAGTTCGGTTTGAGCTTGATTGTAGATGGATGAGCGAAACTGCCGCTTAGAGCAGAAAAAGTAACGTTAATATTTGCTTGAAAATTTTTTCGCGCTGAATTAATAAAAACAAAAAACACTTTAGTTTAAAGATTATAGAGTAGGTCATCCAAAGAGGTACAGTTCACAAAAGAGAAAGGAATGAAGGTATCGAATGACATCTATGTTTTGACTGTGAATGTGTTATGTAGTACCTATAACGCAATATCTGTAAAAACGCAAGTTTTGTTAGCTGCCAACATACTAAAACATTTGGCATTTGGCAAATGTTGTCGTAGGTGACGCTAGTTTTCAATAGATAACTGAAATTATGATAAGAATACTGAAACAGATGTGTCTTTTCGTTGTTATAATTATTAAGTCTAACATATCATCACGCCTGTGAGGGCTGAAGGGTATTAGTTAGTATTAGGTCTAATTTTAGTATTAAAAATATTTTTTAGTAATAATAATTTTAGTAAAATTTGCAGTCAAGAAATTATCAATCAGTTATATAAGATACCATAACCAAATATATAACAGAAATACTGCTGAACTTTGATATTTACCACCTGTATATATGAAAGTAGAACAGGATAAACCGATTTATTAGTAGACGCGGCAACAATTTTATATCCGCTCGCTACATCGTAGGAATCGAATAAAGTGAATATTTTCTTCGGCAGCCTTTCGAGATATTGCTCTCGGGTTCATTCGAGATTTTTCCGATTCATAATCGATTCGGATTGCGATTTTGTGTCGTGCTTTTATTTTGTTTCAGTTAGGTGTGATGTTCTGCAAGTTAATAGCCATTAGATTTACTCGTAGTTACAAACAATAGAAAGATTGTATCATGTGTACCTATGTTAGAAAAATATAACTTTAATACTAAATACCTAGTATATAAACATAATTTCAACAAAGTTAATAGCAAACAGGTACATTTTTGGAATTGTAAATTGTTGTTTTTAATGACATTTAAAGTTATTCTCATCATGATTATCATTAACCCATTATATTTTCCCACTGCTGGGCATGGGTCTCCTTTTTAAATAAGAGGGATTAAGCCAGTCCACCTCTCTGGGTCGATGCGGGTTGGCAGACTTCACACGCTGTCGAGAAAATTAGACATTCAGGTTTCCTCACGATGTTTTCTTTCACCGTTTAAGCGCGTGATAATTAATTTTATTAATACTCGTACGTACATGACTTCAAATAGAGAGAGAGACTTGGCAGTCCAACGGTTATATCACTAGGCTATCACTGCGCGCAAGTTACTCAAAAGTTATGCTTTTCAATACTTATACGTCACTGCTGGACGTAGGCCTCCCCTAGTGTGCGCCATTTACCCTGTCCTCCGCTTTTCGTATCAAGTTTCTGCCAGCAACCTTTCGCAAATCATCACTTCATCTTGCCGAAGGGCGTCCTTCGTTTGCCGAGTCGCAGTCTCGACTCGAGAACGTTGGTTGGTTCCGGAACCATTGGTTGTCGGTTCTTCTACAGATATAGCCAGCCCTCAGCCACTTATGTTTCATCATCATCATCAACCCATTACATTGTCCCACTGCTGGGCACGGGTCTCCTCTCAGTAGGAGAGGGATTAGGCTATAGTCCGCCACGCTAGCCTACTGCGGGTTGGCAGACTTCACACGCCGTAAAGAAAATCTCTCAGGCATGCAGGTTTCCTCACGATGTTTTCCTTCACCGTTTAAGCGCGTGATAATTAATTATTAATACGCACATGACTTCGAAAAGTCAGAGGTGCGTGCCTTGGATTCGAACTCGAGACCTTTGACTTGTCAGTCCAATGGTCATATCACTAGGCTATCACTGCACACTTATGTTTGCTAATCCGGTAATATATATTAACCCCACACTATAATTATTACATATTTATAAAACGTTCTGACAGAAATTGCTATAATAAAGAAGCAAAATTTGAGGTTCTTTCGTTTAGGCTAACTATAAAGATATTTACGTTAATAAAACACAAGTGGTCTGGCTATTAGGTGATTACATTATTTATATTATGTCTCGTAGTTTTTTTCTCCTAAGCAGTGACAAAAACCAGAATTTCATGTCTTCAACTCCTATGATATTAGTCATCATCATTAACCTATGGAACGTGTCCTGAATAGCAGGCTCCTGGCGTATCTAGAATCGAATGACCTCCTCAGTGACCGACAATATGGTTTCCGCCGGAATCGGTCTACTGGTGATCTTCTAGTATACGCCACACACATCTGGAGTGAGGCCATCGAGAAATATGGAGAAGCACTTGCGGTTTTTCTTGACATCTCTAAGGCCTTTGACAGGGTTTGGCACGACGGCCTTATAAACAAGCTGTCCAGTTTTGGTTTGCCCTCTGGTTTCTGCGTATGGATATCGGACTTTCTGAGGAACCGATCTATTCGAGTGGTGATTGATGGCCGCTCATCTGATCAAATGGCGATTAATGCCGGTGTTCCTCAGGGATCGGTACTCTCTGCAACCCTTTTCCTGCAGCACATCAACGATCTGCTCAAACCCGGTAACTATGGGTACGCAGACGACAGCACTGTTGTAGAGAGT
This sequence comes from Subacronicta megacephala, assembly GCA_958496365.1. Taxonomy (NCBI): domain Eukaryota; kingdom Metazoa; phylum Arthropoda; class Insecta; order Lepidoptera; family Noctuidae; genus Subacronicta; species Subacronicta megacephala. Next base: position 699,312 of record OY292516.1, read on the forward strand.
TACATGTCCAACGCACGAGCCAGTGAGGCCGACATCCGGTCTCAAAGAGAGGCCATGGTCCAGCGCTTGAACCTTTCCCTTAAGGCGGTCTCTGAGTGGGGCGATGCCAATCTGGTAAGGTTCAATGCTGCCAAGACCCAGGCGTGTCTATTCTCCGCGAAACGGAGACCATTCAATCTGGCTCCTACTTTCCGAGATGTAACCGTGCCGTTTTCAGACCATCATGAGCTTCTTGGTATTTCTCTAGCACCAACACTCAACTTTGGCTCCTACATTGAGTCTAAGGCTCAATTAGCCGGTAAAAAGCTGGGTATCCTCTCGAGGGTGCGACAATACTTCACGCCGGAACAGTTGCTGTCACTATACCAAGCACAGGTTCGGTCGTGCATGGAGTACTGTTCGCACCTTTGGGATGGATCGGCTAAATACCAGCTTGAGGCATTGGAGTCCATTGAGAAGAGAGCCAAGAAGCTAATTGGCAATGATGCACTTTGCAATGCCAAACTACAAAGCCTTGAGCATCGGCGCAAAGTTGCATGTCTTTCTGTCTTTTACCGGTTACATTTCGGAGAGTGTGCATCGGAACTACATGATATAGTTCCACCATCCCCGTTCCACTATCGGACGAGCAGAGCTACGGCAAGGCGCCACCGCTACATGGTGGAAGTGCCTATATCTCGCACGAAACGTTTTGCGTCTACATTTATAGTGCGTACTGCTTTTTGTGGAACTCGTTACCGGAATATTTGTTCCCTGAGACCTACAATTTGGGTGTCTTCAAGACGAGAGTGAATAGGTACCTTCTAGGCAAGCGCGCTCCATCGTAGACCACTTCGATGCTTAACATCAGGCAAGTTGTGGTCAAGCGTAAGCCTATCAGTGATAAAAAAAAAAAAAACCCATTGTGTCACTTTTGGGCACAAGTCTCTCAGGATAAGAGGGTTGTTATTAAAGGATTCGCTCACAACATTTGAAACGTCCAGAATCCCGCACATTTTTCAGTCTCGAAAATCTCGGGATTATAATTTTGCTATCCGGAGATTTTCGTTCGGAAGTGATCCTTGATCGATTCAAGGCATCCGAATAAAATTGTTTCTTGTAAGTAATAGATTTCTGTCACATCAAAGTCATTCGAAACATATAAAGTTTGGACTGTCGATTCCCAGAAATCTTGGAATATATTCTAAGAATAGTGAAGATATGAGAATATTGAGGTGTAATCGTGCACGGCGGGCGCTCCGCCTCGTAAAACACGTTTTTACGACAAATTACCGAGGTAACGCGATTTCGGAACGTTACATCCCTCTTTTGACAATAATCTTGTGTGAATGTATGGTTTTATTTCGACGTATGTTACCATTAGGCTGGTCGTTTTCAAAACAATTTAGTAAAGTATTAGTATTACATTATATAATATTGTCCGTTTCATTAGTCTAGTGGTCCTAAGCGAGACTGCTACGCTTGAGGTCCTAGGTTCAATTCCCCGGTAGATCAAAGTGTTATCAGGGTTTTCTATGAAATTCTCAGTAGCAGCTCAGAGTTTGGAATTGTGCCCGGTTAATGGAAATAGGCTCGTGCCCCATTCATGGAACCTAAAATTGACGAAAATGTCGAAACACCTCTGTTTAACCCTCCGAAAAATACAGGCGCGATGGTATGATATAACATAGTGCACATTATATGCAAAAAAATTAACATACTATGCGGCATTTTAAGTGCGTAATTCAAATAATAATTTGTCAAGGGATCGTTAACGTAGTAACCTGAATTCGAATATACCTTTTAGGTAATTTTCAGTGGCCTATGTTGGGATTTGTGCTCGAATAATGACTCGGGCTTGCCCGAATCACGTAGCGTGATGCATGAACCATGATTCGATTGCTAGATGTGGTAGGCTTGTAACGTAGTGTAAAGGGTTGCCTCAGTGACGTCACTTCCCACCCTATCGGCTCATTAATTAATCGGAGATAAGTTGGATAGTGTTGAGTCATAGAATTCCAATTCAGACTGTCCAAATCCAGGCCATTTGCCTGTCATTTTGATTCTAGGGGATTAGGTAGAATTTAATCAAGACGATGGCTAAGTGGTAACGGGCGCGATTTACTAGGAGTAGGTCGAAGGTTCGAACCCAGGTAGGCTCTTTACTGTAAATTATTTCATTACTGCTGCTCCCAAAACGGCGAAGAAAAACATCGTGAGAAAACCGGTAGGTATATCCTAGAACTAAAAATTCAAAGACATGCGACATCTCCGCACTGGGCCTGCATGGTGGATTACGGCCCACTTCCTCTTACTGTGAGGCATGTCAAAAACATTTGAACTTAAGACCGTAAATATTGTTCTATCTATAGGTACCTACTGCATCAGTACCTATTATGTAACAATATTTAAAGGTAAAGAGTGCAGTGATAGCCTAGTGATATGACCATTGGACTGCCAAGTCAAAGGTCTCGAGTGCGAATCCAAGGCACGCACCTCTAACTTTTCGAAGTTATGTGCGTATTAATAATAAATTATCACGCGCTTAAACGATGAGGGAAAACATCGTGAGGAAACCTGCATGCCTGAGAGATTTTCTTGACGGCATGTGAAGTCTGCCAACCCTCAGTAGGCTAGCGTGCCGGACTATAGCCGTACTGAGAGGAGACCCGTGCCCAGCAGTGGGACAATGTAATGGGTTGATGATGATTTAAAGGTCAGTAACAAGGCTGATGTATTAAATAGGTACTTACCAATCTTTTTATCTATTGTGGTGACTGGTCGACTTGCTGGCTATCGTGTCTCAAATATTATTATTTTTATTTTTTTCCTTTCACGAGTTGACTGAGTTGCCTTGTAGGTCATAGTTATCATGCATAGTATTATTATTAATGTACACTGTACCATACAAAATGTAAATGTGAGTACTATGTCGGTTTTAACTCGTATAACATTTATTTATATTAAAGATTTCTGAAAGTTTTGAGTATTTCCCATGACCTACGCAAATGTCTTGCTGATCTGGTATCGTTGTGCGTCGGGTCGTTGGGCTCCCTAAAAAATGGTTGAGCTACACGATGACTGATGTATGCGTTCCGTCAGTTAGGACAGGTCAACTCAAAGCTGGTATGGTTCTTTCTTCAAAAGGCCTGTTCAGATTTTGCCCTACATTGAACTCGCATATAATATAACTATTGTCTGGACTTTAAAAGAGACCATGATTCTCTGAGTTTGTTTCGACGTTTCTTCTCAGAGGTCGTCAGATAGGAAACGTCGACGCCATCTAGTTAAAAAAAATATGTAAAAAAACGACTTGTAAAAGTGTCTTAAAAGATCTATTTACAGAAATAAATATCATTTCATTTCATTTCATTTCATATTGATACAAAGATAGGCATGTATTTAATACCTTCGAAAATGTGACCTGTGATGTCGTGTCTATTAGCAATAAAGATAAAAATGCTGATGAATAAGGGTATGTTTAATGACGCTTGTTGATTAATACTGACGCCAGGCCCACCGTTTAATGGTGCATTTGTATAATGAACTATATATTGTGTATGTTGAACTAGCTAGGTATATATGTAAAAATGTGTATGTGTTTGTATGATCGCTATCCAAAACAATTGTACTGATTTCAATTAAATTTTCAACGACTGAGCCTGTGAATTTTGTAGCAATCAGATAAAAAAAATGTATCTACTAAGATATACAAATTATAATATTCATAGTAACTCTATCTGTTTGTTTGTTTCTTGTTCACGCTTAAACCGTTGCACTGATTTCGATTAATTTTGATGAAGAGATAGATTGGATCTCAGTTAATTATATAGGCTACCTTTTGTCTCTGAAACTCTTTTGGGATGCGAATACAGAATACATAAATATATAAATTAAACAAGTGCGTTTGTAGAAATAAGTATCTATAACAACTGTATCAGTATTTTTTATTAAATAAAAAAATAATGTAGACATAATTAGATATAATAAAAATATTTACCTATATTGAACCTATGTAAAATCTAATATTATATATTTATTAAAAAATACCTTAATTAGTACAAGAGTATGAATCTATGTCCGTTATTGTAGTCGGTTAAATCTGGTAAAGTTATGTTTTATTATGCATTAATCGTAAACTGCAAAGTTAAGTCAAGCATTTTCGCAAAACTCACTCAAAATAAATTAACTCTGACGTTAAAGTAGTGATTTCCATACTATTTATTCATTGAACATTTAAAACAGCGCCTTTTTCTATTTGTACGTCACTTACACAGTTATCACTGACACGTTTAAATGACACATATAAGAGGATAGGTAGACGAAACTGGCGCTGCAGAGTTGAAATAAAAAAGCACAGTTGAATCTAAAAACTATATTATTCAACATATAGGACTATCGTCATAATCATCATCATCAACCTATATATTGTCCCACTACTGAGCACGGGTCTCCTCTTAGAATGAGAAGGATTAAGCTAAAGTCCGCCTCGCTAGCCTACTGCGGGTTGGCAGACTTCACACGCCATCGAGAAAATCTCTCAGGCATGCAGGTTTCTTCACGATGTTTGCCTTCACCGTTTAAGCGCGTGATAATGAAGTATTAATACGCACATGACTTTGAAAAGCCAGAGGTGCGTTTCTTGGATCGGTCATATCACAAGGCAATCACTGGCTACAGGACTATTATAGTTTCCCAAGTTTTCCTTAGATTCTATCTACCCTAACAGACTAAATGCATCAGTGCATGTACCTTTAAGAAGGTATAGCTTATAATTTCCCATTCAAAAGTCACGACCGAATAGGTTGTTAAATAATACACTCATTTAAAATTTTGTTTTATAGTTTGCAGAACAATGTAGCATGAAAATAAAATCTGAATTCCACAATAAACGTAACATATTTACAATAATCGTACAATATTTAATAAATTTCTACATAAATGACGGCAAATAAAAAATGTATATCATCAAATTAACACATTACGTAACAAAATACAATGTTAAACAAAATAACAAAACGCCAAATAATTAACATCAAACACTAGAATAGAGCAAAACACTTATGCACTAAAATGTTAGTAAAAGCCACGCCAATTATCACAAGCTGTATGTAACATTGCAGAGTTCGCTCAATGCTCTGAGTCGAGACCGTCGTACGACACACTAACAGTCGGCACACGTTTAGTTATTAAAATGGTAATTACGAGCACACGCCGTTTGAGCTGTAATACGGGAACACAGTGACGTCACGTGTTACGTTTAATATTCTCAGTTTACGAAAGCGATGATTTACGTACGTCGTCGTAATGCGATCTTGTAGGTTTTTACCTACTAGCTAGGCATTTTAATTGTATGGCTGAGTTTTTTGAAAACAGTGTGAATAGATACATTTGAGTTACGATTTGAGCCTGGTTAATGGCAATAGGCTCACCCCCTATTACATGGAACCTAAGCAATGTGAGTTTACATTAGTACACATTTACCTAACCCTTTGGGGAGTACAGGTGTGATGATATTTAAAAAAAAATCATAATTATTGTGACAACAACACACAACGGCTAGTCTCAAAAATTCTCTGTCAGAAGAAACATTATGCCTGAGCTGGGAAATGATCTTAGAACCACTCACGCCAATGAGACAGCGGAGAGTAATATCCTACGCTTCTTCACAAAAGGCTTCAACACAAGTTAAACGCTGAATTTCAGTTAGCAACACCAGAGTTTAGCTAATAAAGCGACAGCTAAACTTGTAACACTGCAGTTTGGTCTAAACTAAAACAATCTGCAAACGATGGTAAACCACTTAGTCCTGTAGCTTTAGGCTTGTACACTCATTATTTAGGTTCGAAATTTTTGGTAGTAGATTTTAATATCAACATTTCAAAAGACATCATGGTCGTAATTCATCATCAGTCGTCCACTGCTGGACCTAGGCCTCTCCCAGAGAGTCTTAGCCAGCTACCTTCCGCAAGTCGTCACTCCATCTGGCTGGCAGGCATCCTGGCCGTTCCTGAAAACACATTGAAATTTTCATAAAACTGCCTCATTTGTGTCGTGGTCCTAAGCGCGACTGCTACGCTATATATCTTTGGTTCGATGGTGAGGTCGAGCAAAGTGTTATTGGGTTTTTCTATGAAATTCTTAGTAGTAGCTCGCAATTTGGATATATGCCTGGTGAACGGTAATACTTAGGCACTAATTTGGACCTTGATACATTAAGTACCCCTCTGCCTTAAATTGTATAGGATATTTAATATTTTATGTTAATTATAATGACACAGATTGATGTGCAATCTGTGGCTCCGTAGGATCGGATCTCAATCTGGCGTCCTACCACTACTCCTCTCACATGCTCTCTCCCTTTCTCACACGTGCTCTCTCGCTCTTCCATCTACTAACGTTCTATATCCCACATAAGTATACCTTCCTACATAATATTTTGTATACATCTCATTTGCAAACTCGTTACACAAACAGGTTTGCGTGAAGAGTTATGAAATTATGTTTAAAAGTGAATTTATATTTATCTCTCATTGGATTTGGCTCGTTTCAAGTCACAATTACAGTAAAAATTGTTTCGTTCTGTTTATTTTTTGTAAAAGTTTGAAAGGTTTATGAACAAAAACACAGTACATCTACTAAGAAATATTTCGACAACATTTTTTAGATGTACGGGTTTTTAATTTATTGTGCAAATGAGGCTTAATAATTGAAGTCCGAAGATTACCGAGTGACAAGTGCAGTGATGGCTTAGTGATGTGACCATTGGACTGCCAAGTCAAAGGTCTCGAGCTCGAATCTAAGGCGCGCGCACCTTTGACTTTTCTAGCGCATAGTAGTTGGCAATTAGGAGCGGTCAGTTTAGCTCGCAGCTTCTCGGCGAACTAGTTCGTTCTTTTAGTTTGTCAGCTCCCTTCTCGTACCAGAGAAAGACAGTTAGAGTGCTCGCATGGCTCCGTGATCTCGCTGTTATACATAATCAGCCCATAATGTTCCCACTATTTAGACACAGGCCTCCTCTCGGTGAGTGGGAGTGGGCCGTAATCTACCACGAAGGCCGATTGTGGATTGGAAGATGCCACATGTGTTCGAATTTTTGGGTTTATGACATTTCGGTTTCCTCACGGTGATTTCCGTCACCGTTTTGGGAGCAATGGTGATGAATAATGTACACAAAGTAAAGCGCTTGTCTGGGTTCGAACCTACGATCTACAACTCGTAAGTTGAGGCCATTACCACAGAGCCACCACCGCTCCCCATCTAAGCTAAGCTCGCTATTATATGTATATTGATCCTATCAAACGAACTAAGGAGCGAGGGTTCTGGGAACTACTTCATCAGTTCATCTGTCGGAACGTTTTAACGACATAGTTCGTTCACAAACTACACAAGACTACGACATACTCTACATTCCACTTAGATCTTTAAATCAGAGTCATTCAATGGAGCATTTTAGGAGTCACCACTCATCGCAATCGCATCTCTACGCATAACTACACCGTCTCGTCGTGTGTGTGTCGTAATATTGCATCTTTTTATCAAGATACGACAATTTGATTTGAATTTATAGTGGTTGTTGATGTACCGTATTTTTATATAGCAACGTAAACACGACAATTTCTTTAAGCACGAATTAGAACATCATTTTCAACTTGTCTTTATTTTGCTTGAGGATATATTTAATTAAGTAGTTATGTTTTTGGGGAATTTTCTCCGAATTATAAATTTGTATAAATATAATTAAGTCGGTTCTGTTAAAAAGACTTCATGTTAAGATTCCATAAAACATAACATTACACTCCTGTATTCTCCGAAGGGTTAGGCAGAGGTGTAAACTTATAGTTTGCCGGTATGTTTAGGTCCTATGTCATAGGGGGCGAACCTATTGCCATTCACCGGGCACATATCCAAACTTGGAACTGCTACTGAGAACATTTTGCTCGCCTGAGAATTGAACCCAAGACCGATTCAAAGCGCGTAGCAGTCGCGCTTAGTACCACTTAACTAATAAGGCAGTTATTAGGATTTCGTGAAAGGTATTTCTCGAACACACGTGTCTCGGATTATCTACTCTAATAAATAGATAAATAGATAAATCTAGTAAAATAAAACCACAGTATAGAACCAATGATATTTACTAAAACAATAGTACGTGCCAACCTACATTTTAAGCTTCAGCAAAAGAAACAAAAGTAGGTCTGAGCGTGTTTGTTTGAATAGCGATCGAATGGTATCGCGCCGGGGCAGACGACGCTACCGAATCGCCTCGTAGGGTTGCCACCGACCAAATGAATTCTGTCATTATATATAACAATTAATATGAATGAATGAATTATTGAAGGTAGATTTCGGCAATGTACATTATTTTGTTAAAAAAAATCTCCTTGTCCGCGTCGAATTTGTTTCTTTTTTTACAGATCATCAGAAGATTCACCGTTGTTTTTTTTACTATGGGATAACTCTGCAAACGAGCAGGCGAACAACCTGATGGTACGTAGTCAACATAAGGCTAGAAACTTGTTAATTAATTTTTTTTTAAATGGTCGTGATCAGCGTCATTTACATTTATCCTGACTCTATTTAAAATGTTTAAAGACCAAAATCTCACTCTAAATTGCCTATTATTTCAAGATACATTTTACGGTTTAAGACATTTATTTCTCAAAGAGAATACAATTCATAGTTACAGTTTTTCTACAGAAGGCTATGAGTCTTAGACTATAGAGATAGTATTTTTATTCTTTGTATTTTAATCACTTTACACTGTTTGTATTCTATAACTTAACACTAATTGTATCTTGATTGCTCACTGTCTGTATTTTTTAACTCTAGTCAACCCTTTTGGTGGTGCGACATGGTATTTAGGCCGTCCAGATATCTTTAACACTATGCAACGAGGTCTTTATACAGTCACTACATTAGATTAAATTAGTTGCTTTCTGTTTTTTCCATTTGTACAAAAAAAAAACTTTTAAGTACGTAAAGAAGCGGTATTGAATGTGAAATTTTAGAGACAAATGAAAATGGCTTGTTACAAATTGTCATTTTTTTATTTCAAAATCGTTCAACGAGATGCTAACGTGCAGCAGTTGACGACTGTAAGCTGATGATCATTATGATGAAACAGTACCTACTCACCATACTCATATGATTTTTTAAATTTTTTGGAAATTTTAACACTCGATGTATGAAAGATGCCTACTGCAGCCACCCATACATTTAAACTCTTTCGGGATATACTCGAACTAAAGACAGATATTCGATCTATGTGATGCAGAATTCGACTGACTATAATTTTAATAAAATAAACTAATAAAAGTGCTATTACGTTTTTAAATAAAAAAGCAACATGAACATCGCTTGCCAAACAACATCGTTTGCCAATAAACTTCAAATACACGTTTACCGACAAAACTAAAAAGAAAAACATAAAAACATTTATATTACTCGAGAGCAACAACCCGTTCAGTGCTAAACATTCTTTTAAAGACCGACTTTAAATTAAAACGTTGAACAGAATAGAGATAACCCTGGGCCACAGACGGACGGAACGTTGAAAAAGTTTCGATGGCACTCTGGCTCGTATTTCAAATTCTACAATGGCCTGCTCCAACCGAGATTTATTTCAAAACTAAAACTCACTGCCATCGGTAGGGTTATTATGGACGATAAATTAGAAATTTTACAATTTCCGTTATTAAAATTAATTAAACGCTGTTTGAGGTGAGATGTCTTAATTAAGGAAAATTGAAAGGGTCGTTAAAGTCTTACTTGGAAGGATTTTTTTTCGAAACAATTAATACAACAATGTAATTACTATATAAATATATATAAATCCTATGTAACATAATACTCCATCAAGCCTTTATTCCCCGAAGGATTAGGCAGAGGTGTTATTATGTACACCTTCTGTTGGGTATATTTAAGTCTCATGTAATGGAGGCGAACCTGACGTAGCTACTGCTAGACTTGTATACTTCGCTTACTTTCACAGCATTATGTCATACGGTATTCTGCTGTGGGGATCAGCTGCTGACGTAGATTCTATTTTCATCTTGCAGAAAAGGGCCATCCGCGCAATCTACAATATGGGCCCTCGCGATTCCCTTAGAGAAGTCTTCAAGAACGTCAGTATACTAACGCTGCCGTCACTTTATATTTTAGAAAACATCATGTATATCCGCAAAAACCTGCATACGTTCAGCATAAATAGCGACTTTCACAACCATAATACAAGAAATAAACATAAAATAGTGGTACCTAAGTTTAGATTAACTAAAACCAATAAATCATTTCTAGGAAATTGTGTGCGTTTTTACAATAAACTTCCAAAATCTGTCACCGATCTCACCGGTAAAAAATTTAAAAATTATGTTAAATCGGTCCTTGTTAAGAAAGCATATTACAAAATCAAGGACTACGTTGATGATAAAAATGTGTGGTGTTAAAATACGGGTGCACTTGTGGTCTCCCTGGCAACCTGAGGTTACTTTATTCACTCTCATATCTTGTATATTGTTTACCACTTTATATAAACAGGAACTGTAAATGTGAGTGCATCGTAGCCATTTATGTCTAAGTAGTTTATAGTTATCCTAGTTCATATTTTTGATGATGTGTATTCTTACACATAGTGTATCTGTTTTAGTTTGACATTGCGTTCTCATTTGCTGAGAACCTTCTTGTAATTTTAGTCCCGACTTCAGGCTAATTATGACATAAACCTCCAATGCACTCACATCCTGTTATCGGCATAATGTACCAGCAAATTATGTTAAAACAATATATTTTAAAAGAGTGTCTATGGAGTTTCTTGCCGGATTCTTCTCCATGAGATAAACTTTTTGGAACCGTGCAACTAGAGTCAATAACGTTTCATAAACGCTTGTGAAAGCTTATTTGAAATAAAAACATTTGATTTGATTTGATTTGAACCTATCAAATTCGAATTTCGAGCTGCTATTGGTAATTTTTAGAAGAATCTATCTACTAAATCTATCGGTTCGAGACTTCGAGTTACACCGCACAACATTCGCAACGCATTTCCACACCATTTATTCAAGTTCTATTTTTTTTTAAAGCTTTCTAGCAATGTGGGACGCACTTTACTAGTATTCTTCTTAACCCCTCGTACTAAGCTAAATGCTTCTGTTACGAGTGGGTTCACGTCGGTAGTGCAATGGGTGGGTTTCGAACCGGCAACCACATGATCGCAAGTCCGTCACCATAGCCGGCTGCCGCCACTTTTTCCGCCGCCATTGCTTCTGCAATACCCAACATTCAATTCCGGGATGTACCTATTTGTATAAACTTTCAACTCTACGCACTTTGAACTTCTCATATACAACCAAATACCAAGAAAATTTTACACCATGTAGCGTTCAACTTCCTAGACCAATCAGAACATGACCGGCAATGAAATCTGAAAATCAAATCACCAATCAGCAGTTGATGCATCAAAGATCAAAGCTAGTCGACTCTAAAGCACGTCTCTGAACAATTACGTCTGGTCCAATTTTATACAACGCCAGCATTAATCAATAGAAAAACAATAAAACTGGACGGTGGATCCCGAAATATCGGCAGCATAGCCAATTTTATAGAGCATCTCAATCACCAAAGCACTTTGACAGAAGGTTTACTTAAAAGTTACCATCTGAGTGTTTTAGGGACAGCTCAAATATTTAAGGCGGTTGGATGAGAACTGTTAAAAAAATTGACTATGGTAACGTAATTAGGAGGTTAAAATTAGGTTTTTTGTATGAGAATGTTCCGAAATGACCGATCTTAAACCCAATATCTTTGGGGAGTGTGGGTTTGAATGCAATGATGAAAGATTTTATTGAAACCTCTGCGGTTGATAAGACTGATCATCATCAACCCATTTCATGGTCCTCCACCCAGTCCCTCCTCCATCTGTCCCATTACATTGGTCTCCTCTCAGAACAAGAGGGATAAGGCTATAGTCCACCACACTAGTCAACTGCAGGTTGACAGACTTTACACGCCGTCAAGAAAATCTCTCAGGCATGCAGGTTTACTCAGAAGTTTTCCTTCACCGTTTAACCGCGAGATAATTAATTACTAATACGCACATTACTTAGAAAAATCGCGGTGTTCGAGGATTCGAACTCGAGACCTCTGACTTAGAATTTCAATGGTCATATCACTAGGCTATCACTGCAATAACTAGGCTTATATAATATCACTAGCTTTCTGCCCTTAGCTTCGCCTGCCTGGTTTCCCTGCTTTTCTGCTTTTAAAAGGAATATTTTTTCCCGCTTTTGCAACATTTTTCATTTATGCTCCGCTTTTATTGGTCTTAGCGTGACGATATATAGCCTATAGCCTTCCTCAATGAATGGGCTATCTAACACTGTTTTTTTTTTTAAATCGGACCTGTAGTTTCTGAGATTAGCGCGTTCAAGCAAACAAACAAACAAACTCTTCAGCTTCATAATATTAAGTAATAGATATTGGATTACACTATTTACCTAAACACCACGGTTATGTACATGAAAGCTCAATTGACACGTTATTTAGAAAAGACCTTCTGAATGTCGACTCCTCGGTTCATATATAGGAAAACAATGTTTTATTCTGCACACGAAACTCTAAAGAAACCGTCTTGCTGCGCTCCGCATCAATAATTTTAAAGAATTGCTGCTTCTGTCTTGTTTTCCTTTGATTTTAAATATTGTGATCGTTGTCAAGCTTTTGTTTTGTGATCTAAGTTTTTAGTTACATCTTGAAAGGCTGGAAGACTATTAAAACGTAGCGTAGCGTAGCTATATTTTATTACTGACGTAATTGATGTGAACATCACGTCGTATCCTACCTTAGTCCTGTACTTTTCTTATACTATGTTCCAGTCCAGTAGCTTCCAGTCTTATCAATGCGACTAAGTATTAGTACTTCTTAGCAATTGCCGAATACTTGTGGGTTAGTTCTGTTTCTATGATAATCGACCCCTCTAATTCAGCTAAATATTTGGAACATCTATTACAGTTTGACGTTAAATTTCCTTTTATATTGTGATCGAATATCATCAGTAGTATGATGTAGACGTTATTTATGTAAACAGATTACCTCTTCCGCTATTATTTTTCGCAAACAACCATATACAAAGGGTCTTTCATTGGTTTTCCACAGATAAAACCCTACGCTGCGTACAAAAGGTTTAATATCTTTGTTTTGTTCAATCGATTCCTGTATTTGCAGTAATTCAACGCAACAATCGGAAACCGATTGGAAGGATTCCGAGATACGCTTTCAGAGACTAATTGTAACGGGATGCTTCGAAAAATTGGAAAAGGGAGACGCTGTTGAAGGTCCTTTTGAAAAGGCTTTATTTTCCAGTCTTTTGAGACAGACTGCGTTAGACAAAGACAGCTTAGAAATAGTATCGAATTAAAAGGATGGACACTTACTTGACAGAAGTAAGATAATTAAGATTTACCTGAGTTGTAGGTCTTACTTTGAAAGCACAATTGACTCTCGATGGATTTGATTGTGTATTGGATTAATTAAGGAGATCGTAGTAAAAACTCACTTCCACTGCAAGGTATAGTGTCAGAATGAGAGAGTTTTTTTTTAAAGCTTACTATCAATGTGGGTAACACATTAATCGTAAGCTTTATGGGCTTTATGAGCAATGTAGATCACACATTACTAGTATTCTTGTTTGCCCCTCGTGCTAAGCTAAATGCTTGTGTTATGAGTGGGTTCACGTCGGTAGTGCAATGGGTGGGTTTCGAACTGGCAACCGCATAATCGCAAGTCCGACGCCCCAGTCATTAGGTTACCGCCGCTAGACATAATTCTATAGTCCACCACACTAGCCCAGTGTGGATTAGCAGACTTCAAATTATGTCGAGAAAATTTCTCAAACATGCGGTTTCCACATAATGTTTTTCTTCAACGCTTAAGCGCGTGATAATTAACCCTATAAGTCCTATATTATAGACATATTGCAAAATCTATTGTTTCGGTCGCATGAGACCGGTACGGGCGTTACTGAATTAAGTATTAAATACACATATGACTTCGAGAAATCAGAGGCGTGCCTTGGATATCGCTGCAGTTTGGGCCATTTATAAGTTCAATTTGTGTATTTATCTTATTTTGTTGCTGGTCCTTCGGTACAAACACGAATTATGAATTTTTATTTTATTTGATTTATTAATCAAGGTATATCAGTGCGTAACTAACTACGCTATCCACATTTTACACAAAAGAGTACTGAAGAAATTTTTCAAACACAAGACTATTTCATTCTTATAAAAGCTTCCACAATATTGTAGCGTGACATTATTAACCCATAAAAGACGCACAAAAATAAGTCTACTCCCACTTCATATATTTCTTTTAATCTCGCATCTACACGGTAACCAAGCAATAAGGCCATTATAATTCACTTGGCTATCAGATTTACGTCACGACAGAATAATCATAAGCCCGTATCTCAAGTAATGAACAGATTAGTACTACAGTCGTGAAACTAATTACTATTGCTCAGATTATTAATGATTATGTGAGTATACCTACTCTGTTTCTCATGTTTTGTTAACAGATTTATGTTATCGTTATAGGCTTAGATTTAACTTTTGAAAACCATTACAAAGTCTAGCTATATGAGAAGGAATCGAATAAGTGTTGGCGTTTATTGATTATTTTTTTGTTATTATAAGACAGGAAGACAAAAAAATTACAAAAGGACAGCAAAAATTAAAGAAAATTCTATTAATTCTACCCAACCACGTCTTCCACATTAAGAACTTATATAACTTGATTGGATCATTCATTCATGTTCCATAAACTTTTATCCATGTGAGTTGAACATTTTTTTTTATTTTATAAAAAAAATATAAAAATTAATAAAATCCAGATTAGATTTTCATATTAAAAAAATATAATATTAATACCCCTGTTTGAAAATCGCTTCTTTATTTTTTTTGTTTTTTGTTAAGATTTGATGTTCTGGATGATCCTATACTGTGTACTTGGGATTTTTGTACCGAAATTGCTTATTTTTATATTTTTATTTGTTGATTTTGTTAATGTTTTTGTTAGGCAACATGCCTTCGTGTAGTGTTTTTCCATTAGTGAATATCATACTAGTGTGGAATGCAAAGTTAGATTTAAAATAAATCCAATAATATTTGTTCTGTGATTCAAAGTTTGAAAGGGTCTTTTTTAGCCCTTATTTTCAAGTGCTTGCATTGTTGCTCAGCCATTGTAAACTAAACATTTCTCAGAGCTAAAACTTCGTCTGTGTTATATTTGTGTACCAAACTAAGTAGTAAGATAAGATCCAAGGCCACTTGGCGGCCCGAGTTCCCGGAATGAATGTGTAAACATACCCTTTTTTTTGCGCGGCGTCGGAGTCGACTACCTGAGGCATGTTTTTGTAAAGCTTGTAAAAAATATAAAATGGATTGAGATGTCTGGTAATTTTATTGATTGTTGTAAAATTATGTGTATTTAAGTAAATAAAACAATAAATTTTGGAAAAAATGCTTTTATTTCATAAATATGACGACTTAAGTACGAAAAACTGGGAAAAAGTAGCTCGCCCTACTTTCAACTTCGAATTTACAATATATTACAGTGTAAAACTGTACTAAACCCCATATAATCAGATAGCTTATTTCATAACGATTTCAATGATATAGGGCTTGTATAGATGCGATGTTTAATTTCTGAGATATCGCAGTTTTAGTGAACGCAGAGCACTCGCACGATTTTGGCGCATGCGCCATCTACACCATAGCCTTTTTGACGTAATTTGACACTACGAATCAGGGGTTAGATATATAAAATCATTTACTGCACAATCAATCATGGTCACCTCCAACAAACCTTGACTCTCAAGACACTATTTCGAAGACTATTTTAATGTTTGCACAGTAGCTTCAACTTTTTATGCCATTTACATACTCCTAAAGTACATCCATGTATTACAACACAACTTGCGCCCACCATAACTCCTCCCCATTACTGCGCAAAACTACAAACTAAGCATAAAACTTTGTAGAATTTATTTCCCTGCTTCCTGTAGGGAGTTACAAAGTACGTTACAAGTATTGGTGTTTAAATTTTCAAAGTGGTGGAATAAGGCCTTGAGCCGAAAGTTTGAGATCAAAGAGTTTTGTATCATTATATCGTAGTAACTCAACTTACTGCAATGTCGTTCATGAAGACGTTGCAGATGTAAGCGTAGTTTTTTTGGAGAAACTTGTAACATCGGGAATCTATTAATAACTAATCTATATCCACATTGCCGGCTGTTCAATAACTGGGCAGAAATCTAAACTCAAAATTGTTACTGTTAGAATCACTAGATAGTACATTTAAAACAAAGTCGCTTCCCACTGTCTGTCTGTCCCTATGTATGCTTAGATCTTTAAAACTATGCAAAGGATTTTGATGCAGTATTTTTGAGTAGATAGAGTGATTCATACATATTAAAGTACAAAAAAGCCGAGAAACCACGTGGGTGAAGCCGTGGGCGGAAAGCTAGTTTAAAATAATAATCAAATAATACTTTGCTTGATATGGGAATTAAACCTAAAATCTCACCGTAAACAGCCGTGCGGTAGGTAACCTCCATAACAGCTATAACTTTAGTTATTTTTAAAAATTTCAGTTTAAGAAATTGGTTCGAAGGATTACAACCTATTTTTATCTACAATTATTTCTATTTTCAAGAAATAGAAATAATTTTTTTTTGGCGATATACTCTTATTTTGAAATAAATTATTAACGCGAAAGTATCTTTGTATGTCTGCTTGTTGGTTTACATTTTTACGTGTAAACAGCTCAATATTTTTTTAAGAATTTTGGTATATACATAGTTTGGTCCTTTGAGAAGGATATAGGCTACTTTTAGTCTTTTAGACTTTTGGTATGTGAGTGAATCCTTTGACAATAGCTAGTATTAAATTATTACGAGTGTTATTAAGAGAAAGATTAGTATGATAATTACGATAAAGCCTTTGTTCCAATATTTTAAAATTGCATAAT
Organism: Subacronicta megacephala; assembly: GCA_958496365.1. Taxonomy (NCBI): domain Eukaryota; kingdom Metazoa; phylum Arthropoda; class Insecta; order Lepidoptera; family Noctuidae; genus Subacronicta; species Subacronicta megacephala. The sequence goes on from OY292516.1 coordinate 716,316, forward strand.
CTTTATTTAAATTCGTATTCTTTAAAAAAAATATGATATTAGTTCAGCATGACGCGCACTTGGCGATTAATCGGAAAACGCTTAGATGGCGAGATTTCATAGTTTTAATATAAGTTTACTGCCCCATTAGTCTTCGTCCTAAGCAGGACTGCTATCCTAGAGGTTTCGGTTTAGATTTCCAGGTCGAACAGTGTTGTTGGGTTTTTATATGAAACTAGCTTTCTGCCCACAGCTTCGCTCGCTTCGGCTTTTTTGTAGCCCGTTTAGTGTTCTACTGCTGGGTAAAGGCATCTCCTAACTTCCACGATTTTCTATCCTGGGCTTCTTTGTAACACGATGGCAGAACGCGATCGAGATCATCTCGTTGTCTTCGGCCGACCTAGTCTACGAATAATATCGAGTGGTTCCCACTCGGTAGTTTTCTTCGACCACCTGTCAGGTTGCTAGCGGTTGACATGGCCAGCCTATCGCCACTTCAAATTCGCAATTTAGACGCCCAAATTCATAGCATACGTTCGGAATACCACCCCCTGTTCCAAAACTTACACGCTATTTAAGAATTAAATAAATCACCGCTGTTTACAATGTAAATACATTCCACTCGAAGCACTGACATTTCTAATGCCCATCCGAAACAACTTTACTCATATTTCCTGTGTTGCTATTAGTAGCGTCGATAGCAAGTGGTCGCTATCAGTTGAATAAAAGTGTCCACGAAATAATTATACCTCATCATCTTCCTGCCCTGCGGTAATTGAACTCATGAACCGCGGCGTACAAGTCGATCGCTCAGTCATTGTGCCTATAGTGCTATTACGAAATTCTAAAAGAATCCCTCATCTCCAGGTAAATAAATTTAAGTTTTATTAAGTTTTAAACTAAACTTCAGAAGATTTTCGTGTACCTAATTATAATATTTTTGATGAAGTTAAAGTAAATTTTAAAACTGTTTTATGCATGATAATATCTTTTTGTGTAAGTTCATTAAATATTATGCTTGCTTGCTTCATAATTACTAAGTTCGGCAAAATTTATTATTACCTAACTCTTAGTTAATTTTCAAGTTTTTCTTTATACCTAAAACTTTTTATTATCAATTAATTCGATAGTAAAATAAAGTTTGCTCTAGTTTTATTTTATTATATGACATACGAGAACATTCATATAACATTATCTCTGAGGGGCTCCTGAATAAATTATAACTGCGCTGATCAATAGATCTGCAAGGTTAAGTTGCGTGTGCCGCGGTCAGTCTGTGGATGGGCAATCATTCTTAACATATCAAGACCTTCCTGTGCCTCGGAGAGCACGTAAAGCCTTCAATCCCGGTTGTCATACGGAAACCTATGACAATCGTTAGAGGTAGTCAAAACCCCAAAGAGCCTGACAACAATTCTTTGTCCAAGCTATTTTATTATGGAATGCTCTCCCATCTGAAATCAGGATGACAAATACTCGTCTGTCTTTTAAAAATAAGCTGCGAAAATATCTTTTTCTGATTCATCGTCGTGAATTGACCCATCTGCATATTTTATATTTATATATATGTGTTATATATTTTTTCATTTTATGTATTGTATGTAGATATATTTAATATATATCATATAATTAAGTTTAGAATTTTAGTATCTCTTTGTTTTATGAGTGCACGACTGCAATATTTATCTCTGCATCACCCTAAGGTTGTCTGGCAAAAAATGCCTAATGGCATTAAGACCGCCTTTGTACCAACGGTGCATAAATAATTAATAAATAAACAATTATGACCTTCGAATATCGCTGATGCCCAGAAATTGGGTTGCGGAGGTCTGATGGCAGACGCTTCGTGTAAAATACTGATATTCAGCCGCATCTAGTTAGATGGCGACCTCAAGATAATTGGGAAAAGACGAGGAGGATGTAAATGGTTGTTGTAATGAATACAAAGTATCATCATCATCATCAACCCATTACATTGTCCCACTGCTGGGCACGGGTCTCCTCTCAGTACGAGAGGGATTAGGCTATAGTCCGCCACGCTAGCCTACTACGGATTGGCAGACTTCACACGCCGTCAAGAAAATCTATCAGGCATGCAGGTTTCCTTCACCGTTTTAAGCGCGTGATTATTAATTATTAATACGCACATGACTTCGAAAAGTCAGAAGTGCGTGCCTTGGATTCGATCTCGAGACCTTTGACTTGGCAGTCCAATGGTCATATCACTAGGCTATCACTGCACTGAATACTAACTATCCTAATACGATATTAATGGTTTGCTATCTGTAATCGCCATGACACATAATACCACCCCTAGAACACAATGTTAGCGTATTTTACGATTTAATTCCGTACATTACACTCAAGTATGTGCTTAAGCGGGTTTAAGTACAGTGCAGTTATAGCTTTACACCGCCCAGTGACGTATGCATATTCTTGAACGGTTTTTAGAGCCTTTTCTTGCGGAAAAATATGTGCAATTTCAATATTTTGTGTAGCACCTTTTGCATCCCACTGGTGAACAAAGGCTTCCCTAACTTCGTCCAGGACATTCTATCCTGGGCATCTTTATATCACAATGGCAGATTGCGATCGGGATTATCTCGCTAATGACTTCTCGGCTGATCATCGTCCACGAATAAATTTAATTATGCATTTTTTTAAAGTCAATTAGTTCAGATTTACTGCGTCAGTACTTTATAAATCATGCCAAATCGAGAGTACTAAACGGCCATTGTGCAGTTCGATTATAAATATAAAGATAAAATTCTGGGCAAAACTTGAAGTTATCAACTAGGCTATAGAGGTCTCTGCCCGTCAAGAAATAATTATGGGATTTTATCTTTCTAATTATACATTTTCACAAGACGTCGCCAACATAGAATTACATTCTTGGCAACATCCTATTGATGACATATTATTTAGTATTAGCTGGCCCGCGGTTTCAATCGCCTTTCCCCGCTAAAGCGGCTAAGTAGCGTTGCGTGATGCTAGATAGCCTATAAACCTCATGAATGAGACTATCATATACTAAAAGTTTTTTTCAAATCCGACTGGTAGTCCCAAAGCTTAGCACGTTCAAATAAACCCTTCAGCTTTATTATATTAGTGTATATATTTATAATTTTCTTTAACCGACACTAACAAACTTAAAAACTCAAGACCCATGCTAAGCAAACCAGCTCGTAACTATTGAAATGATGAGGCAATAATTGAACTCAATTAAAGAAAGTTGCAGAATTCTATATAAATAACTTAATTCGAGAACAGACTTTAACAATAACAGAAAGAATGTACAATTTGAATCCCTGTATTGTTTAAAAGTCCAGTCAAATACCATAGAATCGATATGAGATTAAACTAACAATACAGACGACGATGTCGGAGCTTAGCTGTTCGTTGCAAAACCAATTGAGTACCAACTTCGTGTTGTTATGTGTTTTAAATATGTTGTCGACTTGCTTGTTTATGAGAATGTTTACGCTACAAAAACCTCTTTGTTACTAGGTAAAATACTGATAATTGAGGCACAATAAGTATGAAAAAACAAAAAGATACTTAAAATACTTACTTAGCACATTAAGAGACAAAAAGATTTCGCATTCTGTATAATAAATATTTTTTTTACAGACTCCTTTACAAATCCTTAGCATTGTTTTCATTCATCAGTCATCATCATCATCGTTTGGAATCTCAATATAATGTATGTAATTTAATCATTTGTAAGGTTAAAAGAGTTCATATTCAATAGTAAACCATCAGCTATGATTTGGCCCTCAGTTCGATACAGTGGGTCGGGTAGTATTATATTTTAATTTGTACTCGTTTTTATTGAATGGATTTAAATAAGATGCAACCACGATGAACGATTCATGTGTAGGTACCCTAAAGTTATAATTTTTGTAAAATAATTGTTTAACTGTGTGAAGGACTATTGTCTTCTATTCTCTTATGTGCGGAGTTTTTCTTTGCAAACGTTAATGTTTGACCTACTCATTCACTCTCGAAGCGTACCAAGATGCGCAACTCCAAAAACGCTTTGCAAAATTCAAAATATTAAACATTCACAAGTTGCGTAACTCCAAAACACCGCATTCAGGAAACTCTCAGCTAATTATGTACTGTTATTGTGAGTTAGGAATTCATGAGCGGAAAAACAAAAGCTATTACTCGTCAACTTGAACTTTTAATTAGTTTGTCTGAGCTGCGTACCGGAAGTGCTGACCTTGAGTTTGAATCAGAGCCAGTTTGCAATGCAATCTGATGACATAACATCATAAATATTTAGGTTATTTAATTTGATTATTATATATATTATGGTATACAGATAAAGTGTTAAGTCCTGTAGCTCTTTTGTGATAGAAGGTTGGGTGAGAATGCTTTGTAAAGCAGCACTTATTAGTTATTTACAGAGAAGTTACTTATTGTGCTAAAGTAAAATTAATTATAGCATTGATTTCTGTTAAGATGTTTTTATTTTATTTTTATTTTATATATACTCTAATGTACATTTATTTTTGTTATTATAAGTACCTACTTACACTTTGCTTAATTTGTTTTTGTTTATATTTAGGTATTTTGTTTGTGATTATTTAAAGACTTTCCTAGCTATTCACGCCTGAAACACAGGATTACCTAGTTCAGGCACATATTATATCCTATGCCCTATTTAAATTTTGTATTACCTAGTTTAATTATTTTTAAGCAAAATATGTTTTTTCTGAATAAATATATTATTATTATTATTCCCTTTATTATTATTATTATTATATTTTCAATCGTTAACACTCAACAAAGCCAACAATAAGTGTTGGGCCAATGTTTATATTTTCTTTTAGCAGTAAATATGTACTTACCTACATTCTGATATTCTGTTTATAAATTCGTGTTATACCTAACAAAAAATATTTTTTGAATTCAAAATGGCTTCAGTTCGAAGTTAAACACTTTCTCTTAATGTCCCAATATTCACATAAACAAGGCCCAAAAACATTTCAACATACATTATTCCCAATACATTCCATACACAACACTCCAACCACCGAAACGTACGGTGCTTTCATTGAAACGTACTTACACACTATTCGTTACAATCTGCAAGCAGGACTTTGACAAATGCCCGCCCATAATTTCTAACCATCTCTTCGGACACTGCCAATTTACCAAGATCTCCCTCGCCCCTCTAAGCAGAACTCAAAATCAAAGAGCAAGGGTCTCACAACGAGAGTGATGGGGCTCTTACTTAACTGGATGTTACGGAAACATCGGTTCGAGGTATTATCAAGGCGGTAAATGTGCTAAGTCAGGGGCTACTTATCTCTGCTATTACTCTTTACTAAGTGAAAGGCATTTGCATTCAGCATGTGGGTATGAAGGTGCTCCAAGTTATGGATCGGTTGGACTGTAGGGAATGTTAAATAAATTTGGCTCAGGCTCTCTCAGCGAGCATTCTTCGGAGTGTAGTCTGAATTTATAATCATTTAATTGTGGAAAATTGCTTTAAGCCCCGCTTCCACTTCATCTGGGCAGTCTATTTTGCTTAATAGCTCCTATTGTTATTATGTTGAAGCTTGATTTATTTAAGGTTTTGTTGGAAAATTTTCGTTGAGATTTTCTGAAGACAATTTGACAGAGTTTTCGTTTAGAAAGCATAGTCAAAGTTTTGAGCCTTTTAAGAACAAAATAAGATTAAAACTTAACGGAATATTTCACAAAATTAACGAGCATTTTAGCGATCTTAAATTGATGTAACATAACATACCATCACGCTTGTATTCCCCGAAGGGTTAGGCAGAGGTGTACTTAATGTACACCCACAGTTCGCCGGTATGTTTGGGTCCCATGTAATAGGGGGCGAGCCTATTGCCATTCATCGGGCACAAATCCAGACTCCAAGCTGCTACTGAGAATTTCATAGAAAAACTCAATAACACTTTGCTCGACCTGGGGATCGAACCCAAGACCTCGAGCGTAGCAATCGCGATTGGGACTACTAGACCAACGAGGCAGTCAAAATTGATGTCTTGTTAAAATCTATCATTAAATTTACGAAATATAAAGAAAAAAACACATAAAGCTGAGGATCTTTTTCTATGAAAATGAGTAAGTATGAACCAACACGCAATTCCGCTCAATCCCTTGAGTAGATGAAAAAATAATAACCCAGCAGATTGGCCTTTACATGATCGAATTTTCATCGTTCATACCGCACGGTATGTAATTCCGGCATATCCTGAGGACATCAGCATTGCCCAGTAAATTGGGTTGCAGAAGTCTTATAGTAGTCAATTGATGACTGAGCTATATCATTACAAAAACACCGTCGTTAACATAACCTAGTTTGAAATAGATAGTGGACAATATCCTATCCCCCCCCCCCCCAATACAACTGTAAACAAAAATATATTTTAAGTATTGAACTGTAACTATCTAATCAAAAGAAATTGCTAGAAACTTCTATAATATTCCTTTTATCAAAGCTTTCAGCCATTACCTTTTGAGTTGACATTCTCATTCATATTATTAAAGTCGGAAAACACACGGAACCGCACAGAGCTGACTCAGTTTTACTTTCATATACGTAACAGCAGGAAAATGAAAATTTTCAACGAATTCTATAGAACGGGACAAAAGTACCGTGTACACAGAAACTTTATTTGAAGTCTTGAAGTTGGTAAATATTTGAATCAACAGGAATAATAGTATTTTCATTAAAGTAAGAGGTGAAAGAATGTTCATGGTTTTGGTAGTATAGGATTTATCTAAACTAATATTTTAAAGAGGAAAGATTTGATTGTTTGTTTTTTTGCATTGAATAGGCTCTGAAAGTACTGGACCGATTCGAAAAATTCCTTCACCTCTAGAAAGCTACATTATTTCTGAGTAACAAAGGCTATATATATTATCCCTAACACTCAGATCAAATATAAAGTTAAGATGGAACTTTGCGAACAGAGAAGTGAAGCCGGCTAAAACTACGCCGTTCCGTGTACAACACACAATTACACGCATACATGTATTAGTTAACTACGCCTTATCTTGTCAATCGAGTTTTCGATAGCTCGATAGCTCGACTGACAAGATAAGGAGTAGTTTTGGTATACGTGTGTGCGTGTAATTGTATGTAGTACACGGCATGGCGTAGTTTTAGCCGGCCTCACTTCTTTGTTCGCAAAGTTCCATCTTAACTTTTTATTTGATCTGAGCCGTAAAATGACAAGAAACTTATAGATATAAGATACTCCACGAAAATGAAACGGGCAGTAGCTAGATAACTTGATAAACCAGTAACGGTAAGTAATACTAGTGTGGGATTACATTTAAAAAATGATTTAATGTTATTTATGATTGCCTCATTAGTCTAGTGGTCCTTAGCGCGTGATATGCTAGGTAGGTCATGGTTTCGATTCCCAGCAATGTGCGTCGCACATTACTAGTAATCTCTCGTTATCTCTATCTAGTTAAACCCTTGTATTAAGCTAAATGCTTGTATTACGAGTATGTTCTCGTGGGTAGTGCAATGGGTGAGTTTTGAACCGGCAACCACATGATCGCAAGCCCGATGCTCTAGCCATTAGGCTACTGTCGCTTCGAAATATAGTAAAATACACTTGTCAACAGACCGTTTTTAAAAATCAACCATTAAAAAATTCCATCGATACCAAAACAGCGCCACTTCTCGCGCCATATCGTGAGTTATCCCGTCCTCCAGGGATTTTCTCTCGCCATCGTTCGTTGTAATTGACAAATTGCCATCACACGTCGCGAGCCCCGAGATTATTTTATCACGTTACACCAGTTCAGTAATTGCATTAATTAGCTTCTGCTGATTTTTTCTGTTGTCTGTTTCTCTGCGATTATTTGCTTTGTCATTTATTTCGAGAGTAATGAAAAGGTCGGCTGAATATGTCACTGGAGGTTCATTTGCTGTTTTTGATTTGTGTTTATTGACTAGCTTTTGATATTTTTACGCGAATATTAGACATTGAAATGAAAGATATTTTTTTTGATTTTATTCAAAGAACACGATCAGCTCTTTCTGTATAAATTGTATTGGTAATATTAACAAATCTGTAAGCTTCCAAAACTTCAGTCTACTCGTGACCATGATTGCTTAGGATCGAAAACGTCAGAAATTAAAGAATATCAATATATCGCGATAAAATCTGTTTTTAATAAATAATTTATTTGTAGACCTGTCTAAATTGTTGGTGACATTATAAGTTATACACAAATATATTTGGTCTATAAGAATTATATTTTTTAGCTATTTCGCATAAACGTTTTGCTAGTATCTTGTATCGTTAAAATATATTTGCGTCGAATGTGGTTCAGAAATAATAGTTAATAGTGCATAAACAGTTTGTCATTAATTCACTACACTACATAATAAATCTATCTGTATAGATTTATTCAGGAACAAAAATGGTGTGAAGCAAACAAACACACAAACTTCATTCGTTATTAATAATTTGATTTCAGGCAGAGCTGTACCTACAAAGTAAATAAGCGAGTAACCGAAACTGGGGCCACGTAGGTGTTTAAAAATGTACACTCGAAACTTTTGAAATACCAAAAAGCAGTGCCGAAAATCCAGATTTACGTAGTGCCACAATACCAAATGTGCCAATTTGAGCGTAAAATTAACTTTGTAACGACGTAATGCCCAAGTGGGCTAAATGAAAATGGTAAATAATAAAGTAAAATCGTGAGGGCGTGCCAAGTCAATTTTGCGACTAAATGAATCGAAAGTCGTTACGGATAAAAATCGTTCGGTCCTCGCCAATCGGGTGTAATGTCGCAAAATTTTGGTTTCCCTTCATCTGATTGAAGAGTCAATGGGACCGTTATAAATGTTAGTTCTTTGAGTAAACTTAAGACTTAATTCAACTTGAAAGAGATTATTATCAGCGATAAAGTTACTTATTCATTCCAAAGTTATTATTTGATTGTTGATAAATTGGTACATTTTTGTTTAGGTACTGCGAATTTTAAATAAATTAAATGAAATGAAAATTTTCGAAGCGAATTTTAATAAAAGACATGTGAAGGTAATTAAGTGTGTCTAAACCAATTTTTTTTAATATTTTCAGACATTTGTTTTAAAGTTTTGTTAACGTTCTAAATAAGTGTCGGCCGGTCGCCGGTCGGTCTCAATAACAAATAATCCGTCAATAGACTTTTTTACTACAGAAAGGATTTTTACATTATTTGTATGGATCTGCAGGCGAAATCTTAACTCTAGTTAACAAATCTACTGACTTAATTCGGTATTTGGACCGACCTTAATATGTCACTCACGCATAATACAATTTGTGTTTTAATACTTACATATTTCTGTTTTTGATGTTATTTTACATGTATTTGAGTTGGCATTAAGAAAGCTTTTTGACCTTGGGCGATATTTGATGTATGGGTTTGACCTTCAGACATTTGTTTTAGACTGCTTCTTTGAATATGAAACACAGAGTAAAAAGCAAACCTAATTTTGCACTTTGTATGAAACCATTAAAATCAAAGGTATGTTTAATATACAATGTTACTGTAACAGTTTCTTTTCAACCGACTTCAAAAAGGAGGAGGTTCTCAATTCGTCTGTATGTTTTTTTTTTTTTTTTTTGTATGTTTGTTACGCGATATCTCCGCCAGTTGTGGACCGATTTTAATGATTGTTTTTTTGTTTGGTAGGTCATACTTCAGAGGTGGTCCCGTTCAAATTTTATCGAAATCTGTTAAGCAGTTTTGAAAATATCAACAAAAATCTAAAATTTGTTTACATCGATGATATTATCGTTTACTCCGAAACATCGCTGTCTTATTGGAGCAGTGCGTTTAGTTGGCTAACAAGTACTTCTTAACAAACGTTCCACTAAAAATTACAAAATAAAATTACTTTTAACAAAAAAGTTAAACCGCCTTCAAAAAATAATAAAATAATTTTGTCTAAAACAGTTTGGGAAGTCGGTGGCGAAAATAAAAGACCCACTCAAATAGAAGTCACCGACTTCCCAAACTGTTTTAGACAAAATTATTTTATTATTTTTTTGAAGGCGGTTTAACTTTTTTGTTATTATTATATATTTTTGTTATTTTATAGTATTATTTTTTTAAAACTTTGAACTGATAGACTGCCTAGTGGTCCCAAGCGCAACTGCTACGCTAGAGGTCCTGGTTTCAATTGTAGGTCGAGCAGTGGTATTATATTTTTTTATGAATTTCTTAGTAACAGCACAGAGTTCGGATTTGTACCTGGTTAATAGCAATAGGCTCACCCCCTATTGCATGATACCTAAACATACCGGTAAAATGTGGGTACACATCTCTTTTTAACCCTTCGGGAACACATGCGTGATGGTATATTGTTATGTAAAACAATATTTTTTTTACATAACAACATACGATCAAACCTTCATGTCTGAGAGGTAGAGTGGTGGACTATAGCCTAATCCCTCTTACTGTAATGCCCAGCAGTGAGACTGTAATTAGGTTTATGACGATGTTGATAATAGATATAATATAATGATAGCTTCGTATTTCAACAAAGTAATTTAATCAGTTACTCTACTTAAAATTTATTTCTATTTCGGTCTAAACATTATTGGAATTCCGGATCAACCAACCAAAAGCCAATCGCCATCCTCACTCCCCTTAACCCCCAGATAAGCGGAAAACTGTGAACTCAGCAAATATACAAAATTAAACATTTATATCGATGATAAAGTTTCGACATAATTTCTTCGCCTTCAAACTTAGCCACCCACTTCAAGTAATTAATAGGATTGGGTTTTGATTAAGCAAATAAATGATTCCTTTACGATTTTAAACTTTGAAGTACTTGGGTGCAATTAAAATGTTTCTGTATGACTTGACTAATGGATTGGATGGTTGAGGCCAGAGAATTTCTGAGAAGTTCCTGTCAAACATTGGTGTGTTATAAATGAGAATTTTCCTGATGTTTCACTGTTTCAACTTTGTTTGAGATCTTTTGGACGATTGACGGAGATAGTACTCGTTTCATTTTGATGGATACTTTTTGTGATTGACTAGATTCACCTCGAGACTTTAGTTGCATGGGAATTCAATTCTTACAGAGTAGATTCGTTTGATACGTATATCCAGTTTTCCATAGTGTATTTACTTTTAACTAGAAATACTAATAACCGTTATCTATAATACTCTGTTTATATGTTTATTTAAAAAAAAAAACACAAACAGTATAAAGTTTGGTTTAAATTAATAATCACGCCATTTATTCTTGAAAAACAACTGTATATTTTTTTAACAAATAATTTTCAATCGTCATCACACCTTTATTCCCCAACGGATGCGGCAGTAGTGTACTTAATGTGTCTGTCTCTCTGTTGTAGTTTTTGGGTGTCTTGAAACAGGGGCGAGCCTATTGCCATTCACCGAACACATATCCAAACCGAACCGGTACTGCGAATTTCATAGAAAAACCCAATAAAACTTTGTTCGAAATGGGAATCGAGCCTAAGACCTCTATCGTAGCAGTCTCAGTTAGGACCACTAATTAAAACGGAAGCACTAAGTTATACTTACGTAAATGTACGTAACAGTCTTTCTCGAATGTGAGTAAAATTTTGCAACATTTAGTATCAAAGAAAATTGGCATTCTTCAGATTAGTCATTTAAATTACATTTCGGGGCCTCAACTCGTAAAGTGGAATCATTGCTTATCGCATTCTTTCGAAGCTCAGCAGTGCTTGATGATATGTAATTAGAGTAAGAGGTTACTTCCCGTTTCCTTACGACTACAATGTTTTAGCTGATTGAAAAAAAAATTTGAGTAAGCCAAGGTATTGGGTGAATTAAGGTAAGCTGATTGGTAAATTTTAGGTTACTTGTTATTTGCTGGAGTGATTTGAATTGATTTGTTTTGTATCCAATAGGCTATAAAACGTACAATACCAGTAGATAAAGTTAAAGCATGGTATGTTAGTCTATATATACCTTTACTTATAATCAAAGAGAAGATCTGTTCGTTTGTATATAATCGATAAACCCCGAAAGAACTAAATCGATTTAAAAAAATATTTCAGCATTAGTAAGCTACAGTATTAGAATTAACAGGTAATTTATTGTTCCGCAAAATAAACAGGATACTATGCAGGTGAAACTACAGGCAACACTCTATTTTAAAACAATGGAGGCAAAATCTTAATGACAAATACATTTCTAGAGTAAAAATAAAATACATAGAATCACTATATATTATAAAAGAAAGTGCCCACGTCTGTCTGTTCGCTATAAACTTAAAAACTACTGAACGGTTTTTCATGCAGTCTAGACAAAGTTATTCACAAGTATGATTTAGGTGATTAATTTGTTAAGGTTTTGTGTGTGTAAATTGGTTGAAATGTGACGATAATGGGGTAACTGTGCGAAGCCGAGGCCGGTCGGTGGTATTGGAATATTAAGCATTTATTCATTATGTATTGTTTTCTATATTATTACATTATTTCGGATGCTTGTAAAATTTACTATCAAGGGTAACAATAAAAGTTAAATAGGTAACAAGAGACCATACGAACCCTTACCACCTTCGAACCTTATTATCACCGGCTGAACCAAAACCGACACTTTTCAGATCTCAAAAAGCCCTTTGACATCATGCGAGCGATATTGTACGTAATTTAAAGACGGCGGATCTTGGTTGCCAAAGAGGATTACGTACTTCCAATGGCAAACATTTGTTCAAACATTGCTTGGAGAGAGTGACGTCGATGTGGGAAGAATTAAATGAAAGGTTTTTTTATTTTAAATAATATTATTTATACATTATATACAATTGTAAACGGCTCATGTTTTTTTATATATATGGTGTCTTGGTATGAGTAAAGGAAGCCAAAATCAAGATTATCTATAGAAATTTCGGTTTTCCATCTATTCTTTTGTCTGTGTGTAACTATGTATACACATGCATCGCATAAACTACTGCACAAAATTTATTCACAGTTTTATCGCTGGAAGTTTAACTTAAAATCTGATACGTATTTCATCTTGATGCCTAGAAGCAGAGTTGTATTAAATCATTTTCAGGAGGAGCGAAGCCATGGGACATCGCTAGTATCCTAAATTGGCGTGGGCATCAGACTGTACGTAAATCGAGTTGTAGTCGAGTAAAGTGCTGTTGTGTTTTTCTATGAAATTCTCAGTAGCAGCTTGCAGTTTAAATTTGTGCCTGGTTACTAACCATAGGCTTGCCTCCTGTTTTTTATGATATAACTCGGCAAACGAGAAAGCGTGTCTGATGGTAAGAGTCATCGCCGCCCATGGACATCTGGAATACCAAATTGCAATTGCAGATGCTTTGCCGAGCCAAGGAAAAGGGAGGGGAAGGAGAAGGAAGAGGACTGAGGGAGGAATTGGGCCTCCAGCGCTCCATACTCACCGTACGAAACGCAACATTGAGCATACTACTACTTGACGTCGATATTCTGTGGGAGGGTAGTTACGGCCCGGTCGTGCCGACCCATTCATGCTGGCAAATAGATAATTATGCTAGCGAGACACTACTAAACAAAACATTTCGGCAAACTGCATGTGTAGACTGTATATTGTTCGCACCATCGCATCGGTCTCAGAAGAAATCGTAGCTCCTTGTTATAGAACAAACAATGTAAGTGTAGAAACTTGACGAAAACGTATCACGTTCCTAAATGTTTGGGTGTGCGAGGCAACCGCTCCGATTTCAGGCATACCACCAAATATCAGATATTTTCTTACACTGTGCTAGTATTTTATGAGGTTTAAATAGGAATCTTAAAACATATTGATATAATATAGGTACCTGAGATGAATTCGGCATGAGAAAAGATATTTATGCATAAAAAATAGTAATTTTTATGTGGAAAGACGAGGTGTTATCTCACGGCGGATATTAAATCCGAACAACATCATACAATTTGGGTACTTACGCTTAGAAAACGTTCCAATACCACTTTCTGGGCTAAATACTATTACCACATTCAGGCATCTATTTTGTGGAAACATAACATACCATCACGCCTGTATTCCCCGAAAGGTAAGGCAGAGGTGTACTAATGTACGCCCACACTTTGCCGGTATGTTTAGGTCCCATGTAATATCGGGCGAGCCTATTGCCATTGACCGGGCACACATCCAAACTCCGAGCTGCTAATGAGAATTTTATAGAAAAACCCAATAATACTTTGCTCGACCTGGGGATCGAACCCAGGATTTCTAGCGTAGCAGTCGCGCTTAGGACCACTAGACTAATGAGGCAGTCAACACATTCATAGTCTTAATATCTATCACATTCAGGCATCTATTATGTGGGAATGTCCTAATTTATATAGAAACACATAACAGCTTAAAATAAAGGACTTAAATTCAGTAAATTTAAATATAATGTACACAGTATCGAATGCTAAGCAAACAAAGAAGTTTATTTTTTGATCCGTTTGCTACCAAACCTCACAGGACTACTCGTTGGCTGACGATTGCCTCAAACTTTTATCAAAATCAGGCCAGCCGTTTTGGAATCCATAATAGGGAACATATAACCATACATACAACGATTATAACATAAAGGTTACAGCTTTTCTTTTCACAAAAGATCTCGCTTTGATTTTATTTGAAGATTGTGTATAAAATGATTTCTAAAATGTTTTCATTCATTATCATTAGTTAGTTAATTCATCTCACATACGGCTAACGAAGAAAGATTGACTGATCGTGCTCAATGCACTTCATTACATAATTAATCTTCATTTGTTACATTATGGTCGGTTTTTGTGTTTAGCACAAACATTAATATTAGGATGTTTTTATTACAATATTTAAGAAATAATCCGCCGTAAGTAATTGTCTATTTGATATAGAATGGTGGGTAAAATACAGGATTTATCTTAGTTTGACTCCCAGACTATTATAAATATATATATATTGTAGGAGATTACCCCCACACCCGCCGTCAAAAGTATAAAAGCCAGCGCAAACCTGTCCCTGGCTCCATTTCGCCGCCAACCGCCATCGAGACAACATCGTTCCCATACTGTTGTCTGATATTTTCCTACCTACCTATATTTTAATTAGTTAATTTGTTAATTTTGTTCTTTATATTTCGTTTGTAATAATTTTATTAGAATTAAATTACTTAGGTTGTTGTTATCGTGATTTTTTTTAAGTCAAATAGTGTCGAATAGACAAGATCAGAAGTGGGATAGGATCCATCTGATTATATCTCGCCCGCTTGTTGTTTTTGTAATTTTGGAGGAAAATGTCAGACCGTGAGCGTTGTCGCAGCCGACACGATAGGTCGCCTCGGCGGTCAAGTAGACGACGCCACCGCACGCCTGATGGTAAGTTCAGGCAGATGATGGAGACGATGATGAGCAGGCTCGCAGCGTTAGAAGAACGAGCCACAGCGCGATCATCTCGATCGCGTGATCGACGTGAGTCACCGGCGCACAATGGAGCGCGCCTATCTACCCTGTCATCGCGGGACCACACCCCGCCGTTGCTGGATCGCCGTGTACGCACGCCGACGCAGCATAGGCATGCGTCGTCACCGTCGCCCGCGCGGTACGAGCCGGCGCAGGTATTCGTGCCGACCCGTGACAACGCGTCGACGTCGTCGCCTGGACTGCCTGTGCCGCCGTCTACCAGCGCCTCACGCGCGGACCAAGCATTGGGAGACAGCCTGGAGCACGCTGGAAGAGGAGCCAGCGCGCCAGTGAAGCCAACGGTAACCGACAGGATTGTTGATGCCATCAGGTCAATCAACACCACGGTAAGGTCAAATCAACATTTTTATATATCGAGGTTTGACCCAAATTTACATAATATTGACGATTGGTGCGCAGAGGTTGACCGTGCAAAAGCTTTAAATAATTGGAGTGACACCGAATGCCTTTCACGCATAGGAAATTGCTTAAGGGGGGACGCCCGACTATGGTTAAATGAGTGGGTAACCAACGACCGTTCCTGGAGCAATTTTAAGCGAGAGTTTAAACCTTTGTGTCCCAAAACGCCCGATATTGCGAATATTTTGTTTGATGTAATGTGTAAAAATTCCGATGACTACCCTACTTATGCCGATTATACCCGTCGCTCATTACTTCGATTGCGTATAGTTAGAGGTCTTAGCGATGAGTTAATTTCCGCAATTGTAATACGCGGTATTACCGACCCACATATTCGAGCTTCTGCTACTAATGCAAAACTTTCACCCGATGATTTAGTTGAATTTTTTTCAATTTACGTAAAGTCTAGTACAACGAAAACTAGTACTGTTCGTAGTAAACCTAACACATCTTTTAGCACAAAAGATAGGCATAACCATGACAGTGCATACAGAAAACGTAAATTTGACGATGGTAAGTGCTTTTCGTGTGGACTTAAGGGGCATACTCAAGCCATGTGTAAGAAACTTAAGACTAGCTCCGGTGAGACTTTAGGTAACACTAGTTGTAGTAGTGCCAGTAATACGAACTCTAGTTTTGTGCCGACGAAATCTGAACCTTGTTCGTTCTGTAAAAAACCGGGTCACAAAATAGATACATGTTTTGCGAAGTTAAAGTCCGAGTCACGTAGTAAAAATAACGTTAACCTTTGTAGAGAAATGTTATCTACCCGCAATAATGATGTTATTGTGGCAGTAATTCAAGGTATACCTGTAGATGTACTGATAGACAGTGGTTCGACTATTTCACTTGTTTCGTCATTGATGTTAAAGTATTTTGACTGCACGCGCAGACCAACGTTTCGTGTACTAAAAGGTTTAGGAAGTCAAGAAATTGAAAGTACATCGTATGTTACTTTACCGGTTGAATTTGACGGCATAACCTTAGAAGTTGACTTGTATGTTGTGGGGTCTGAATTTATGAATACACCAATCATAGTGGGTACAGATGTCCTTAATAGGAAGGGTGTACGGTACGTTCGTACACGTGATTCCCAGCAACTTACTAGGGAAGTAGATAACTCTAGTAGGGTTATGACCATTCAGTCTGACTCATCGGTACCAATTAATACATGATCCCGTGGCGTGGAGAGTGGACTCCTGAAGTATGTGCAGCTTACTTTGATGGTGAGTTACCAACTTTTAGGATTGTGCAATATGTCACTATCCTAAAGGAGGTTGAGAGTATGCTTCACGTCGTGCCTCTTCTCTCAACCGCCGGCTCGAGTTATTGCTTCACGTCGTGCCTCTGACTTGAGCTGGTTATGTGCTAAGTAACGCTTCACGTCGTGCCTCTTACTTGGCTGATGTATCTGCTAAGATATGCTTCACGTAGTGCCTCTATCTTAGCAGGTGTTTTCATGTGTTTATAACTAAGATATGCTTCACGTAGTGCCTCTATCTTAGCTGACCTTTTCCTGTATGCTAAGTAACGCTTCACGTCGTGCCTCTTACTTGGCTAATGTATTTGCTAAGATATGCTTCACGTAGTGCCTCTATCTTAGCAGGTGTTCTGTTGTATTCACAACTAAGTTATTGCTTCACGTAGTGCCTCTGACTTAGTATTATTTTTTCTGTCACATTATATGCCTAATGTGTATACTTGTATACACGTATTTTCTTGTATGTATGCAACCACAGATACCGAGGAGTCTACTACGACTGTTGCGCAAGGCAACGAGTCGTCATCCAGAGCCACAGAGCCGTCTGCAAGCGATGGGCAACAGCCTAGCACGTCCCGAATGCAGACTGGTGCGCCGCCATACAGCCTGGACGCGAGCGCAGCCATCAAGCCACAAGCCAGCATCACACATGAGTCGGTGGCGGAACCCGCCATCATTGAAGAAGAGGAATCTGACAGCCGGCTATCGGAGCTTCTCGAGTCTAACTTGGGAGACTCCTTGCCGATGTTGGAGACTGACCTGGAGAGTTGAAGAGGAGCCCGAGGACGGACTCGTGTCAGGAGAGGCCGTGTAGGAGATTACCCCCACACCCGCCGTCAAAAGTATAAAAGCCAGCGCAAACCTGTCCCTGGCTCCATTTCGCCGCCAACCGCCATCGAGACAACATCGTTCCCATACTGTTGTCTGATATTTTCCTACCTACCTATATTTTAATTAGTTAATTTGTTAATTTTGTTCTTTATATTTCGTTTGTAATAATTTTATTAGAATTAAATTACTTAGGTTGTTGTTATCGTGATTTTTTTTAAGTCAAATAGTGTCGAATAGACAAGAATATATATTATAAATTTAAAGTAGCGCTAGATTGTAATTATCGTGTCAGGAAAAAAATAAAAATTATCATTTTTAAGGCCTTGTAAAAAACCTTATGTTTGATCTCTGTAGGTACTAGTCGCAACTTTGTTGTTCTACAAACATAATTATGTGGCTTATGTTTCCAGTAGATATAACGAAATGTGGCTAAACAGTCAGTATTTTATACAAATTAACTGCCATTGCCTGAGCAATAAGAATAGTAAGCTAATAGAAACTGGCTATCGGGCTGCTGACTAACAATTGTCGCGTTTGTATGACAATTTACGGTAAAATACAATTAGAAGCAATCAAAAAGCCCGAGGCTAATCTACCACACTTGACGGAGTCTAAAGCCCACGATTTTTTATTTTAAAAGATCAAAAACCTCGTAATGGCCTTATACTTATTTATTTATGACTCTTTGAGGCCAACACCAATACATTAGTTAGACAAAGGCTAAACACACGCGGTGCAAAATACGCGTAACTAAAAAGTTAAAAGGGCAGGTTACGTATTAACTTTGATGGTCTTGGATTTGGAAAGTGTGGATATGAAAACATATTAGAAATACTGTATAACATTTATTTATTTATGCTTTATTGTACACATACAAGATAAATATACAAAGTTTTTGTAATTGATGACATACAATGGGCGGCCTTATCGCAATCTGCGATTTCTTCCAGGCAACCTTTCACAACCGACTTCAAAAAGAAGGAGGTTCTCAATTCGTCTGTATGTTTTTTTTTTTTGTATGTTTGTTACGCGATATCTCCGCCAATTGTGGACCAATTTTAATTATTTTTGTTTGTTTGTTAGGTTTTGTTTGTTATTTTTTTTTGTTTGTTAGGTCATACTTCAGAGGTCGTCCCGTTTAAATTTTATCGAAATCGGTTAGGCAGTTTTGAAAATATCAACAAAAATCTAAAAATTGTTTACATCGATGATATTATCGTTTACTCTGAAACATCGCTGTCTTATTGGAGCAGTGCGTTTAGTTGGCTAACAAGTACTTCTAAACAAAACTTTCCACTAAAAATTACAAAATAAAATTACTTTTAACAAAAAAGTTAAACCGCCTTCAAAAAATAATAAAATAATTTTGTCTAAAACAGTTTGGGAAGTCGGCGGCAAAAACAGAAGACCCACTCAAATAGAAGTCACCGACTTCCCAAACTGTTTTAGACGAAATTATTTTATTATTTTTTGAAGGCGGTTTAACTTTTTTGTTAAAAAAAAATATATTAAATAATCAGTTTTTTGTTTTTTAAGTACTATGTTTTAAGTAGTGCTGTGATATCCTAGTGATAATCATAATTGTTTAAGCATATTTAGGAACCAAACATGAACCCTAGGTTAGGGTTAGGCCTAGGCCTAGGGTTAGGGCACCGCAACATCTTTTTTTTTTAATGCTTACTATCAATGTGGATCTTAGGAACTACTTATTATATTGATATGATCGAATCGAATCCAAGGCACGCACCTTTGGCTTTTCGAAGTCATGTGCGTATCAATAATTAATTTTCATGCGCTTAAACGGTGAAGGAAAAGATCACGAGGAAATACTTGCATGCTTCATAGATTTTCTTGATGGCGTGTGAAGTTTGCCAACCCGCAGTAGGCTAGCGTAGTGGACTATAGCCAAATCCATCTCGTTCGGAAAGGAAACCCGTGCCAAGCTGTGGGACAAGGTAATGAGTTGATGATGGCTATGTTCAATATTTATTTCTGGTTCCTTACTAAATTAGTAAACAACATCAAACGTGAACAATTATTTTGTAATGAAACCAAATCGGAATTACAATTTGAAATTTATTTTATAACAAGAATTGGCTTTCAGAATGAATACTACGCCATCTGTCTCGATGTATAACGAACTGTCGTCACATTAACTACCAATATTTTGTACTTATTTATATAACAACTAAGGAACCTGTAACGACGTCGCGTGTTAGTAGTACAAAAAAATAAACAACCCCTAAAACACTTACCATAACATAACAATATCATCAAAGTAAATAAAAGCTCCTTCAATCATACTATACCGACCTTCACAGAATCTTCCCCACAATTTACGGTGGTCAGCACATCAAGTTACCTCAAAGTGTAAAATTTTCTCAGTCAATTATGAACTTAAGTTTCAACATTTTAAGGTTTAATATCATTTGGAGAAATTTGACAGTTTTGTAGAACCTGTGCTGGCGACTGTACCCTCTCCCCCCTCTCCTATTTCTGCCGCGTCACCGTTGTTTCATTACATGTGACCACTTACAATCAGGTGTTTGTCTGACCTTCTTTGTGTCTGTGTTGTGGGACGCTATCTGTCCGAATATAGTAATTGAATACACCACATATTTCGCTTTATTTTTGTATCATCGTGAGGATATTGTAGCGGAAAATGACAGTTGTTTCACAACGTTTCTGAGTAAAGAAGTATAAATAGATTGTTTTTTTGTAAACATGTTGTTGATTTAGAGTTTCTAAGTTTACGTAATACCGTAGGGTTAGGCATAGGTGTCCTTCACGGGTATCGTTAAGTTCTCAAAAAATAGGGAGCGAACCTTTTACCAACCATTTTTTTTATTTGAGTGTAGAAAATCCTCTTGGATAGATCAAAGATTTCATTGAAATCCTCTATCTATCCTCTCCTTAATTTAATTGAACAAAGCAATATTTTGTTTTTAAATCAGGTATATTAAGTCAGGGTATTTGATTTATTCTAGTAGTATTGTAAACAAAAAATAATTTATGTGAATATTCGCTTTTGTTATAAAAGTTATAAAAGTTTTGTTCTAAATATTTGTGTGTCTAATCACGCAACAACAAATGCAAATATCGTTGTCCTATATTTTGTAATAATCGTAAATTTATATGCAGAAATTGTAATACATTTGCAGTGGTGAATAATTATGAATTAAATTAAATGAATAAAATTTTCTGTATTAACTTCCGCACGAGTGTTTTCTTAGGGTTCCGTACCCAAGGGGTAAAAATATTAAAGGGGGGCCCATACAACAAACGTGATTTTTTTGCCGTTTTTATAGATAATGTGTCCGACTCGCACTTGGCCGGTTTTTAAGTATTTATCGAGCGTTATTTCTTACGCTTTTAATCGATCTTTTTACCCCTTGTATTTGCACGCGGGTGATTTTTTATAAGTTACGCGATCTATTTTAATGGCAAAGAGTATATTTTTTTCACTTTATGACCGCTTTCGCTACCTTTTTTCAAACTCCTGTCCCTAGGGCACAGTTTCATCCATTTTTTTATAATACAACCTAGGTTATCACATAAACCTGGTTACATTGGTACTAGGGTAGATAGTAGAATGGTGTTTTCTTATCCACCCTCAACATAGTCCAAGTGCTTAGCTCGTTAATCTCTCAAACGGCGCGCTCAATGACGTAACCGTCAAACGCGGCCGCTCATTACTTTTAATGAGAGTCGTTCATTAACACGAATCAATTGAACCGAACCAACTTACCAATTAAATAGTACACCTTATTCAATGGTATTCAATTAAAATCTAATTGCGTGTTGTTAAATTTTGGTCCTGATTTCCGAACTGAAACAGCCAAAGCCGTAGTAACAGTTATGATAGTTATTGTCAATGATTGAAAAAAAAATGAACTGTATGGATGAGAGAATATGATATGGCCTGAAAGAATATGACTGATCAGATAACGTCAGATAGAAATGTATGGAAAAAAATACATACTGCATCGACCTCAAGTAAATTTTGTTGAGGGCAGAAAATGATGATTGCGTGACAAATATCGAGCCTACATTGATAACTTAAGAAAATATATTAATGATATGCAATCCTGAATTTTTTCATATAAGATATTCTCAGGTATAACCAGCAATTTCGCAAATTATAATATTCTAGGAAAGGTAGGTGTTGCCCTGTTTCTTGGAACTTACTGGTATGTTCAAATGATCTCACTTTTTCAGAAAACGCATAAATGTGCGCTCGAAAAAACCGAATCAAATTTACATCGTTTGTTGTATCCTTGATTAAAAACCAATACGACTCAAAGGATCGCTTCTACGTAGCTGCTACGCCGTAGCCGACGCGTAGATGCTGGGGCTACGGGTGCTACGCCGTAGTAAAAATCTCAATTCGTTTTTTTTAACATTTATAAGAATGTGTATTACGTCCATACCCATTTTATTTTTAAAAGAGCCAGTTTTTATTTGCTTTTCTTTCAAAAGCGTGTATTTAATTTTATCATTACATAAAAATGGGCAGTATCTGATCGCTTCAGGCAAAATTCGGACAACTTATGATAGTTGCAAGTACATAAACATTATGTACTATCGCACTTATATACCCACAGTTTGGCGGTCTTGGATGACATTATTTATCGCAATTGCAATCTGAGCTGTGACTGAGAATTTCATGTAAAATCCCTAAAGAACTATGTTAGACTTGGGTATCCAACGCTTAGCAGGCACACTTGTTTGTAGCCAGCTACAAAATTACGTATGATGACGTCATCTCTATGACGTCACCAATGTATACTGAGGCCGTTGAATTATTTCTCTATGTTCTCGAAAACTGAAAATTCAAACAACTTACAGGGGGAAAATGAATAATTCTCGCTCATAGCTCATGGAACACGATATCCCGAAGTTTCATAAGCGAAATATATCGGAGTCCATTTGTAAGGGAAGTAGTCCCGGTAGTGCCATAACTCACGCACTCACACTCAAGGGCTTGTTACCTCCAAGTTGTGTTAAAATTTGTTTAATTTTGTTGGTAAGGAATTAAAATATTATAATAATAATTTAGATCGATCAGCGCGCCGCACAATGATTATCGATGTCACCGTCCCGAATGACGAGAACCTCGAGAAGGTTGAGAGAGAGAAGCAGTTGAAATATCTCGACCTTGCTCACGAGGTGGTCGCCATGTGGGATGTGGACTCGGCCATCATTGTGCCGATAGTCGTTACGGTCAATGGACTTATCGCCAAGAGCCTCGACCAACACCTCAGGAGGCTCGAGTTGGGTGGCTGGGTTAAGGGCCTGATTCAGAAGGCAGTACTCCTTGATACGGCGCGTATTGTGAGGAGGTTCCTGTCTCTGGGGCCCTAACCACCGGTAGCTTGAACCCTGTTCCCCATGCCGGTGGATCACTATTTTTAAATGTTTTTATTTTATCTTGTATTTTATAAAAATATTTAAAAATGTAATGATATGCTTGAAGGTTAAATAAATCGAGTAATCATTTATTAGCTGAGCAATAATTATTACAAAAATTCGCAATATTGTAGTACAAAACAGTCATAAAGCATGCAGACAGGAAAAAATACATACAATACATTGGTACCTATACTAATGAAACATTGTATCACAGGTACCAGTGCCTTCCGTTAATTTTAAAACTATTCAGTAATGCTATTACAAAGAAGAATTACAATAGGTAGCGAAAAATATTTAAAACATATTATAATTTAAAAATACATGCAGATTTCAAAATACACAATGGTGAGTAGGCGTGAAATGTGTGTGTGAGTTCGTGTGAAGTGTATGTGTGAGTGAGTGTAGTGGGTGAATGAGGTTAATTTATTCAACCAAACCAAAATTGTTAGGGTATTGTAATTTTTATCGGACTTAATGAATTTATGTAAATCTGTAATGTAACGAATGTCTGTAAGTTTTTGGTAGAATACACTTACCTTACTGGTGAGGTCCTCCAGAATGGTCAAGTGCACAGTACGCGCAATCGGAGCTTGTGTATGGAAAGATGTATGAATGTGGACGAAGCAAAAGCAATGTGCAAGAAGTAGGCTCAATCAATGAGTTATTGTGGAGTCGCAATTTTTTACTGCCATGTACAGTGGGTTATAGCTGTTACCTGACCCACCGAGACCCCACTGTCCCACCTAGGGCGGGTCAGGTAACAGCTATAACCCATTGTACGGTGGCCTGCACATCAAGTTACCACAATATGTCAATTTTTCTCAGTTGATTTTGAACTTAATCACTAACAATATAAAGTTTAAAATCATTTGGAGAAATTTGACAGTTCTGTATAACCTGATGTGCTTGCGACTGTACCTAGAATGAGTTATAGCTGAATAATTTTCGAAAAACCAAGAAAAAAATTAATTTCGTTCCCAAGGCTGAACGGATTACCATTAATTTATTCAAAAGCGAGTAGCTCAAAATGTTTAAGGTGACTAGGATTCTTTAAATATTAACGTAACTGTTAACCGTCAAAATTATTAATTTACATGCTGTCAGAACTGAAAACTCGAGATTACTTACCTCAAATTACAGGATCAACTAAAATTTCATAACTCTAAAATTATCAAATCAAATCATAACCCAAAAAAAACTATCCCAATTAACATGCAAATCCCAACTTTCCGAGATAAGTGTGCAAAGCCCAACACGATTCATTTCGGCTATATTTTACAATACACCCGCTGAATATTTATTACGCGTTCTCGGCATTTATTATGAAACCTATGCAAATTTGGCAAAATAAAGGAATCTATTTGTCAGTGAGTGTGCCGTAGGGAGGCATCTCGGAAAGTCCGGTTTCCCTGGGGACCTGTAGCTTTCGTAGTTGGACGGTGATAACAGTTTGAGTGATAACAGTTTTATTAATGTGACCAGCTGTAAATACGCAGCAGTTCGTTAAAGTTAATGCAAAGGTCCTATTGATATAAATTTTCCACTTAGTACAATTGCTTACTTTTTGTAATTCATCATCAACCCATTACATTATCCCACTGCTGGGCATGAGTCTCCTCTCAGTACGAGAGGGATTAGGCTACAGTCCGCCACGCTAGCCTACTGCGGGTTGGCAGACTTCACTTGCGGTCAAGAAAATCTCTCAGGCATGCAGGTTTCCTCACGATGTTTTCCTTCACCGTTTTTGTAATGGTCGTTAAATTTTGCTTCCTATTAACATAACACACCATCACGCTTGTATTCCTCGAAAGGTTAGGCAGAGGTGCACTTAATACTTAATGTTCACTCACAGTTCGCCGGTATGTTTAGGTCCCATCAGCTCTAAGGCTCAACAATACCTTACCCTTCGGGGAATACAGGCGTAATGGTATATTTTATGTTATGTTAATATTTTAACTAATTTTTTTTTGAACCAACACAAGAAAAAGATGTTAAACGGTTGTACTTTTGCTATGTTCCGCATTAAAATGTCGACTTAGCTAGTCACATTCATACTCAAGTTCACTAAACGCGATGTGTTGGTTAATTCTTACCTGTGTTTTTACAAAGATAAAATAACTCGTATTTTGTCTGGTTTATAGGACATCTGTCCCATGGATTTTCTAAGGGATAATGGAAAAGGAAAGAAATATAGTTTTTATGTAAGGTGTACATAGTTCTTGGCATTTTTGGGGTTGTAGTAAGGGTTTGGTTTGCTTAACATCAAAGGGATGCTATAAATGGACAAATATATCAAGTGCGATTTGGTTTCTTTTGTTTTGAAGTGTTTCGTTTTAAGTTTTTGGACTTCAGTGTCGGGCAAGTTTGTACTGACGATGGTCTGTGTCAAAGGCCAAGTTATAGATTTCTTAGACTTCAATCAAAACAATTATGGAAAATATTTTAATAATCTGCGGTTGAACCTCCAAGATACTCTTCTAAGTTCTTACAAGTGAGCGTCTTCACTACCTATCATTATGTCAGCATTATATCACCCAAAAAAAGATCTCGAGTGGAGACCACGCACTGGAAAACGCAGTGCAGGATGACCTCCAAAAAGATGGACAGACGACCTGGTAAATGTCGCTGGGAGTCGTTGGATGCAGGCAGCATATATCCGGCCGTTGTGGAAGTCTATGGGGGCCTGCGTTCAGCAGTGGACTTCATTTGGCTGTTATGATGATGATAATTATATCAACCATATATTTACTGTTTATCCTGTAAGAATTATCCCTAGGTTGCTAAGATTGGCTATCATGCTAGCTTAGTGTAGATTGATAGAATTTACAAACTGTTTAGAAAACCGACTAGGCGTGCAGTTGAATTGAATCGGATCATAATTTCTTGAATAATATAATTCAATGAATACGTTGATCGCCAACATTTCTCCCTCACAGAAACACCTGAAAACCTAAAAAATTGGTCACCTTAAAAACTTGTCTGTTTTGGCACGAAAGACGTCGGTAGAAGCATTTTAGAATTGCCGGCAAGTTGAGATTTAAGACTTAAATTATGTTTTGCAAGAAAAGTTTTCGTTCGATCGGCGTTTTATGTGAATGGATTTTGTTATTTTTCTTCTTCTGCCGTTTGAATTTTTACCTTCTGTAAAAGTGAAGATATTTGGTGACA
Organism: Subacronicta megacephala; assembly: GCA_958496365.1. Lineage (NCBI taxonomy): Eukaryota > Metazoa > Arthropoda > Insecta > Lepidoptera > Noctuidae > Subacronicta > Subacronicta megacephala. The sequence goes on from OY292516.1 coordinate 742,815, forward strand.
GATAATTTAGATTGATGATTTGTTTTGTATGAAACCTTATATACAATTTACTACCATAATTATGCTAGGTATTTCTTTTAATGGTACGGTTTTTTCTAAGGACGGGTGTACATTTTGCAAACTTCTCTTGAACACTTCTTTTGATAGTTCTTACACAAAATGAAGTTATTAAGAAAATTGTTATTTGCTCCGTTAGCAGTGGGACCAACCGGGGCAGAAAAGCTTGTCACAATATTAAATCTCTTTTCTACCCTGTTTCGTCCAACTGCCTCATTCGTCTACCCTATCGCGACTGCTACGCTTGAGGACCTGGGTTCGATCTCCAGGTCGAGCATAGTGTTATTGAGTTTTTCTAGGAAGTTCTCAGCAGAGCCTGAATTTGTGCCCGGTTAATGGCAATACGCTCGCCCCCTATTATATGGGACCGAAACATACCGGCAAATTGTTGGAGTACACCTCTGCCTAATCCTTCGGGGAATACAGGCGTGATGGTATGTTATGTTAAACGTCGAAACTGCACTGATGGGCACGGGTCTCCTTTCATTACAAGACGGATATCTAATTTACATAACATACCATCATCAAATTTACAATACAAAAAATATACTTTACAAATACGCCTTCGACTCTGGCGCCTTGATAGCAAATTTTCTTGACTGTTAAGTGGTTAAAAGATTATTAATAGTGTTTTACTTAATTAAGAGCAGTTCATAGAACACTTTAAAACATTGTTAAATAATTCGCCCTTTATGTTGATAGCAAGAATTTCAATAGTTTTCTTATTTTCATAGAAAATATCATTAGATTCTTTGAAACATTCACTTAGGTAATCGGTTTTTGATGTCTATTGACTATAAATAATTAATATTTAGATTCAGACAGACTTTAAAGAGCTTTATTCTTTTCAATTCACTTAAAGATATTATTGGTAAAAGGTTTTAAATTAACTTGGTTTCTAATACAATTTGAGTTCTCCAGAATTCTGAGAAATCTTGAAATTTTAAGTGAATTCAGAGAAGTATTATTATAGTATGTAAAATTTGTCAATATCCTCGACATGGACATTAATATACCGGCGAAATGTAGATGTACATCTCTGCCTAACCCTTCGGGGATTATAGGCGTGATGGTGTGTTTTGTAAATTTTGTCAATGAATATAATTATGTGACATAAATGCATTGTGTAGTTTTTTTTTTATTATTTAACAATTAATGATTACTTATTAGGTAGCAAACATTGTGGTAGTACCAAGAAACAATAATAATTTGTTATATAAATATTATTTAAGAATGTTGCATGTTCTTATAACTAAAATTCACGATTTTTTCTACAGAACTTAGCATAGGGGTGCTAAGATCAGTATAGTAAATCTTAAAATCTTGGAACTCTTTTGACGTTTGTTTGCGAAGTTGATAACGATGTACGAGTTTTTGTTGTGGTAGGGTCACGCTGTTCGCAGCATGAATGGGCCGGCTCGACCGGGGAAGTACCACACTCTCGCAGAAGACCGACGTCCGAGTAGTAGCGTTTCGTTACTGCGCTTCGTTTGGTGAGCGAGAGGGCCGGAGGGCCAATTCCTCCCTCAATCCCCTTCCTTCTCCTTTTCTCCTTCGCCTCCCTTTCCCTAAATAGGCTCGGCAACGCATCTGCAACTCCTTTGGTTTTGCAGATGTCCATAGGCGGCGATGACTACTGACCATCAGGTAGCTCGCCTGCTCGTTTGCCGAGTTATCCCATAAAAAAAAAAAAAACCCATAAAAAAAAAAAACGAGTATATTATTCAAATGGAACTTGGCTCTAATTTCAGATTTATGTTTTTGATCTGATGTTAGTTACTCATATAAATGTTGTTATCCGTTGTATATTTTTTCACGACACTATATCGACTGTATCATCCACATTCAGGCATGAATGATTGCAAAATGGAGTCCGCAAAATGATAAATATTCATAGGTGTCGAGCGAGATAAATCTATTCAACAAACAATATTGTTAATTCTCAATTGCAATCCGGAACAGAGCTGTAAATGCAATAAGTACTGGATCATGTTTACCAAAGAGCTTGTGTGCAGCTATGGAGAAGCTTATGTATAAGGTATGAATTGGCTCTGTTCTGTGTAAACATGAGAACTTTGCTACATATAAGACTTGATATGTAATTGCTTTGTTGTAGTTTAAATTATATAACTAAAGACGAAGGTGTAATAATTATGTCTTTCTCATGTAAGTGAATAATTTATTCTTATGGGAAATAAAGAATCTTAAACCGTAAGACTGTCTGTTACTGTGTCGTTAGTCTAGTAGTCTTAAGCGCGATTGCTATGCTAGAGGTCCTGGGCTCGATTCCCAGGTTGATCAAAGTGTTATTGGTTTAAAATTCTCTGTAGCGGAGTATGGATTTGTGCCCGGTAAATGGCAATTTGCTCGCCTCCTATTACATTGGACTTAAACATACAGGCAAAGCGTGGTTGTACATAAGTACACTTCTGCCTAATCCTTCGGGGAATACAGGCGTCATGGTATGTTATGTTATGAATTATATAATAACCAGCTGACCTAACTGATGTTGTCTTAGCTATGAATATTCAATTGGAAATGAAATAATTAAAAAAAACGTTAAAATTAAAATACTGGTTAAGTTTTCTGATATTTTTTTTCGCGCAATTTTCAAAATTTTTCTTTTCGTAGAAAGCTTCTACAAAGTATTAGAAAACTATTAAAAAAATGATGAATAAAATCTGTAAAGTCTTTCTCAAGTTATGGTGTGACAAAGGATTCATTTTAGTTCGTGAAAGTCGATAAGTACATTATTACGGTATACAAAATAACATTTTTTTAGTTTCACATTTTATTTTATTTTTATAATATTAACATTGACATTCAGATGAACTCACAAAATATTTGTACGCCATATAATGTGGCAAACGTGTTGAACCGTAAAATATGATGTTCCATCTGAGCATGAATTTTATAACATTTCTATATGCATACACATGCTTTTTTTTTACTCACTAGCAATGTGGGTCGCTCATTACTAGTATTCTTGTATTACGAGTGCGTTCATGTCGGTACTGCAATGGCTGGGTCTCGAATCAGCAATCATATGAGCGCAATTTGGCACCCTTACTATTGGCGACCGCCGCCCGATTTGCCTTTCCAGGTCTGTTCTGAAACTTTCTTCGCGGTTGTTAGAAATTTCTACAACTATTATAGTAGTCGTCATGTCTCTTCCTTGTACAAACGTACACATTACAAAAAAAATATATATTGACTTTATACTATTCTCGAGTAAGTAAAATTTCTTTCACTCCAACTGATGTTCTCTTAGAAACTTCTGTCTGAACTTGATCATTAAGTATAATAATTATTGAGGTCTTGGGTGGACTGGTGAATTGTACCATAGGTATTCAATTATGTTTGTTTACGATCTCTCACAAATGTTTGAGTTTTTATATTAGAATAAAGGGTTAACAAAAATACTATTAAAGTGCGACCCACATTGCTAGTAAGCTTCTTTTAAAAAAAGGAGAAGATAATATTGATGCTGACATGGATCAAGATGTAACCAGCTGTATGTAAAACATTCCTACAAGTAATCGGCTCTCCAACAATGCAAACAAGATCAATTTGAACATACTGTATCGTGTTGGTTGTACAGATCGTGTCCAGCAATAGAAAGGCTTAGCAATTGCGCTTGCATTGGCGCTGTGTAAACGTGCGAACAACTTTGTCTCGCATTGCACTTGATTATTGTGTCGCTGCAACTACGGTTTAAATAAAGCGCTTTATCGTAGCTGCAGAATGTAGATTCTTGTTTGCTATTGGTGTTTCAATGTTTGCTATTTTACGAATTCTTTATTCATTTTATGTTAGACGGAGAGCGCACTATGTGGCCTTGTGACGTCATAATCCGATATGCTATACAAGTTCTATACTAACACTTTTTTGTGGGAAAGGGACAGAGCATCGCTTTTCAATACCCACCGAAAACTTTAAACGCTTAATAAACTTTATTAGGCGATTTAAATTTTGTTTTCAGAATATTCTTATATTTAATTTTATTTTACATTAGGCCTGTTATTTTCAATTACTTCACAAACAGTCATAATTATATCAACCCTATTTCGATGATAATTTCAAATCCGAATCTAATATAATAGAAAAAAAACATTATTTCTAAGCAAATTACGTCTGCATTTATCATACTAGTCTACGCGTGTATTTGAAAATAATACGTAATTATTTTCCCAGTTTTTGTTTCATTCTATCTTTAGTTATACTTTGATAACCGTCCTATTCTTGAACGGCAAATTTATGTAGCAAGACTATGTTTTTTAAATAACATACTCATCAGACCGCTATGATATACTTAATAGCTACCCTAATATTATATCCACGTATATGTATGAACAAACAGCAACCAACTTATAAGACGAAACAATACAATGAAATTAACACTCGCAAAAGTTTCACGGAACAAATTCAGGTCGCGCCGCGGGAAGTTTTATCTAGTGTAAACTAGCGAGATTAAGTTTCTGTACAACTTTGAATGGGAGTGTATGAGATCGTCCCAATTCCAGTTTGGATAAGGTGTGTAAGTGTGTTGGCTGATGTGGGGTTAAGCGTTGGGAGAAGCCTTTGTATCTAAAGTTAAAGATGAATGTATGTTGATATTACAATCGTGTATTAATATACATAGTTTCCAAACGATTGAAATTGAATATGAATTGTTTGTAATCGACTCAAGAACTGATATATTTTATCAAAATTTTTGGTTAGATAATAAGTGATATTAGTGTCATTTTAAAAATAAGCCAAAATCATTGAAGAACGTTGAGTCTCTAGAGAGTCGGAGCAATTGTTTTAATATAATTAATTCTGATGCTTACTGTTCCTTGATTTAAAGTAAAACAATGCCGAAGGTAATTGAAGTTACTGTGAAGAAATAATATCATGTTACTAGATAACGTGAAGGTTTTCAAAAATATGTGATAAAAATATTAATTTATCTTTTTCTAGAAGGTTATTCCCTTTTTTGATTTCGAAGTACCTAGTGTACCTATAGTTAATGTAATGGTGATAGAGTACCTTATGTCATTAATAAGCTGCATACAAATTTCGATCAAAATTATTCACAGCAGTGCGCCCAAAATCCTTTGCCTTGATATTCTCCTCACCTCAGCACGGCTACAGGTTTGAATATTTGACGTCAAGTGACCGTAGCGATCCGCTACATAATCTTTATAGAGCAAACATCTCATAAATATGCGAACTCATCTTCCCGCCTGTATCACTTCGTGAATAAAATCTCAAAGAATTTCGCGCGCCATCGAGTTTCACTTATACGATATGCATTTTATGATTCTCAGCTGCCCGTCGATGCATAAGGTGACATTAAAAAAAGTACTCTGAATCGTATGAGGAATTTGGAAGAACGTCATCTTTGAACGTCGCCTTAAGCCTTGTTCTCTCTGAATGAAACGTCACATCTTTTGTATTTTGAAAGAAAGATTTTCGTGCGGAAATATTTGTTCATTTCAATGTTTGTGTTTTATATTTTTGCCACCATGTGTGTGGAGGGTAATCGGTTTTCGAGTATTGCTTGAGTGAAACAATATGAAATAGCAATCTTAAAAATCTATAAAAATGGCCTTACGATTAAGTATTTACCTATTATCTCCACTGGTATTATTAATAAATTTTTCGGTTGATGATAGAATACGCAGACCTAAAATTCGTAGACATGGTGTTTTTCTACAATACCATCATCTTATTCAGAAAGAGAATAAAAGGCGTTCCAGTTATAAACTGAACCTTTGGCCAGTTTATGCGTTTAGAAACTCCATACGCAAATAAACATAATTATATAGCTCAACATTCTAAAAATAAATATTTAAACTGAACAAGAAAATAATGCAACCCGTTAGTGCAGACGCTTATACTGACTGCACCAATCGACGCGTCGAACACCCCTGTAGCCTTTGCTTCTATGAAGTGAAATATAAAATCTTTTTTGAATTTTAAAGGCGAGACTCTAGTGTTGGGATATCGTGTTCACAACGTGTGAAAAGCATATCCGCGTAAGAAAGAACACTTGACCGATCAAACTTGCGTCGTCACCATGTTCACTTTTGGAATAAGTTTGAGACATAAAATTGCACTGTTGACAATTATTTAGTCACTAAGATATGAATTTTCTAATTTAACATAATTTCTAGTGAAAGAAAAATTCGATCTCAGGCAGGGTTTGAACCTGACTTTTTTCTAGTTAAGTACACCAGGGCCCCTAGACAATGTCACATCTTCATTATCGATGACGAAGTTAGATTTCCGAAATGTATCGATTTGACATAATTTCATCACGTGACATATCGAAAGATTATGCCAATTCCACACATTTCTGATATCTAACTTCGTTATTGATGATAACGATGTGACATTGTCTAGGGCCCCAGATGCTTTACCAACTAAGCTGTACTTAACCAGAAAGACGCAGGTTCAAACCCTGCCTGATATCGAATTTTTCCTTCACTAGAAAATTCATATCTTTGTGAACAATTCGCAAATATATAATGCTAAAAAATAATGAAAAGTATTACGGAATATTCCCTCACCATTGATACAAGCTGTCTATTATCATTTATTATCTCACTGCTGGGCACGAGTAGGAGACTTATGCGTTATACCCATTCCCTCAGAGAATTAGAAATTAGCTTTTTGTCCGCCACACTAGCCAACGGCGGGTTTACACCAGTCACACGAATTATAAAGAGAAAAAATCTCAAGCATGCAGGTTTTCTCATACTTCAACACCTTGCTCGACATATCATTTATTCTACCAGCACTTAGGACTTAGTGTTTTTTTTTACTTTTGTCAAATAAAAAGGCCTGTGCTAAAATATGTTTTCTTCAAATAAATTCAAAGTAGGTAAGCATTCGTAATCCATAAAATTCAATTGAAACATCAAAAAGAGAGAACACATACATTAAAGACATTATCGTGTCTGAGAAGTTTCGAGAACGTTACAGATCAAATATTCAAATGAAATATTTCGTTCGAACTAAGTTTGTCAAAAAATTTGCGGCTTTATACCAAGTTTGTGTCATCTGATTCTGATGTAACCCCACAGGGTACATTTATATGATGTATAGCGTAATTATTATATTGAAAATGGTTGTGTTTTCCATTGTATTCAAATAACAGGCTCACCATTTTTTTAAAAACATCAACTGCGCTCAAATCTTCTCCAACTACGAATAAAACATAATACTTATAATGTACATATGTTTTTTTTGTTATTGTAATGTTCTGCCTCATTAGTCTAGTGGTCCTAAGCGCGACTGCTACACTCGAGGTTCTGGGTTCAATTTTCAGGTTGAGTGTTATTGAGTTTTTCTATGAAATTCTCACTAGTAGCTCGGAGTTTGGATTTGCGGGACCTACACTAACACCTACCAACATGGGGCCGAAACATACCGGCAAAATGTGGGTGTACAGTAAGTACACCTCTGCCTAAACCTTCGGGAGATATAAACGTGATGGTATGTTATTTTACGTACGAAATACGTACATATTGCTCTAGGTAAAATTTGATGATCCTTGAAAAAAAAAACACATTTTACCTAAAATAAGCTGATCTCATGGCATGTCAATTTCCAAATTTTTGTCGGCCTTAAATTTTTCTATTTCTTAGAGCCGTCATTGGCAACACAGAAGTCGCTTTTGTACAGTCGCCAGCACATCAGGTTATACAAGACTGTCAAATTTCTTCAAATGATTTTAAACCCTTAAAATGTTGATAATTAAGTTCAAAACTGACCCTTCAAAATTTGACATTTTATGGTTACCTAAAGTGCTAGTGACCGTATATAAACCTATGGATTTGTCTAATAATAATCGAATATGTATACCTAACTTTTCCATTGACTAAACCTCACCTACAAGTTACTAATCACTAAACCATTATAGTCATTAATTAAAATATGCTATCGTCAACGTGAACACCGCACAATACCTATTACCTAATCTAAACGTTACAATACAACTGTTTCAAGTAATTTACACGATACACACTGAAATTTGCCGCCATCAAAATAATTGATGCGAGTGAAACAATATTAATTGTAACACAAACACTGTTCAATTGGCAACATTTTGAATATAGAATAGGGTTGCTATCACACATAAAATAGGCTAGTTGAGTAATATTTTTTATGGTTCCATAAAAAAGTTAAACGTAAAAAGAGCCGAATAACAAAAACGAGAGCGTACTATATCGGCTTGTGACGTCACAATCCGATATTCCATACAATTTCTATACTAACACTCTTTTGCGAGAAAGGGACAGAGCATCCCCTCTCAATACCCACCAAAAACTTAATATTTTCAACAATTAAATACTATTAGTATTTTCTATAATAATAAGCTTCTCTAATATTAAATATGAATAATCTTTTTTTTATTCCATAACCATTAAACGGGCACAAACGCAAATTTCGAGATGCTGCAAAGAACTTTATAGAAAAACCCAGTAATATTTTGTTAGACCTGAAAAAACCAGGGGGCCTAGACGATGTTACATTTCCATATCGAAAACGAAGTTAATCTGAAATGTATGCAGTTGGCATAATCTTTCGATATGTCACGTGATGAAATTATGTCAAATCCATACATTTTGGACATCTAACTTCGTCATTGATAATGAAGATGTGACATTGGCTAGACCCTCAGGACTTCTAATTATTGTGGCAGTTGCGTTTCCAAACACTGGAGTACCTAATTTGGTCTTAAAAAATTTGTTGCTTGGAAGTTTTTTTTATTACCTGAACATAATAGGGTACCTAGATACCAAAATTCAATGACACCTAAATCTTATGCCTTCCCTGGCCGTTCACGTTCGATTTGTCATATGATTGGACAGACGACGCGAAATGGAGCGTGTGATGCAAACGGTAGCGACAGCTTCAGATCTCTGACGAGTGTGCACTGTGCGGTTAGCGGGATTAAGGACGCGTTTACACGATTCCAGTGGTTAGGAGAGCTGTTTCAGTTCAAACAGTGACCGACTATGATCCTCGTATTTTTTTTATTATAGAAGAGGGAGGCAAACGAGCAAGCGAGTCACCCGATGTTAAGTGATCATCTCCGCCCAAGGACACCCACAATCCAGGGAGGTTTCAAATGCGTTGCCGGCCTTTTACATAAGAATAGGCTCGCTTCTTGAAGGTTGCCATGTCGTACCGGATCGGAAACATTTGTTTCAGCATTTCTTGTCGGAAGTCGCCTCGTTGGAGGATCTATGTACAGAAATTAATATAAATATATTTAAATAGGCGTTTTGCCACGACATACATACTTAGTGCGTACTGCTCTATTGTGTAACTCGTTGCCGGAATTTTTGTTCCCTGAGACAATTTGGATGTCTTCAAGACGAGAGTTACTTGGTTTCTTCCAGGCAAGCGCGCTCCATCGTAGACCACATCGTTACTTAATGTCAGGCTAGTTGTGGTCAAGCGTAAACCTATCTATGATAAAAATAAGTCTGATTTCTACAAATAAAAGGCAAGGCCTTGATTTTTTTCTAATAAAAGAATAGGATAGACCAAGTACATAGTAGTAAATTTGACTTATTTCATTTACTAAAGCACATAAGTATTTATATATTATTATGTAATTTATCATTTAAAAAATATATATTGGAAACGAATTATAAATTTCAAATTAGCTCAGGAATATTACATTTTTACTTACATTAAAATCGATAACAATTTTCTAAGTAATTTTATAAAGTCGCATTCAAATCTTACTGGCACTAGTAACTGGACTCGGTAAACGAGATTTTAAAACTGAAGTAAGTTCTACAACAGATTTCGTTAGTGTCGGAAACATTTGTTTGAAGTGTTGTTTGTTTTGTATGTTGTTCACTTTTGTTTGGTGGATCGGGAAAGAAGTAGGTACATACAAGTAGGCATTTTTTTCTAAGACACTATCGCAAATATGAACTCTATATTTTAACAATCCTCACCATGACATGAGGTCTTCACATGTAACCTGCCTTTGGATAGCATATTTTTCATATTTCTTTCTATTATTATTGAATAACTATCATTTTTCTTTGAAGTTCTCAGTAGCAGCTTGGAGTTAAGATTTGTGCCCTATAACATGAGAACGAAACATACCGGCGAACTGTGGGTATACATTAGTTCGAGCAATTCGCCTTCGGGGATAACAGGTGTGATGGTAAGTTATTTTATTTTATATAACTCCGCGACGTCATCACTTAAATGAGCACACCTCATGTGAAAATAAGTCAAGTATAAATTCTTTCGTTTGTCCCGAGCAGCCGAGAAAAGATTAGTTATGTCACATACAGCCACATTGTGCGGCTGGGGTCTCGGTATTGTCAAGGAAATACCTCGAATATATAAATCTGCGACCGTAACAGATAATGTAATTATACTTACTTTTTTACATAACCTAAAAAATCCCATCTCTTGTTCCATTAAAAAAACTTTTTGCCAAGGACGAACAAACTAGCCGTTGTTTGAACGAAAAAGTCTGTCTCACAAAAAAGGTTCCTTTAAAAAAATCTGTGTACCACTTACGGAGTGAAGTTAGGTAATTATGTGGAGTATACTTTTGCTAATTAAGTAGTTTGTCTTAGGAGTACAAGTCGCCAGTAATTGTAACAAATAGGTCCTAAGGACGGTAGCTCTGTATTTTTTTATGTCTCATTTATCAAATGTATTTTTGTTATATAAAGTTCAGAATATTATAGTACTCTGAGAGAGAGAGAGGGAGAGAGAGAGAGAGAGTAACCTATTCTTTCATTAGAAAATTCATATCTCTGTGAACATTTCGCATTATTTAATGCTAAAATATAATACAAAATAAGCAGTAACCTGAGAGTTCAAATTGCTAAGGATTTCTAATCACTGAAAAGAAAACTCATTTTTGGCGTAATTTTTTATATCCGTGTTTTTTCATTCATAACCTTTTTTAGAAAGAACTTCAATTACGTAACCTTCGAAATAATCCCTACAAACATTTACTTACTTGACCCCAAATAGGCAGCTCGTCATAAATATTCTCCCTTATTTAAGGGGAATAGGTACTTTTAAGTTGGTTATAGTACTTTGAAGGCTAAATCTGAGACTTTAATCGAGTTAGTTCAAATGCTCTTTTATTATTCATGAAATAAGCGTTATCGATTTCGGTTTAGGACCTATAGCAATTATCGAAGTCCCGAAGTAACAAGAATAATTTAAATTTGATAAAATGATTCTCAAACTGATTAAAGCTACAAATGCAGCTGCAACGCTTATACATATACATTTTATAGGGAGTAATTGTCTATTTGCAATAAATTTATTAGATTCAGTTTTCAAAGGGTTCAATTCTAAGAAGCAGACCTAGGCTGATTCGTTATCCCACTTGTAAGAAAGTAGATTTAAAACCGACAGAAACACCGATTAAAATCTGTGGTTAATTCTAAACCTTTTTCGATGTTCGCTTTTCTATATAATTATATCTTAGTGGACAAACTGCTGACAAAGTTGAGGGTTATTTTTGTAAAATAGGCTAAGGTACACACGGTAGCCGTGTGGACGGTGGCTAGCACATCAAGTTACTTAATCAATAACATTTCAAGGTTAAAAATCATTTGGAGAAATTTGACAGTTTTGTATAACCTGATGTGCTGGCGTGTACATACAATACAGTTGGAAACGATATTGTAGATCTCTCTCAGATTTTGAAGATTTGCTCAGCGAAATTAACTTGTACTTAATTCTACAACTGATGTAAGCAAATTATCTCAACGAATTCATGGACGGACGGTAGTGTGGGATGGAATATTATTTGCCGTCTACATCTGCCATCAACTTTACATGTAAATCATATTTTATTACAGAAAGACAGGGACATATCCTGGTCTCTTCAGGCTACAAAATCATTATTAGATTACTTTCTTTCCCTCATACATTATGTAGTATCCATGTTTTATCACGTTGAATGTATTAATACTATGAATAACTAATGCTAGAAGGCTACTAGCATATTTATCATTGCTACCTACCGGATTATGGTAATTCCATTGAATATTTCTTAGTCGATGTGAAGCGAGGAGGAATAGACGATTGTCCTCCGCTGTAATGTTGTTCCTCATTTTTTTGCGAATAAATCGACTGTAGTTTTGATAAGAGTGGGTATTGGTATCTTTGCTCTCTACTTACGTTTATTTAAGCTTAAGTTTTCAATATTTTAGATACTTTTTAGAAACAGATAGAAATGCTACACGGCTGATTGATTACAACTAACATTAATACTCATCATCATCAGTATCATATCAGCCAAATGACGGCTGATCGAAGGCCTCCCCCATAGACTTCCACAACGATCGGTGATATGCCTACTCTTATATAACGACTCCCAGCAACTTTTACCAGGTCGTCTGTCCATCTTGGGTGAGGTTGGAGTTTTTTACATTAACTACATCATGAGAACTAGTTTTTTATTGATGATTCTAACGTTGTTCTAGTAAAACTAATATTATATCACAGTAAATTAACACTTCAAAATATAACATTAGAAAAAGAAATTCCAATCATCAAAAGGGAATCCAATATTCAAATTTTTTGTGACCTCTTTACTAAATGTATTCTTTATTCGTTTTAAAAAAAGGTGCTGCTAACTACTTCCGAAAAGGAACAAAACAAACTCAGTGACAAAAGAAACGGGAAAAGTAAAAAGCTTTTAACAAAACTGAGCTTGTAAGAAAACGGGTTGTGACGTAGATATGAAGCGATCAGTTGGATCCGTTAGACGTTGAATTGCAAGCGATCTATTGGCCGCACAATGGGACCCCAAACGGCTCATATCAAAGACCTGAGGCATTCGATTACTGTAGCAATTGAGCTAAGGATGGTTACACACTCACGATTGTAAATTTGTCGGAGGATTCATGTCGTTTGAATTTGAATTCAAAATCAAATGTTTTTATTTCAAATAAGCTTTTACAAGCAAACGTAACGTTAACACTTTTTTAAGTGAAACGTTATTGACTCTAGTTGCACGGTTCCAAAAGGTTGAAACCTATGGAGAAGAATCCGGCAAGAAGCTCCATGGACACTTTTAAAATAAAAGATTTTACATTATTCACTTTACATTATGGATAACAGGGTGGAATTCTTATGTTCTTTGGTTTATTTGGGTTGGTGTATTCAGGATAATTTATTTCATTAGTACCTAGTTATAAAAGATAATGAATATTTTTTCGTTGAAAATGATGTACTCTATGTTTCGTTGGGTTCAAGCAGAAGCCTTTATTATGCTCTTTCTCCAATTTTATTAGTTTTAACCGCGGAGGAGAGAAAAAAGCGGAGATGCCACAAGGCAAGTAGGTCATGCGCCTCCAACTAGGTCATGACGTCACAGTGGACGGGGCTGAAAACCTTAGTTTCGAATGAATCTTGATCGCGTTCGGATCCGTGGATCCGTCGTATTTTAATAGGTTTTTAATATTGCTACATTGTTTTAATAATGAAGTGCGCTGTTGTTGGATGCAACAATTGTTCCGGATCAAAACTGAAACATGTTGATGGCATAATATTTCACGTGTAAGTCCCTAAAATTAATATTTTCATTTTATAAACACAAATCAAGCTATCACTTCTAGCTTGATCGCCACATTGAAGATAGAGACATCTACCGTTGAAGAGAAGCATTCTAAGATTTCTAACAACTTCTTACAGATTACGTGTTTTTATACTATCAATGCATGTTATTCGTAGCCAATTTTCTGCTCAAATTACTTGCTAATGTTTATTTTGATTACTAAAAGTTACTTTATAGATAAATTATATACCTTATGCATAAAACAAGAACAAGAATTGAATATAAGAAAAATGCGCCATCTGTTGGTAGGTAGTCGGTTTTAATTGATGAGCCATTCTAACTAGGGATGTGACTTTGCGGTAAAAAAATCGATTTTTATTTTCTGGAACATTAAATTTACTAAAACATGGTATGAAATTTCACATGTAAATAAATCTTTACCGTATTTTTCTATTTAATTACATTTAGACACCAAATTCGTGTATTATATTTTAAATTATTATCAGATTTGTGTAACAACATTGAGTCCGCTAGCCCTTACAAAATACGTATCGGTCGAGCGATAAATCCGAATTCTTGCCGATGAATAATTTAGTGATGTTACCTTTAACGTTGAACCAAACGCGTAAGCGTCAAAGCGGCATGAATTTTACGGCGCTTTCGACCTTTCTTATTAGCGAGAGAGCCTCAACTTAAAAAGCGTTTTAGTGCTGCATGTTTTTTCGTCTGGTTAGACGGCTATTTGCTGTTTCAGCGCTGTGCAATGCTTGTTGGTATTGTTTAATTTTGTATGTGTTAGTGTCGTCATTACAGTTTTAGTTTTGTTTGTAGTAATTCGGAACTGCGCTTGTGGGCACATTTCCCCCCGCAAAAAAATGGCAGAACTATTTGGTTGGTAATAAATCGCTAAGGCTACTCCCTGTTGCTCGAAGGTTATCTACGAACAATTTGCAAAATAATAACGAACCCCCCCCCCTGCCCTCAAATGGATAGCGGGTAGCGGTGTTTCTTGTATTTTTTTATAGATGCCAGTAGAAAAAAATCGAAAAAGGGGACGCTTAAAATAAAAAAAATCGATTAATAAATAATCGATTTAAAAAAAAAAAAAATTGCTCATAAAAAATAGATTTTTATGAAATAATAATCGATTTTTTTAATAATCGATTATTTTTTAACATCCCTAATTCTAACGCACATAGAATGTTCTGGATCAAAGTATCATGCTTTGTTACGCCATAGTGGCAAATAGACGAACTAAAATGAAAATAACTAGTTCAATTTGACTGTAATAATTCCATTCACCACTAGATGGATTTACAAATAAAGGGCGGTTTTTCTATCGTGGGGTGGAGCCATCGCCGTACCTCGTCCCCCTGTCACCCGCATTTAGGCGACGCTGCTTTCTAAAGAAATTTTGCCTTGCGGCATCTCCGCTTTTTTCTCTCCTCCGTGGTTTTAACACATTAATTAACATGTATTGATTAATAAACACCCGTGATGCGGAATCATAATAATATCAACCATAATATTGCAATATTGTCCACATCTGTTTGCTTTTAGTTAACAAGTGAAGGAGATTAGAAATTTATATGTAGACAAATTTTTGGACTTAACTGTACTCCCACAGTTCGCCCGTATGTTTAGGTCCAATAAAAAAAAAACTTCGTACTGAACATTTTATAGAATATCCCAATTTCGTCGACCAGAAAATCTAATCAGCGCCCACAGCCATTGACCTCAAGTTCACGCTGACGACCACATAAACTAACGAAGCAGGCAATAATTTTAAATCAATTACTTTATTTTAACAGTAAAAAGATGTACCTTGTTTTCATATTTTCAAAAATATTTCGTTACGAAAAAAATCAGAAAGCCAAATCATAGTTTCTTGAGTCGACAACCTAATAATATTTGCGGAAACTTAATATCGTCTGCAACGGAACGTTTAAATGTAACTAGCTCGATATAAGTAGAATCGTCAGATTATTGTCACGCTGAAAAATTTAGATGACATTTTCTCTTGCAATTCAATAAAAATCAGCTAAAGGCAATGCAATAGTTATTAGGAAATAGTGTATCAATTGCTTAAAATAGAACTTTTATCTACTCCAAATATCTATCATTTATATCATACATACAGGCAATGGCGCCTGTCTCTCATGGGGGTAGGTAGAGGAAGAGATTTCCACTCACTACGGTCCTAGCACACCGCTTCATCTACGTTCATAACAGTAGATAGTTAGGTAACATCATCATCAACAAACCATTACATTGTCCCACTGCTAGGCACGGGTCTCGTCTCAGAACGAGAGGGATTAGGCTATAGTCCACCACGCTAACCTACTGCTGGTTGAAAGACTTCACATGCCGTCAAGAAAATCTCTCAGGCATGCAGGTTTCCTCACAATGTTTTCCTTCACCGTTTAAGCGCGTGATAATTAATTATTAATACGCACATGACTTCGAAAAGACAGAGGTGCGTGCCCTGGATTCGAACTCGAGACCTTTGACTTGGCAGTCCAATGGTCATATCACATGGCTATCACTGCACTTTCACATGGCTATCACTGCACTTTAGGTAACAAAGTTCTTTTTTTTTTAAACTTACTAGTAATATGGGTCGCACATTGGTAGCATCCCTCGTGTTAAGCTAAATTGAATGCTGGTGTTACGAGTGGGTGGGTGGTGCAATGGGTGGGTTTCGAACTGGCAACCACATGATCGCAAGTCCGACGCCCTAGCCATTAGGCTACTGCCGCGTAAGTCGGTAGAACTCACCGCTTTAATCTATAACTCATATTTTGAGCTAGTTTACTGAACAAGTACCTAAGTAAGGGCTAAATCCGTAAAGCCTTCAACGAGCAATATTTCAGGTTCATGCACCAACGGCCTAACATCAAACGTTTCGACGAAACCTGATATCAGGAGGCCACTGCGGCCTTTGACACGTTGAACAACATCACATCAGGAGACTTACATTGTTTCTACCTGGACAGTGATAGACAACACAGTAATACACTTGCCTTTAAGCAGCAATGCTGAAAATTGTAATTATGTGAAAGAATTATTAATAATTCACCTTTCAAACAAAAAAAAAACTAAATCAAAATCGATTCATCTGTTCGGAAGCTACGATGCCACAGCCAAACACACACACATACTTAAAACTTATAACACCCCGCCGTTTTTGCGTCGGGGGTTAAAAAATAAAGAAGAAATATTGACTATCGTGGTGGACTATAGCCTCATCCGTCTCGTTCCCGTGAGAGGAGACCCATGCCCAACCGTGGGAAAATGTAATGTATTGATGATAATAATTACTCAATATTTGTAACTGTAAATAATAAATGAGGTGTGAAAGGTTTTAATATTTGTTTTGGAGGAAATTATAGAAATTAACATCACAAAAACACTTGAATACTAATAATATTGGAAGAGGAAAGAAAACTAGGGTTACATAGATCGTGGAAATGTTAAATGTGTATGTATGACATAGATAATAGTAAAAAATGACATTAAAGAATTCTGAGAACCCAGCACAAATTCGATAAAACAATAATGTAGATGATTTAAATAATCCTACTAATCCTACTATCCTATCCTATCCTACTAATATTATAAATGTGAAAGTTTGTGAGGATGGATGGATGGATGGATGGATGTTTGTTACTCCTTCACGCAAAAACTACTGAACGGATTTTGATGAAACTTTACAGTAATATAGCTTATACATCAGAATAACACATAGGCTACAATCTATAAAGATTTTGTGTAATTTTGGCCATAATTTTACGATAAGTATCAAGTAAATCGGAAAAAATCCTACCCTCTGAGAGCTATTTTGGCGTGCGCTGCCTAAACCGTTGAAGTTAAATGAAGATAATGTATCGTGGGATTGTTTGCCAAAAACAGTTCTAAATAAAAGTCAGCGATAGCATATATCTATATTTTATCCTATCCTATCCTATCCTTCCTATCCTACTAATCCTATCCTACTATCCTACTAATCCTATCCTATCCTACTATCCTACTTCCTACTTCCTATCCTTCCTACTAATATTATAAATGTGAAAGTTTGTGAGGATGGATGGATGGATGGATGGATGGATGGATGTTTGTTACTCCTTCACGCAAAAACTACTGAACGGATTTTGATGAAACTTTACAGTAATATAGCTTATACATCAGAATAACACATAGGCTACAATCTATAAAGATTTTGTGTAATTTTGGCCATAATTTTACGATAAGTATCAAGTAAATCGGAAAAAATCCTACCCTCTGAGAGCTATTTTGGCGTGCGCTGCCTAAACCGTTGAAGTTAAATGAAGATAATGTATCGTGGGATTGTTTGCCAAAAACAGTTCTAAATAAAAGTCAGCGATAGCATATATTTATCTTTTATGTGGAAGCCAATATATCACAAGCCATAAATTACATTTAAATTTGATACTTTTTTACAATGCTCATTTTAGAATATTTAGCAAATTTTTATGGAAACTGATACTTTTAATGCATTCAGTATTTAATGAAGACCAACTTTGTCTTTTATACTAAGTAATTTAGACGAATAGTTTAAGAAATATATCACGATAAGATTGACTTGAGTGGAGCGTCATTAAGCGCCTGCGTTAGTCGGCGGCGCGCAGAGCGGGGGTGGAGGGGCGGTCTAAGCAATGCGCCATCACCAAGTGCGCGACCCGAACGCGGGCAGACGCGCGAGGGCAGACGTCATTGACGGTTGTGTTCATTAGCTTGCTCACGTGTTTCGTATTCGGAAAATCTACATGTTTTCGCTGAACGAAACAAATAATGTAACATAGTTTACAGGAGCATATTGTAGTGATGAAATTTGATATGGATAGTCTGTAGCCTGGAGAAGGACATTGGCTACTTTTTTATCAACAAACCATGCGGGCGAAGCCGCGGGCGGAAGCTAGTATTATAAATGTGAAAGTTTGTGAGGATGGATGTATGGATGCATGTTTGTTACTCTTTCACGCAAAAACTGCTGAACGGATTTTGATGAAACTTTACAGTATTATTGTTTATACATCAGAATTACTTATAGGCTTTAAATTATAACGATATTTTGGGAAATTCCCACGGGATTGGGGATAAACTATTCCACGCGGACGAAGTCGCGGGCAAAAGCTAGTTATGTAATAAGTTTACTTGGTACCTAGGTAAGTTTTTTAAAAACAAAGGCAGTAGAAGCTTAAAAAACAATGTGACGATTTCAGTTCACTGATTTTATCGTAACTTCGACTCTAAGACGTTAGTGAGACGGAAAAGCTATCAAGACGAGGAACTAGGTCATTCAGACAGCGAGAGAGACGCTATCGTTCCGATACCTATCTGCAATTCACTTCAATATTGATATTATTGTTTATTTTGAAAATAAGATTCATGTAAGAGCTCCGTGACAATTTTAGCGGCACCTGACGGCATTTTTTGAATTAAGAATTATGAACTTTGAATCAAATAAACCTTGATTAGGTACCTTTTAAAAAGATTAGCACCAAATACATAGTTATAGATTTGGTGCAAATATTAACTGATCGTTACACTAAACGTTATACAGATTTACTAAACGTAAAGATTTGCTTTATGAGCCCCAATTAGAGTCCAAATCTCAGCAGAATATTCGTCCAATAACCGTAATGACATAAGCACTGTGAGATTTCTTAGACAAACATGTAAAAAATCAACCATTCATTCATTCCAATCTAAAACCATTGAATAACGATTATTACAGAATAAAATAGCAGATTTGTTGCCCTGTATAAGTACTATTTTTAAAGTAGATAGGTAATGCAGTTGGTTTCGCAAAACATCATTTTTAGGATTCTATGAGGATACAATATTAATTTTAATTGAGGTATATAATTTTTAGGTATCAATAATTAAATTGTTTCTTAGGCAACTGTAACAGGATTTCAAGACTAACCTTGAAACGAGGTTGTAATTACAATATTTTCGGTCCTTAATCGTTAATTAAGTAAACAACCCATAAAGTCGTTTCCAGCCGATAAGGCCGCTTACTTATAGCACTTATACAGCTATTCAGCGGGAAAACCGAACGCCAATTAGGGTTGTTTGTGTTAACTGTGCTAATATCTGCGGTGTTGCTATCTACGTAGTTCTAATGTTGTTGGATGAATTATGAGCATAACTATAGAATATGTTATAGATTACATCGATCTCATCGGCGAGGCCCTCCAACAAGGTCAGGTGCGTAATACTCGCAACCGGCGTGTGTGTATGAAAAGATGTATGAATGTGGAAGAAGCGATAGAGATATGCAAGAGTCGTAACAAGTGGCGGTCTATAGTTTCTGCCTACCCTTGGGTAAAAGACGTGAGTGCATGTATGTTATAGATTATCTTAATACAATACGTTTGTCAAATCACAATTAAGGTTATTAAGACAGAATTGAGGAGAACGGTTAATCCCTTTCGCTATTGTCAAATGAAATATGTTTTATAGTATTCACATAAAGTTGAGAATAGAATGCAAAGTGATATTTGCTTAAGTAATATAGTAATGTTTTGTTTATACCCCCTTTACAATCTTGGGATTATTACAACTACTTTATGCGTCAGTCAACTCGGTACTGGTGCTGTTCAATCCCTCAATTTCCATAGAGAATTCCACACATTCTAGACAATTTCCCAATTGTATGATTTCCATATATTTTTTTTGTACTTTAAATAGGCCAAAGCCTATCTCAGGCTAGCACAGGCAGGCATCTCAGGTCGGGGGCTGCGGACAAATGTACAGCTCCCGTAGCCCCCGAAGTAGGTGCTAGAGGGAACACCGGGGTTGGGCTTAGTCAGTAAGAGTCTGACAGACCACGCCGCCCTCCCGGGGCGGGGGACATCCATGGGAATTTCCACACTAGTAAACAAAGTAAAAAACTTGTCAATGCATTCATTTTCAAAAACATTATTATCTATATATATCATCATCCTGTATAGTGCCTCGCTGTTAGTTTATAATCGTATTTATTTATACTTTATCTACAAGCTGTCCCGTGTCCACTTCGTTGGGCGATGTAGCCTATGACACTAACAAATAACGTGGCTTTTGTAAAATAATTTTCAAAATCGGTTCAGTAGATGCAGAGATTACCCCCTACATCCTCACAAACTTACATACTTTACCTCTTTTTTAATATTAGTGTAGATATTTTTTATTAATTTAGTGATAAGACCGCCCATTGTACCATTTTATGATTTACTAGCTTTCCGCCCACGGCTTCGCCCGCGTGGTTTCTCGGCTTTTCTGCATTTAATTTTTTTCCGTTTTTGCAACATTTTTCATTTATGCTCCGCTACTATTGGTCTTAGCGTGATGATATATAGCCTATAGCCTTCCTCGATAAATGGGCTATCTAACACTGAAAGATTTTTTCAAATCGGACCCGCAGTTCCTGAGATTAGCGCGTTCAAGTAAACAAACAAACAAACAAACTCTTCAGCTTTATAATATTAAGTATAGATACCTTGTACTTAACAATAGTTTTTGGTGTGCAATAAAGAATATTCTATCTATCTATAATTATGCATAATTTACTTTGTTTTTTTATGTCCCATAAGATACTCCTAAGTCTCTCGAGATCAGGTCTCATCACAGAATCTACTTAGCCACAATATCGTTCGGTGGCCACATCCTATTCTAAATCTATTTGCTCGCCGACTAACTGACCTTGCTCGCTGCAAACAACTGACGCCGACACCCCGCGTCCCCAATAACGGCTACAATAGGGCTGCTCGATTGGAAAAGTGACAATAGATCTATTTTTAATTTCTGCGTACGCAATCTGCGTAACTGAAAGTAGCCTATTTGTTTTGTTCAAACTTGCATGGTCAAAAATGAAAAAACTTTATTTATTTCTCACAAAAGTATAATTATCATGACCTTTTATTCCCTTTTTCACCATCTTGAATTCCGGAATTGCTAATATCCTATGTTCTTTCAGTGTTTTGAACTATATCCATATCAAAATTTATCTAATTCGATTTAAGCGGTTTAAGTGAGAAAAGGTAACAGTCAGACTTTC
This sequence comes from Subacronicta megacephala, assembly GCA_958496365.1. Taxonomy (NCBI): domain Eukaryota; kingdom Metazoa; phylum Arthropoda; class Insecta; order Lepidoptera; family Noctuidae; genus Subacronicta; species Subacronicta megacephala. The sequence goes on from OY292516.1 coordinate 764,495, forward strand.
ACATTTAATGGATTATTTTGTGTTCTCTGGGCGGTCGGCCCCCCTGAATTACTCTTTTTCTCAATTTTGTCACATAACTAGTTTCTGTATTGCTATGTAAGTGATAAAATGCAGCAACGTTTTTTAGTAAGGGTATCAACAAAACATTCTTACAATAATTAATTTGAAGCGTGTCTATAAAAGAAACTACGAACGTTCAACCCTAGATTGTCCTCGTACAATGTCGCTGAACAAGGCTATTTGGGCACTCAACCCTCAGGTAAACGAAGCCGCGCTTACCTACGAGTTACAAGCACACTACGTATAAACATGATAAGGCAGTGTTCAAATGGTATATAAAGACATTTTACGATGTCCAGCCCTTATAATCTAGTAAAGGAAAATTGGAAAATTAATCACGGGTAAATCATTTAACGAAAAATGTTAGATCATAGTTTTCTAGCTTTCCGCTCGCGGCTTTGCCCGCGTGGACTATACGTTTCTTGTCATTTTAGGGGATAATATATAGCCTATGTCACTCAAGATTAATGTAGCTTTATATCGATGAAATAATTTTTCAAATAGGTCCAATAGTTTCACGAGCCTATTCAATGTAAACAAACAATCAAATCTTTCCTCTTTCTAATATTAGTTTGGATTAACCGTTACCCAATGTTTCACTTGCATGTCATACTTACAATTTTTTTTAAGAAAAAAGTCCTATTTCGTTCTTTGACGTCTAATCTAAGCGTCGGTAGCCTAATGGCTAGGTCGTCGGACTTGCGATCATGTGGTTGCCGGTTCGAACCCCACCCATTGCACTACCGACGTGAACCCACTCGTAACACAAGCATTTAGCTTAGCACGAAGGGTTAACAAGAATACTAGCAATGTGTGACCCACATCGCTAGTAAGCTTTTTATAAAAAAAAAAAAAAAAAAAACTATCGCTATACCAAATTAATAGAAATTGGTTCAACGGTTTAGGGGTAAAAATGAACTTGAATTGTGGCTTAAGGCTAAAGTCTCAGCCTTAGACGTGACATTTCTAATTTTTCTTGGTATTTTTCGTCCCCAGGGCTGAAGCTTCAGCCTTAAATTAAAATGATTATCAAAACACCTGAACTATCAATTTCAAAATATCCACACCATAAACTTCAACACCAAGGAGTGCTTACTCGGAACTTAAGGCCAAATAACTTAGGCTCCCAACTTAGTGACGGCCGATCAAACACTCGACATCAGATTAGTCGGATCCTTCAGGTATCCAAGACATTAACTTAGTAATGGCCAGTAACTATCGAAGTACGCCTTTACGACATAATGTTTAGCCATTGAGCTTCCTGGCAAGTTTCAGCTGATTTTGGAATTAGGGGATCTCAGGCCTGGTTATCTTTGGAGTTCAAGGACCGGAAGTCTAACGAGTCTGTTGTTGGTTTAGGCTTTGGTAGTCGATTATCTAATAGTTCTTGAGTGTTCAGGATTATGTACATGAGCTGGTTTTGATTTTAAGTCATTCATCGTTGAAATAAGATTATCTCTCTCCATTTTAAGACACACAAGTTTTCATAACAGCATTGTTTTATGAACGTTTGTTTTCGTTATTGTTTTTATGCCATTTGGTTTTATTCGTTTTGCTTCACTCTTAAGGATCATAGATGCTACATAACATATAGTGGATATCATATACAAAAAGTTTTTTTTTAAGTCCGACAGCGAATTTCAGAGATAAGCACGTTTAAACTCACTTGTAATTTTATTATAATTAGTATAGATATTATTTATTAAAAAGTATCTACAAAACGGGTGGATGACTCATGTTTAATTTTGCCTATTTCAAGCTTTAGCTACATTATTACGCCCATTACCCAGACGGGAAGGAAATTATCTTTTACCTCTAATTCCACCGGAGTCATTACCAAACATTCCAAATGGGAATACGACAAGGCTTGGCGAAAGAATACATTAATTCTTCTACTACTTGTTTTTAACTACATAACATACCATTAGGCTGTATTCCTCTAAGGGTTAGGCAGAAGTGCACTAGTGTACACCCTCAGTTCGCCAGGATCTTTAGCTCCCATGTAAGAGTAATAGGGGGCGATCCTCTTGTTAATGAACACAGATCCAGACTCATAGAAAAACTCAATAGCACTTTGCACTTGCACACGGAAATGGAACCCAGGACTAAGAGCGTAGCAGTCATGCTTAGGCAACTATGACCTATGAACTTATTTAAGTTTTTATAAATCCGCCAGAATTATAAAACCGAATCACTTAATGACCCAAAAGAGGTAGGTATTGGGTGGTATTGCGAACGCATGATTGGATCTCACAAGTTTCCAACTTTACCCAAAAGTTCGTACGAGCAACGAGCAAATGGCATGTGACCTATTTACATGAGAACAGATCGTATTGAAGTTCAATATTACAACTATACTATTTAAATTTGGCTATTGAGCTAGACCTACATAATATGCTTAACTTGTGTAGTCGTGTTTTACGTATCAAGGATCAATTAGCAGACACAATGAAAAAACAATGTTTCGACGATCCAGAGGGTCATTGTTTCTTTAATTTATTCTTCTTTTCAAGGTCCTGATTATTGTTATTTTTTTATGTGATAAGTCGGCAAACGAGCAGGCGAGACGCCTGATGGTAAATAGTCATCGGCGTCCGTAGATACCTGCAATACCAAAGGAGATGCAGATGCGCTGCCGAGCCAAGGAAAAGGAGAAAAAGAGACTGAGGGAGAAATTGAGCCTCCGGCGCTCACACTCGCCGTATGAAACGCAACAGTATGCATACTGATACTTGACGTTGATATTCTGTGGGAGGGAAGTTCGCCGGTCGTGTCATGCCAACCCATTCGCGCTGGCATATAGACTTGTCAGCGAGCCACTACTACTAGAATTATTATTATTATTTATAAGAATCCCTGAGGAAATCTCCCGCTTTTGAATAGACAGAGAAATCACAATGAAACTCAGCAGGATTGCAGGGCTTTAATTTGCAGCGACAATGCCTGTCTTTCTTTATTTTATGGGAAAACCAGATCCTAATACATTTTCAATTGCAGTCCAAAATCAACTGGCAACTAAAATAAAGATAACCTACTCCATATCCGGAACGACATCGTAAAATTGGCAAGATTATAAAAACATGCCATAAAATTGTGTATCCTAAGAACTAAATAAATATTCATTGTGCAAGAAAGTCCACCTCGGAGAATCTTAAAGCTAGTGGGATAAGGACAGAATTCCTTTAACATGTGTATGTGGAAAGTTAAGCAACGTAGCTTATGCTCGGAGCTTAATGGGGCGTGAGTTATCACGGGCATAACCTCGAAATTTGTCATTCTTTTATTGATAAGAAAATGAGTGTTATTTACTCAACGCACGGTAGAACTGAGATCGGACAATATAGTTTAGCCAATGAAACTTTTAGTGATATGACTGGACGGACATGTTTTCAAGAAAGTATTTCAGACTGTGTTTGTGAACTTCTAAACTTTGTTCAACAGTTCGAAACATTGTTTGATACTTACATTGTTGTACTTGTCATATAAAGTGGTAAACATCCTTTGGTAAACATGGGTCTCATTAAAGATAACAACAGCGAACAGTCCGTAGAGAATCCGTAACACAGTAATGGCTATTATCTTGCTCATTTCGCGTTTGCAATTTTATTGTAAACCGATTACTTAGATGTTATTCTTTAATAACTTCTTAAATAAATTGCAATAATGAAAAAGTTTTGTACGTTTTTGGCTCGAATATTTTTAGCATATTGGTTTTTTGAAACGCAAATATTATCATCAGTCTCATTTCACTGCTGGACGTAAGCATTCCCTAGTGTGCACTTTTTCACCCTGTCCTCCGATTTTTGCAGTCAGTTCCGGCAAATCAAGACGATAAGGCCTAAAAGTAGGTATTACAATTAAATCTATAAAAAATATTATGACTCCATTCAAATTCAGTCGCTGTACATTTCCAAAAATCATTCAATTTATCATTTAATATGAGTGGATTAGTTTCCTTAGCATAAAAATATCAATGAATATGAATTTTTTTTTATATTAATATTTGTATGCTAAGGAAACTCATCAAAGGTTCAAACAGTATTTCAATTTACACTCTACAAAGTTATTAACTAAAGCCTTTTGACAATTGAATGGCCCTTCTCAATTTACCACTTAAGATTTATTTTAACACCCTATAAAACAACCGCTCGATGAAGCGTTATTACATTATGTGTGAATATCTTTTTGTTATGTAGATGGAATGACCCTATTCGGACCGAAATGTATATTTTAAGGTTCAAGGACCATTATGATCTGTATAACTGCTTTTATCGCACCTATTGATAGGCCCTTGAAAGGGAATTGAGAAATGAAATGAATATTTGAATAGGAATGGTATACATTTTCTAATGCTGGTTTGGTAGAATCAATGTCCAGGTCCAATTCAAATACATACATACCTGCCTTTATTCCTCGAAGGGTTTAGCAAAGGTGTACTAATGTACACCCACATTCGCCAGTATGTTTCAGTCTCATGTAATAGGGGGCGAGGGCATTCCCATTAACCGGGCACAAATCCAGACTCCGAGAATACTACTATATTATTCTATACTACTGAGAATCTCATAAAAAAACTCAATAACAATGCTTGACCTGGAGATTGAACCCATACCCTGTCGCCTTTAACCACTAGACTTATGAGGTAGTCTTTTATTTTATAAATAGCTTTATCTTCTATTCTAGCAAATCATATCTCTTAGACAGAATTCACGTGCGCTATTTCACCTTACCTTATAAGACACCGGAATACTCCGTCAGAAATAATGTCTTAACCACCTTTACTCAAAGCTTACGCGTACTTACATGTTATTGCATAAATAACAAAAATACTATCTTCAATGTTCTCTACATATTCAATATTTTACTCATACACTTAAAAAACATACGCGTCACAAGTGCCATTT